>JAPQRQ010000006.1:7645072-7663010 GCA_037367365.1 Apogon talboti
GGGAATTGGGGGGCAGGAAGCTCGACAGCTACCGCACTGTACCTTATAACGCCATTGCCATAACATGCTGCTTGATATTGATACTTATACAGTCTAATGCACCCCCCCAGGGGGTTGAACAAAATGTTGAACAAAAATAGAAAACATTATTAAAAGAAATTAACATGATTATATTGCTTGGCCTAAGATTCATTTACAAAAGAATTCTAAAAAAAATATAATAGTAGATAGTTGATAGACAGTAATGTGTCACATCAAATTTAAAAAATATTCATTACTTTAAAAGGAGATAGTTTACATTTTTGTTATACAGACATGTTGAACATTTATAACCAATAACAAACACATAGCCCTTTCCCCATTACTAATAAGTAGTAGTCCTTTTACCATCATATTTCCTTTTACCATAACACATAAATGCCTTTTTAACAATTGTTTTGATCAAAAAATACTTTTCATAAAGAACCTACCAGATTGTTATTTATAAAAGATTGACTTGAAAAATGAGTTGATTCTATCTTATTACAACCCTGCACAAAACAAGAAATCCTAAACCTTTTATTTTATTTTATTTTTTTTATTTTGATATGATTTGGCTATTTTAAATTAGCAATAAAATAATACATATAATTTCTTTTCACTTTCAGATTACCCTTTATCCAAACATGCCAAAATGCAAGCATCTGAATGGATCTGCTGCTTGCAGGAACACGGATAGGGAACGCAAGCGCTTAATGTGCCAGATGGAAACCTCTCCCCAAAGGCAGCAACATCAGCAAGGTCAATGTGAGCAAGGACACCAAATTGCTTCTGGTGGACATTTGTTACAAGGCCTCTGAAATAAGTATTCAAGAAATTAAATGAAATGAAATATATAAAGTACATTGAAATTTCTCTGTGCATTAAAGATGTAAACTATTCTTAATTATCCCTCATTGTTGCTGCTCTAGACAAACTGCATGAAACAAGATACCTCATTTTTTAAACCAATTTCAGATTTCCACTCATATACAAATAAAATCAATGCATTGTAATTTCATTATTAGTAAGATAATTATCAGTATTTAAATTTTAAATAATTGATCCTCAATTATTTCTGTTTTTCATTAATCTAGCCAATGCAAAAAGTATGCAGCAAAGGCATCAACTTGAAACTCCACAAAGACTGCAGCGAAGGCAAGGTAAGAGCAGTGGGGTGGGCCCAGTGCATAGAGGTTAGAAGTTCTGAAAAATCTGTGCAACAGAGGCACAGAAGGTGGGTCGGACGTTCGAAGCATGTTAAGTTTAACTTTCGGTAGTTATGGAATGCCCCCCACTCCAACAGATAGTTTGTACAGATTTTCTTGTCAGATATAAACATACAATATAATATAAACTTACAATGTGGCTGTAAACATACAACATGACTATAAGCAGCAGGGCTTGGAGACAATAAATAAAACAAAACAATGTAAGTAGCTTATTCAGAATGTTGAATGAATTGTGTATTTAAATATAATCAGGGAACCATCAGTCAACTGAGATTCTTTAGGTTTAGCATACAATTTTTTGTTACTTTTTTTTAAGAATAACAGATAAAATAAAGAGGAATGAACATAAATTTACTGGAGTAACATGAGAGCTTATAAACAAGGGTGAGCATAAATATCTAACAGGGTTCACTCATGCCCATAAAACAGTGACATCATGTTCTGGTGTGAACTGATGAGAGAAGCTGGAACCTGAGGTGGACTGGGGTCTGCCATGTCTCACTTATCCTTTTGTGACCTACCTTTTATGGTAGAGACACCAGTCCAGAGCAGGCCTGGAAGAATGAAAGACAAAAGCCTGCTTGAGCTTGGTTTTCAGTATGAAAACCTACAATGAAATCAGGGTCTCACAATTCCTCTAAATCATTTGGGTTTTTGAGCAGGGGGTGTCAGAAATGTTACCACTGGGATAACTGGATTGTGGCGGTGAGGAATTCCTAGCATTGTAGCGTGTGGATCCTTAATGTAAGCTCTTCCTACCATTGTGAAACTGAATACAGGATGTTCCCCAGTGTAGTGATTCTTAACCATTTTTGAACAAAGGCTCACTAACGGCATCATGAGCCTACTGCCCGTTATTCTAAAAGTAAAGCGGCCGACCGGTATGTGGAGGACGTGGTGGGTTATATAGCTCTGTAAAGCCCCCCCTCACCTCATTATTGACCACCTACCACCCCCCTAAAATAGGTATTCTTCTATTACATGATGGACCTCAATCTGTAAGGGAGGGGGGGGTATGTGCCTCTGTTATACGTCGGAGCTTACACGGGGTCTTCCCGTGGGGGCAGGGCTGGACTGGGACAAAAATTCAGCCCTGGACTTTTTGGTCCAGACCGGCCCACCACAACTTGCCCGACTCACCCTGTTAATGTACATACACACAAGCCCTTAATACCACCATTTTCAATGAACAATATTCCTTTTTACTGTTACAATAATATTGTAACAGTAGTTAATCAATGCTTGGTTGATGTGAACTGTATAAGGCGATAATGTTGAAAGTAAAGAGTTATAAGTATATGTCTTACCACAACATCACCACCTCCTTCACTTGGTGTAACATCTGCCTCAACATTTTCTACTTCATTCTCCAGCTGGCGTACCATGATTCTGGTGGTTTCTCCTCATCAGACTCACTGTCAAACTGGCGCTGGCCCCATAACACCTGCTGTTACTGTGAGGGACCTGCTGAAGCAGCAGCCACCTTGCTACTAGCCCCGGCCCCTGCAGCAAACATTAGCGGAAATTTTTTACCCGTTACAACCTCAGCTGCTAGAGCTTTTCTTTTCTTCACCCTCCATTTTGTGGCACCGCCTTTGCATTTTGTGTCACCTTCTCCATTTTATTAATTTCTTTTTGTTGGTAAGATGATATCACTATCTCTGTGATGACTCTCTCTCTCGACTACTTTTTTCAAAAAGGTGATTGGATGAGGGGGTGGGACTCCTGGGCCACTGTAGCCCCTGTCATAGGGCCACTGGGCCAGGTATTCTGAAAACGGGCAAACCAGTGGGGCCAATTGTCACCTCTATACTGAGGCTGCAGGTCTGTGGGCCGGTGCTACTCAAGGTCAAGGATTGACCATTTAGATCTGGTACAAGGCAGCACAGTGGTGTGGAGGTTAGCACTATCATCTCTAAGCAAGAAGGGTCTGGGTTTGATCTCAGCGCTGACTGGACCAGAGTGGGTCTTTCTATGTGAAGTCTGCGGCCCTGTGATGAAGTGGCCTTTGCCCATAGATAAGCAGGATACACTCCGGTACCTACATAACATTCAAAAAGACTAAGCAGTTCAGAAAATGAAGGGATGGATGGATAAACGGGAACAGATACTGTGAATTCAATTTAATCATTTTGTTATTTTTTTTTCATTTACACCTTGCTATTAATATTTTAGCTGTACAAAGGTTATAAGACTCTAATGTAATAAGGAATACCTGTGTGTTGCTTCACTCATTATTCCCATATATCCATATGGTAATTTGATATTATATGTCAGCAAATCAAATAAGCTGTGACTCAAATCTTGCATCATACGCAGCTGTATTCTTTTATTCATTTTGAAATGCTCAATAATATGTTCCCATGACTCTATTGCATTATACTATGATAATAAGTTTCATCACTGAAACTCACGCCAGTAGACGTTCTGTTTGCCAGATAGTTTATTTGAAAAATTCAGAGCTGGACACAGCTCTACCAAATATTCTGGCTAAAAAAGTCCACGATGAACAGAGAAAAAGTGCACACAAAAAAAGAGTGCGCAGATGCTTAAATTACAGGACATTAAAGCTGGACTGTCAAAATGGACACTGGTCAATAAACTGTGATATATGTCAACGGCGGACCATGGAGATGCAAATAAGATTCCAAGAAATGTTTTTTGGGGAATCTGAGGCTTTCATGGTTTTTGGCCGATAGAACATGCACATTGAGGTCTCTGGCTGCACCGCCTGACTTCCTGTTGGCAGCCTGTTCACATGAATGGCATTTACTATTACAGCTGTTTGAGACTATTCAGATTTTATGGGTCATGTGACTATTTGTGATGCTCAGAAATCTTTTCATCCTTTAACAACTGTATCTTTTTGCTACTAATACCAAATGTGCTCGCTATGCCAAAAATTACCGTCTCACAGTCCAGCGCTTTTCCTGGAGGCATTTTAAACCTGTCTGATTTCCAGACACACACATCAACGCAGTAGTTACGGGAATCTACTTTTGTGTGCTGAAGATGAACTTGGGTGTACAGTGACTCTCCTACGTCACTCTGCATGGAATAATTTTGTTGTAAATGTACAAGTATCGAGCTCTTTTCTCCTCCCCCTTCTGTCTTCCCATCTTTCCCTCTCACATTGAGCGGTCGCAGGCTGCTCTCAGAGGAAGTGATGCAGTCCATCTGGGGTGGTCGTTAACATGCTCAGTGGAGAGCGAACGTTTGGCAGGGGACACATGAAAACATCTTACACACTGAATCCACAGCAGAACCCAGGGGTGTATTATAATGGGGGAAAATCATTTTTGGGGGAAAACGTCTGGAAAGACAACAAAGCTGTGGGAAATGTTTCTGAGACAACCGCAAGACCACTTTATTTTCTTCTGGTTAGTTTCAGCAATCTGGGTTGGAATTGTTCAGGGGGAAAATCAAATCATTCAAGTATCATTTCTCGAATGTCTTTCCTTTGTCTGTGAAAATAAGTGGCTTAGATGTTTACTTGTCTGTCTCGCTTTCTCTGCCCTACCCCTTTATCCACTTATTCTTCAACAGATGCACTCAGCATGACTCCTCGCCACAGTAGTACTATGTCACTGGTACTAAAACACCTACAGACTTTTCACGCCGTCCCACGGTAGAATTCAAGATCCAGTGACTTAACGTCCATGAGTAGAGGCAGACATAATGTCATTCAGCTGATTTAATCCAATGACACAGTGGTGGATAGGTGATATATGATGAGGTCATGTGAGTTAAACTTGCCTTTAACTCTTATGCAGATTTATGCTTATTAAATGGGGGTTTGCCTGTATAATGAGCTCAACAGTGTGTCACGCTGGTTGCCAGTATCTGCCGTCATTAATCTAGTGCTGCTCTAAAATGCCAACCACTGTGCTGCTTTACTCTCAAGGAGAGTTAGGGATCTAATAACGAGGATTTAGGCTTTCAAATCCACTCTGCATATGTTTAATCACATGCATGCCAACAATACAAATACTGATGTTTTGTATTCATATTTTTCAGTAATTACAATGATGGAAAAGTAGGCTACATTTGGTTAAGTAGTGCATTTACAATGTGAAGGACTTTCATTTTATTTCCATTTGTGTTTGAGTGTTTCCAAGTTTTGTGACTTCAACTCCACTATTTTTCAGAAGGAAATATTATACTTTACACTCCATTTATTTTACAGTGCTAAGCTACTGCTGAAGATTTAACGAGTCTCCAATCTTTCTTGCTTCAAGATCTTGCAAATAGCAGTGTATTGTTTGGGTCACATATGAGGTCTATATGTGTTCCTAACAGTTTTACCAAATAGGGTTGACGGCAATCCAATCATCCAATGTATCACCAAAAAAGGGTCAGGGGAAAAGTCTGAATGCCAAAAACACATTTGTGCATCAAAGCTTTGTTTTTCTTTTTTATTCTCCTCTCACCCCAATCTGATGAGTCCTCAGATTTATCTTGTGTCCCTGTAAATAAAACAGATTTTAAAGTACCTTCACCTCCTGTAACACACTGATACTTCATATATTGATGTTATATATAATATTAGTCACAGGGCCGAAATCAGTATTTCACACTTTAACAGCATTTTGGTGTTAATTCTTTTACTTGACTGGAATTTTTCATGCAAAATTGTTGATTAGAATATATTGTTGTTATATTGTTGTATTTTTTCTTTATTGAAGGATCTGAATGATTTTACACCACTGAATAAATCTATATTTACATAAAATTCACTTCTTTTTACTTCTTATTAAAAAGGGGGTTCTATGTAGTATTGATATTATAAACTCAGCAGCAGGCTGAAGTCACATACAAGTACACACTTATGACAGAAAACAGAAATTAATCAATGTTATGTATCCACAGCCTGAATCACTCACTGAATAAAGTATAAAGCTCATTGTTGAGGCACATCTGTTTAATGGTATCATCAAGTTTTGTTCCTCAAACAAAAATGTGTAGTTACTTTGACAGTCGGTCTGCATCAGCTGATAGTTTACATCTGTGTTAGCTTAGCTCTGTTTTTAGACAGAAAACAGCCACAGTAACACTGCAAATCACCTCAGTTTTCTGTACAGTTTACCAAAGCACTAAAGATTTGTTTGGAATTTAGCAAAGCTAATAACATCACATAACTTTATACCTTCATAAGCCTCATAATCAAACTCATCCGTGTCGAAGAAACGCTGTGATTTCAGCATCAAATTCCATTCTTTTTATTTAGAGCTGTGGTAAAATAAAACCAGTGCTTCTAGCTCTTATCACTTTGTCACTTTCTTTGACTCTAAAGGTTGTTTCTCAGTAGTTCCCGTCCCATCTCATCACTTTCTGATGCTTTGGTCAAAGACCCTGTGGTGTTAGTTTTCCTCACCATGGGAGACCGACAGAGTGACTCACTTCTCGTTCCAATGGCCACATAAATCTGCTGAACAGTCGGTATGGATTCAGTGCATATCTCTGCAATCCAAAGCTTTAACCAATCCAATAACT
The DNA here is from genome assembly GCA_037367365.1 of Apogon talboti. NCBI lineage: Eukaryota > Metazoa > Chordata > Actinopteri > Kurtiformes > Apogonidae > Apogon > Apogon talboti. The sequence goes on from JAPQRQ010000006.1 coordinate 7,651,816, forward strand.
GTAGATCTCTTCATTCAAAACACTCTAATGATAATTTTAGGTGATTTTGTAATACTTGAAAGTAGAAATACTGCATGTAGCCCCTTCAAAGCAGATTTTTGGTACTTATACACATATGCTGAGTCACCAAATGACAGGAAAGTGATGCTTGATTTCCGTTGCATTCCATTAAAAACGGCGGATAGGTTCTTTATATAAGTGTGTGGTATGTAAAAGAAGGCTAAATGATGCATATTAAAATGTAAAACAGGCTGGAGTATCTATTTATATGGGCTAAAGCAGCTGTAACTGCTAGCTAAGTGATTCATTAATACCACCATAGGAACAGCATTTTCTACGCCCATGGGAGTGCAGTAAATGTAACATAAGCAAGTGTGTGTAAGCACGCCTGCATCAACACATACACATTCTCATTCCGCAGGAGACACATTTCGAGGTGTACAAATTAACCTCAAACTATCATTAGTCACAAGCAGCACATTTGCACGGTGCTACAGAGAGCACTTGCTGATTAATTTGTTCCTTCCGTCAGAGTAAAATATATAGGTAAACACTAAGGAGCAAGGCTGTGGGCGGCAGAGCTGGTAGAACAAGAAGAATCATCCACTATATGGTGTACTCCCTGAGGAACCTGGTTGAGGCTAACGTTAATGGCCCAAGTTATCAGTGTCTATTCAAGACTAACGCTGCTACTACTGAGGGTGTTAAGAGGTCTGAAATATGTCTATGTACATAAAATACACAAACACTAGCACAATGCTGGTAACATAATCATGAGGCAGGGGGATTTTTCCATTTAGATGAGGAACTGTTGTTGGTCCAAAATCTGGAGCAGATGTAAGGGTGGCTTAACCCGCTGTGGACGCCTGGGGTTAAAATGACCTATGCCTCTGGCGATGTCTAGATGTGCATAATGACATCTCATCACTAGTATTTGCATTTACACCTGCTGGTTAAAAACATGTACACGCCCCTAAATGTGACTGTGTACAAAAGTACAAAAGAATTAATCAGGTGGATTCATATATTTGCTCATATGCAGCTTTTTGTTTCAAGACTTCTTGATACTTTGATGACTTCTTTAGAAGTTTTTTAGGGTGTATTCACACCTGGCAAGTCCTTGGGTTATTTGATTCGTATCGAACGCAGATTTTATTTTTTTTTGTTTGGGTCAGATCACATTCTCATTGCACTTTTTGCTAGTGGACCAAAATGTGTAAACAGATGCATACATGTGAAAAACTGCACTGATATTGGACAGAAAAGTCGGGGCCGGGGTGAATCAGAGACGGTGGGTGTTGAGGAAAACAAACATGAGGTCCTACGTGCAGTTATCGTTTTCAGATTATGTATTCTATTTTTACAGACACAAATTTACAAAAATAATGTTAACTGTCAAGAACAGCTCATTTGAGCTAGTTTTGTAATATGGGCATCTGACCAAATGTCAATGAGACATTCTATCTCCTTATTGCTCCACGTCTGTCCACGGCTCATGGTTACTGCTATTAGCCATGACTACTCGTGCTACTTCCAGCGGCTACAGTGGCTCATCAAGCACAAAAAGGCATGGGTCCGTGGTTTGTTTCGGCTTGTGGCCAGTTATTCACACCAGAAGTGAACCGGCGCATTTGTTTGATTCAAATCTGAGTTTGCATGTTTGTATTCACATCTAAAAACAAGCACAGACTTTCCAGGGAAACGAACTCTGGTCCGTTTTAAATGGACCAAACAAAGTAGGTCTGAATACACCCCTAAAGATGTGTGGTTCTTAAAGGACAGTGAAGCTACAAACATACAAATAGATCAATACTAAGCATTGCTGTAGAATAAGCTACCCAATAGTACAATGGAAATGAATGCAACCTTTAATATTTACAGCAGAAAAACACCGCATACATTAATGCAGCAGTAAAAAAGTGACAGTGACTGTATTGAAAAAAAGAGTTATTTTAATGCTTTATGTGAACTAAGTCCCCTAAAGTTCTTTCTTTGAAGAACATTTACTTGTGGAATATTTCCACCATGGGATACTACAACTTTTGTTTGAAGTTGCAGGAGTTGAAACTGGGATAAAAAAATACTGGAATTTGAACATTTCATCTGCAGCATCAAAATACTAAATGAAGATGAACCTGCTACCATTGCATGTCGCTATGGAAACATGAGGCCACTTTTTCAAGCTTTTCAAGTAGAGCAGTAGATTTGCATCTGTGATTTGCGAATCACAGCCTCCTACCTGTCTGAAAACACCTGCCAAAGCTGCCAAAATCCAGCATCAAATGATAGAATTCACACAATCTGAAAACACTGCCAGCAGTAGATGCACACATCGCACTTCCACTCAATCTTGAATTCAAATATACTGAAACCACTGACACATGGTAACACAAGGACTTCTATCATTGCGTTCCCTCCTTCACGTCTATTTGTGGTGATTTCATCGAGTGCACATGGATCCTTATTTAGTGTTCTATATATGAACTGCAATTTGACAAAGGACATTAAGGACATGAAGGCTGGGATGTGACAGTGTTGGAGATTCCTTGACAGCTGTATGTGTATATTGCTGGTCAGCCTGTCAGTCATTATGAGTCAGAAGACTTTGACAGTCTCTGAAGCTTTATGGGAAACCAGTTTCTTGCTTTTTCTGGTTGGTAATCCAGTCTTGATCAGCTGCAATAGTGCAGACAGAAAACAAATAAAACAATTCTAACCACTCTATCACCCCTGGTGCAGGTTATGTCTGTCTATTTTCCCAGAATGCAAAGTGTAAGAAGGCACAGGGAGTCTTAATTTAGACCTAGTGTAGTTTTATCAAAGCAAAAAAAGCATCGTCGAGGAGGTAAAGCTTAAATTTACTCCCTTTTCCAACTTTCTCTTGCTCTGCTTTCTCTTATACCGTCAGATTATCACATCAAGCCCGACATGTCTAAAGCATTCTGGTATTAACTGAACAAATGAAGAGAAAACATGCCTCTTTAAATCACCACTAAGGCTGTGTCACATACTGTAAATGCCAAATCCTAAAGCTTTAACTTTTCCCCTCTGTGCCAGTGCATGCTCACAGCTCCCTCCCCTAATGGCTCCGTATCATTTTGTAAATCCATATTACAGCATGAATTAGTCTGTCTCTGTTTCAAGCTGCAACATGACTACTTGAATTAAATCTTTGCCCACTCTCCTCCCATTGTCACTCCTTTTCCCTAAACAGCCTTTATTTCTCTGTGTTTATTAGTTTCTGCACACCCCTGCCCCCACCAGTTTCACCCGAGGACCGATAATCTGCTTAAAAACCTCTGGGCAGCGCTGCTTTTGCAGTGCGACCAGCCATAGCCAAACACACTAAGACAACGGAGATAGAGGCAAGGATTGAGTAACTGGGGTGTCTGAAATGAATCTGGATTTCAGGATGGGGGGAGGGAGGGAGAGCAGTGAGATTTCCATTTAAATACGTCTCACTCACAGGATTTGGCAGGTTGTTCCCATGGCAACAGAGGCCCATCTTCGGATTGTGTGTACTTGTGCGCTTCTATGTCTTATTGGATGTATGTGTGAGTCGTGACCTCTTAGCTTGACACCTTTAGCCGGTTAGTTTCGCTGCAGAGGTTGGGGCCGACAAGTCTCTCTCGTTTCAGATGAGATTCACTTTTTTCTTCAACATCACGTATTACTTCTACACTGCTGAACTCAGACTTCTCCTTTGAAATACTTACTACACTACAGTTAAAGCTGGGCTTTATGAATAAGACCCTGTCACATATTTGGGATAAAAAAAAATCTGCATTACAAAGATATATGATGTCTAAAAAGATGACCAATGGCATGGATAAAGGTAATTAATAACAAAAGTCTAAAATTGTGTGAAAAGTTTGGAAGGTTTTGCATTTTGTGTCAGTATTTGCAGGATGTACAGTTCGTCTTTGGTCACTTTTAGCTTTCTTATTTTTTCAGGGTTGAAATGAGCATATACATGTATTATTATCTTGTTTTCACATACAACAAGAATGTATAAGAAATACAGTATGTACAAGACACACAAAAAAGACGCACAAAAAATAAACTAAATGGCAAGAAGTAACACAGTTAGAAACATCTGACATGTTGAATGAAACCTGGTATAAAACATCAGAAAATGAATGCAATAAATACAAATACAGAAAATGAGAAATTTATATGAGGGGTTCTTCAAAAAGTTTGTGGGCAGTTGGAAAAAGTTATGCTATAAGTTATGTTTATTTTTCAACATATGCTCCATCTTGGTCAATACAGTTTCTGCAAGTGTTGATACCAGCCTTGAAGTCCATCTGTGTAAAACTGAGGGCCATGCGATTTAAACCACATCAAAGCTAAGTTCTTTTTCCACAGACCTTTTAAATGTAGACGTGGTCAAAATAACTTAACTAAACAAACAAAACCAATGTAAGACTTAGTGTAAGTCTATCAATAACAGTGCAACTGTTAATTTTTCATATTGGAAATACATTTGAAATGTGAAAAACCCAAATTAGCTGGAAAGTTAAAATTGTGTTCTTGATATTTAATCACAAAAAAACAACGCAAATCGTGGCTTATTGGAAAACAACTGTGTGTTAGAGAAAATGCTTGTTTGCTATGTTTTATTGCTAGTTTTGCCATCGTTCTGCTTAGTTTATATGTAAAATTCATTACTGTCTGTTCACACTATTGTTTACAAGTCACACAGAACTGCCCTTTTCCCAAGAAATATACACACAGGATTAAGACAATTCTCTTTAAAAACAAAAAAAACACAAAAAGGGTTCTCAAAAGTAAAGCACAATAAACATTTCTTTTTTGGTGACCATGCTGCAACAGTACTTAATTTGAATATTGTATTTCAAGCCGATTATGCATGCACAGTCCAAGAATAACAGCCCAATCCAGCAGACGTTGGAGCATGTAACAGAAATTGACCTGGCTTATTCACAAAGCTGGTCCAAAAGACTAAACCAGCCATGCACTGATGAGCTCAGCACTGACGCCTCCTAAATCCACGGTTGCAAAATCATGAGTCTCTGCAGCAAGGGCAGGGTGAAGAAGAAGCCGGCGGTGAGGGCTGAGGGGGGGCGGGTGTGGAGACATTATGATAGAGGCCCCAAAATAGAGGCCGCGTGCACAAGCTAAATGGATTACTTCCCCTCAAATTGAGAGATCATTGTGTGTCAGGAAACTGGGACCCCATGCTGGGTTTCGGGCCAGGGGGTGCTTTGAGGGTTGGGGTGCGGGTGAGTGGTCGGGTTCGTTGATTTGCAGACGGAGCAGGGAGACAGACGGAGCAGGATCTGACAGACTGTCGGAAGGCAGGGAGGGAGCAACCTAACAGAATATCTCAAACAGAGGAGCTGGCACTGATTGAAAAATCCACAGATCCCCCCTGCTGTGAGGGTGCAGCTGTGGCGGTGCATTTTAAAAGACTGGCGAAGAATCGGGGTGGGATGGGGTGAGTTTAGGTGTCAGGGGGAATGTGAGACTAGTGTGTGAATGTGTGTATGCCAGTGGGTGTGAGTTCATAGTGCTGTCATTGGATGAAGCATATTTAGTGTCTTATTAATATCAGAACTAAGGGAGGGACGAAACATCGATGTTGGAATATAACATACTTCCCCTTCTCATATGTTTTCGATACATGTTAATAGTATTTGTTATAACTCGTGGTACACATACACATGGAAGTTGCAGTCAGTGTGTGTGTGTGAAAGAGACTTAAATTCTGTTGAAAGAGATGATACATGATGCATAATTCCTGATTTCTGCCTTTTTCAATATATTTTTTCTTCTTCATTTACACAATTACCATGACCTGTCATCAGTGATTACCTTGTAGTACATCAATTGTCACAGAATTGCTGTATTGTGATACAATCATTATCGCAGACAAAGTATTGGGGTATTATTTTATGATATGTTACTCTGCAGTTTTTAATCCTAATCAGATCTATAAAAGCAGGTTTAGTACAACAGCTTATCCTATACTGTTATTTTGCTCATTCTCATTCAGTTTATAGACATGTAATTAAGGTATAAGAAATAGAATGTATTTTTTTCAACTAGCCATTCAAGCTACTTATTATTATTATTGTTTTTTTATCATTGATCAAGATCCTGCTAACAGTTTTCTACTTATTCTACCATAACTACCCTTCAAAATTTGTAAGGCTTGTTCTAACTCTGTTAATCAGATCTGAACATTTGCTCTCGTCCCTTTTGTTTTAACCACCATACACAACTTTAAAATTTGTTCTTGAATATGTAAAGGTACATTTTTTTTTTTACATAATGCAATACGGTTCTCTATCCATTGTACTCCACAACACACACAGTGTACAATATGATACAATGTCTTCTTTTTTCCCTCACCAGCTCTTTTCTGTAATGTTGCATCATCTGTTCTGACAGCATCCCTGTGTTACTCAATCCACCCCCAGTCCACTTTAAGTGATTGACAGCTATGGACATTGGGAAACAGTAGGACTGCAGATAAAGTGTATATGTCCTTCAGGGTCATGGGGTCAGTTTGAGGGCCACCTGTTCAGGCATGATGTGCCACTTTAGTCCTCAACACACACACATGCGTATGTAGAGATGCTGAATGACATGGTTCTCTTCCTCTCTGGAATGGCAGCAGACAGCGGTAAATTAAAAAGCTCTTTTCCTAATAATTAGCCCCTCGGCAGGGGCGACCTTTGTGCCTCCCACAGCAGGAGAAGCACACAGGTAATTAATGCCCCCCAACCCCGCCCTCTCCCCCTCATCATGACACACACACACATAACCTGCCCCATGGGGCAAGGGCTACATGGGCCAATAGGTTCCCTCTGAAAATGATACCCTGTCCTCTGTGCCCCCTTCAGGGCATCCCATGTGGGCATCCATGGGTAATGGCTAGGAAACTGTGTGTGTGTGTGTGTGTGTGTGTGTGTTTGTGTGTGGGTTTCTTTATTTGTAGGAGCCAAAAAATGGGAGCGCCAATCATGTTGGAGCAGCTGATTACTTTGCTGTTACCAAAATACAGGACCTCAATGTGTTTTTGAGGCTTAACATTTGGTTTTTGTAAGGGTCTCTGGAATACATGTCAGTGAGATGTGTCCCTAAAGACTTAAGAATGTGCATAGATGCACGTTCCTGCCATTGGAACACATAGATTAGCTGAACAGGTTATTGCAAAAATGTTTGCAATGGTGGGAGTTTTTTTTTTTTTTATAACTGAGTGTCTTTTTGTGGGTTTGTGTGTGTTTGCTTATGCCGGTGTGCAGAGGCAGCTGTGCCTGTTCATGCATGTGTGCATATGGATTGTGCGTATGTATAGAATTTGTCTTTGTGTATGCTCAAGCAAATCTTTTCAAGCATGCATCCATATGGGCTGTTTGTGAATCTGTGTGTGTGTGTGTAATGGTGGGTTTTAGGCTGTCAGAATAGCTGTGTAATGGTGCGTGGTCCCTTTTGATAAGTCTTACAGTTGTGACCGCGGCCCCGTCCTCTTATCTCCAGAGGACAATGTTGCATTCAGAGCAGCTGCCGCCACAAGCACAACACACACCACCTCACACACTCCGGCCGCTTCACAGGCTCCCATTCATTTCCCCATGCTCAACTTCACCCAGACACGCACACTCTTTTTTTTATAAGCATATGGAACTGCACACACACATTCACATCAAATGCAATAGAATACACAGCTCAATGCTCGGTTTCAACACATGTGTGCTCAATCACAGGACGCACACACACTCACAGTCAAAACAACTTAGTTCTTATCTCTTCAACTCTTTCTGACTTCAAATTACTGCATCATTATCTGGCACTCACCTCCTTAAACGGTAATAATTGATAAAATGAGATTGATTAAGCATGCTATTAGTGCAGGGTAATTGGCTTGATAATGAGCAGATTGCCTGCTAATTCCTGAGCAGATAATAAACCTTAAATTTGCCTCAGGCGAAAACAGTGAAATAGCAGATATGCACTCAGTGAAATAATCAAACGACATGAAAACGTGGCCAGATATTTGATATAGATTTCTCCTCTTCTTTCTATTTATCCAGCTTATCATGGACCATTACTGGTGAGTCAAGGCCTAACCACAGTGAGCAACACTTGTATGCATTACAATGCAGAGCAGAGATCAATCACAGCATTCCACATTATTGCAAACTTTTCACTTAACGACTAAAAGGGTAAGGGAATTTTTTCAAGCCCATTATATATGGAAATAAGCCACTCCCATCCACAGAGGTAAAAAATATAAAAAATATAGACCCATCCTGCAGTAAATGTGCACTGAATAAACCTGGATCTTATTGGTTGTTACCGGTCTTTATTGCAAATCTTCAAATCAGACAAAAAACAAAAACAAACAAAAAGAAGAAGCTCCTTTTCAGGGAGGAATTGTTAATTAGTTTTTCATCATTTGGTTTATGTCACAGAAATCTGCACAGATATTTTAAGATGTGGACAGCATGGAAGAATTTCCATTGCTTTCTAAAAAAAATTTCAGTATGGGTATGGCATGACCCATGACTGTGTGTGCATACGACTTTTTGTTTTATTTGTTTGTCTTTTTAACATAGCCTGTCGTGCATCAACAGCTCAAATTTGTCAGTTCAGTATAAAACTCCATTTATACAACCAATGCTAATATCTTTTACCCTGTACTGATCATAATGCTGCAGACTTGTGTACCATTACCTAAAAATATATGCAATCTCATTTATTTCAGTCAGATCATCTTATTTGATGTTAGTGTACAGACAGAAGGTTCTGCCAAAATAATGTCAAATAATAAAGCAAGTATTGTCCACTATACTGGACAAGCAAATAGGAGCACCAGGCATGGTGTCACCTGGAAGAAGTAACAAGTAATCCTTTATGCTGACTCCCTGTAGATGACAGATTGGTTGGTTTTCAGCGTCTGGGCTCTGTCCATTTTGGGTGAATATTTATTTTCAGACTCCTATCTTTTGGAAAGCTGTGCTTGTGTGATTTAGTCTGGCTTTGAGGGATAAATTTATCACTTACGCTACTCCTAAACCGATGATCAGTTTGTTCCCAGAAACGTTGGTGGCATCAAAATAGTACTTAACTTCAGGCTATGTGAACCGATGCCCATGCAGTTCATTCTTTTTGGGTCCCACTTCCTCTCTGTGTTTTTTCTTCCATCCAGCAGAGGTGTTTCTCTGTCAATACACTGGCCATCAATGGCCTTCTGTCCTCCTGCCGGGGCCTCTGTTTGCCTAAGGGCTTCCCCCTCTGTCAGAGCAGCCTCCCTTTGTGTGGGAGAATCACAGAGAAAGAAAGCAAAGATGACTGAGGGGGGAGAAGACAGGGTGAGTTTTGGTAAACAGTAGCCTGTCACAACTCAGCGGGAGGTGCTATAGCCACTGCCTCTTCCACTGCCACCGAGGAGAGTTTTAATCGCTGGGGCGCCTTTAAGAGCCAATTAAACAAAGGGAGGTTTTGTAGCTTCTCTGCAGAGTGGGCTAGACATTGACAAACAACTATGTGAGAACTGAGCGATGTTTGGGGTAGCTGAGAGGGGGTCTGTTATGGTCAAGAGCTGTCTGATTAATGCCCTCCTCTATACTGTACCGACAGATGGGCCGGTCTGTCTCGACAAGCCTGCTGAGATGTGTTTGGGCAGGAGTCACCTATAGAAACATCTAAATATTTTAGGCTTGAGGGCATACAGTGATCTGTTATGGTATCAGCTGGACAACAGGGGAAGGTATGAAAACACAGCCTTTTGTAGCCACAGTGTATCCAATCAGTAAGAAAATGGGGCAGTTTTTTCGAAGGTTTATGTGATTTTAAAGTTGCTCAGAGCTCATCAGTGCATATAGTAAGAGGAAGAGGATGTCAGATGTCCTAGTCTGGATTCCAGGCGTGTTTCCAGACACCAGGCCACTGTGGCCGACGCAAGTCTCCACTGTCATTAACCTACATCGGTCTAAATTACCTCCTATTCCCAATGAGAGGAGAAAGAGAAGTGTGTGGGGGTGCAGGAGGGAAAAAAAGGGAGGAAAACAGAGGACAAAGGAGAAGGGAAGGAGGTAGAAGAAGTAACACTGAAAGGAAATTCAGGAGGCGCAGGCCGAAGAAAGGAGCGCAGGATAGATGAGGACAGTGATGGAAGCTGACAAGGAAGAAAAAAAAGGGGATGAATGAAAGAGGTACGGCCTAAACCATTAGGAAATGAAAGCCCAGCATAAAACTTTGTCGTATTTTGTCACCGGATCCTGCATTAAATGTGAAAAGTTTGATTTATTAGTGTTGTGTTTTCAGCATGAAAATGTAATTCATTGGGTTGTAAATACTGGGGCTGCCTGTGTGTGTCAGTTTCACAACATTTGGGAGTTGGCCGGGTTTTAATTAAAATGCTGGCGAAGGAGACAGACAGAATACGTCCTTGTGTGTGTATTCCTCTTCTTGTGTGATTATACTTGTACGTGTGCATATTCCCATGTGTGAATGTCTATGTCTGTGATTGTCTTTAGGTGTTTTTTTTATCATGTGTAAATAATGTGTCTTTCTTTTCGTTACAATGATCCAACTGTGCAGTTTCACCACTATCCTCACACAATACTCAAGACACAAAGACAGAATGAGAGGGAGACAGAGTTGACGAGACTGAAAGACAAACACAGTCACACACTTGACTGCTTCAATTACAGAGCAGAAAAGAACGAAAATGATTATTGAATTCAAAGACAATTGCAACTGAGGTAAACAGTAATAAGTAATGGGCATGTTCTGCAAATTGATTATGAGGAAGAAATGGCCATGAAATTGAAAAACAACAGTAATCAGAGAACATTAAAAGCTGAGGAAACAAAAGGAGGGCCTGTTAAAAGACAAAGAAAGGGAAGGAAAGGAAAGGTTGAGACATTCAAGGGGTGGATAGGCTTGATCGACAGCGACTGACTCTGTGATTGACAGATAATGAAAGGCCTCATACACCTGAGGCCTCAGGGCGAATGGGCAAGGAAAGGAGCTTCTCAGGTGACACTCCAAGGTGGGAGAGAGAGATGTCACCTGTGATATGAGCCACTTAGACCCTGACCACACATAAGGGGTCACAAATGCTGACACACTCCTGTCTACTCATACACACACACACACACACACACACACACACACACACACACACACACACACACACACACACACACACACACACA
>JAPQRQ010000006.1:7712549-7726187 GCA_037367365.1 Apogon talboti
CATAAGAGTAGAAACATCTATAGCACCCTTTATGGTTTCTGGACACCAAGAATTGTGCCACCACCTAAAAACAGGAAAAGAAGAACAAGAGTTTATGAGTTAATTCAATGTTAGTCTGAATCAGAGAATTTATAATTTCCCAAAAAGGTTTCTGATCCAGGATAAACTGCTTTACAAATCAGAAATTTATCCAATAATGATCATGAAAGTAAAAGTGAAATTCAATTTGCTCATGGGGATGTTCTGGTGAACTTAGCAGGTTACAGTAAATAACATCATACACTAATAGAAAATGCATCTCTCTGTCACATCTGTGCAACTTATTTTTGAAAGCCAAGTCATATCAAGATATATGTTTATTTGGATCAATACGACAAATTATACATTTTCCTCAAAGGGTCTTTACACTCTGTACAACATAAAACACTCCCTGTTGTTTGAACAGAAAAAAGAAAGAAATGCAAGAAATGTCAAGGTGTTTGGATTTTGTTATTCATTTACATACAGAATAACCAATTAGGTATTCTTGGACTGCATTCTCTATTTTCTGTCTTTTTTTCCACATGTGGAACAACACACAGGCCAGTGACTGAAAACCCCAGTTTATGGTGTTTTCCATTCACCAAACATAATTTCTGTCTTTGTACAATAAATTCTAATGAAAATCAGCACACGTTTAAGGCGTGTTAAGGTTTTGGTTGTGATAAACAGGCTTTGGTTTGGATAAATACGGTTAATCCAGGTTTCTGATTCACAAACACAGTCACCATCCTGACCTGCAAACCAATAGTAAACGCTTCCCAGCACAAATTGTACAAAATGTACCTTCTTGGTATGAGAAATAAATCTTAAAGAGCAGAATTGCCAAATGCTGAATGAACATAATTCCCAGGGTTGTAACCTGTTCCAGAAGTTGAAATAACATTGCTGTTATGCATTTTAAGGCGAAGATTAATATCATACTGTTACAAAATCTCTTTATTTTTCCTTTTGACTTCTAATAAGGAAGTAACATAGCAGGAAAAAAAAAGTAAAATGGCCTATAATAAAGACTAACATGGTGCAGTGATTCCAACAGTGTATATGTGTCTGCAGTGGTTAGATGACCCTCTAAAGAAAAATGACAAGGCTGCTGTTTTTTTGGAGTTCTCTTTTTACTACAGCTTCAACTCCATTTCCCATGGGTCTTGTAGGCAGTAAACTGGCCTGATTGGCCTGAGTTTACAGACCTGTGGACACAGAGGTGAACTTCCACCCGGACTGTCACATGAACGTGCTTACACACAAACAAAACAAAGTTAGTGTTTGTGACTCCCTCACCCTCTACCTCTCTCGCGCTCTCCCACCAATCACATTTTACAACCCCCCTCAGGGTCTCCATATAGTCTATACCCGGGGTTTTTCCCTCCTTTATTTTACTAGGTTCGCTTTCCGTTAGCATGCAGGGCCAAATGTTTCACAAAGCCCTTCTTTCTGTTGTCCACGGTCCCAGGGATGTGAGTGTGTCGCAGGTTACAATAAGTTCCACCTACTGATCTTAATTGGACCTGATGTGTTGTTCTGCTCCCAGGACGCCTGTTGAGCCCGGTTCTGTTCAGTTTCATTGTAAAGCAGGCCAAGAACTCTTGGCAACTGCTGTGCCATAAAACACTTAGGGCGCAAAAGCTTTGCTAAAAGGAGCTGGCGAGCAAAGAAGGACCCGAAAATAACTGTTATTGTTTTGCTTTTTTCGCCATTTTTTCACTTTTTTCTCTCGTGCTCGCCCACTCACACACATCTGCTCAATGCGAGATGCAGTCGTGGAACTACAGTGTGGCACGTCCCTCTGAAGCACTCCATTCTTCCTTTTGGGGTGATGTTTTTCTCATTAGGGATGTCATTTAAAAACACTTCATTTTTAATTTTTATGAAAGCTTTTAAAGGATTATGGGTGGGAGCTGTGGAAATGGGTCTGCTGAAGTTTGTTTTGATTTTCATCACACACACATACACACACCCGTACATCTTCCTGCTGCGAAGGCCTGACGCCCCTTCCCTGCTGTGATGGTTTTCATTGGAATTTCCCACTCTGGTGTCGAACGGCTTTTGGATCTGGAAGTGGTGATGGAGCGGCTGTAATTCAGAGGGAGGGACGACCAAATTCCCTTTGAAGCTAAAGACACAGTCTGTATGTGTGAGGGTTTTTCTCCTTTTTTTTGGCTATTTGTTGCTTTCAAACCAATTACAGTCTGTCGCTGTGGAAAAAAAACACCATAAAGCAACATAATTAGAGTAGAAATGCAGCCTTGGTTGTTTCACTATAGTGACTATAGATCGAATGCAAAGACCTAGGTGTTGTTATGGTTGGTAGGTTTCTCACAAGGTAGAATATTCTCATTTTATAGCTGAGGCCATTTTTTAGGTCGGTTGAATGCTCACTGGAATCCTCTTAGGACGGTAGTATGACAGCATGGCAGTAAAAGTATAGTGCCTTTTTTTCCGTTCGTCTCATCCCATTCTGAAGTCAGTACGGATAGAAAAGCATCAACAGTTCCATGACGAAAAGGACATTTTTTACCTTCTTCTAAAGCAACTTGCGTACTTGCTAGTTCATTACCACCAGTCAGATTTAGGCAGTGAATACATCTTGAATCCAGATTTGCTTCAAACATATAATGAGTGAGCTTCTTTCTCTCTCCAGGTACTCTGGCTTCTTCCCACCATCCAAGACATGCATGTTAATAGGTTAACCTGTCATTTTAATTGCGCGTATGTGTGAATGTGAGACTGAATGGTTGTCTGTCTGCATATACCCTGCTTTTGCACGTTGGAAGCTGGGAGAGGCTCAGGCACCCCCACGACCCTCACAAGGACTGAGTGGCTCTGAAAATGGATGGATGGATGGACAATTTTTGCCCCTATTTGCTACAGAATTACACATATACAGTGAACAGCTGATACATTTCCTGATTGCATTTTATTTTTAGAGCCCAAGAAGCTTTGCAGATGTTGTATCCTAAATAACAAGTCACCATGAAAACAACTGCACCAAGATCTATTTGTTACTATTTCCAAAAGCACTTAATGTAAGATAATAAAGCATCATTAACATCCTCTAAACATAGGAGTTCAGCAGGAAAGCTTGACGCCTATATTAAAAAGTACCTAAGGGTCTGCATTTATGTGTGCTTTCCTACATAATGTTAGCGCTGAAGTTGCAGTTACAGTACACAGACCACCTCTGATAATGGTGAAAGAGACAGTCCATCACACCTCCTCCTTCTCTCCCTCCCTCCAGTTTTTCCTCAGGGATCCATGAGGAGAGGGAAAGAGAGACAGGGGCCGAGGAGAAAAGAGGAGAGAGGAGCAGTCTGTCTCCCATTAACATTATCTCTATGGGAGCCCAAAAGGGGCTCTGTCAGCAGAACACCGACCCACTGTCAAGAGAAGAACATGAGAATGAGAGGGAGGAATGAGTGGAAAAGGAGGGAAAGAATAGGAAAGGAGAGGTATTACCACAGCATCCCGCAAGACTGTGTTTTATATGGAACACCCTATATATCACTTATTACCAGAAATGTAGTCAAAATATATGAGCGTCACTGAGCCAGAGAGGAGAACCATGTGAAATCCTTCTCTCCTTGCCAGCTATGAGCTTCACCATTGTTAATACTTTAGTATCTGTCAACTAGTGCGGATAAAAAAAGAAAAAAAAAATACCCAGGCCAATGACTCAACACTGAAGAACAATACTTTAAATTGATCCTTCCTTCACTGTCCAGCAGTAAAGTATTGATTCACAGATGCTTATTTTGATTCACCTTTGTAAAAATGACAGCTTTGTGGACAATAGTACTTCTGTTTAGTGAGATCCAATAACCAACTCGTTCAAACCACTATTAATACAAGATTAGTAGATGTAACTACAATTTACGTTTTGTTACACCCTTTCTATTATCTTGGACCACTTAATTGTTGTTTCTATGTTTCAAGTCCTTGTCTTAGTGTTTAGGCAAATGCCATTTGAGAAAAGTCCAATAGAAAAGATCTGACGCTGCTTTCTTTAGTTTTTACTACCATTCCTGATCTCCACATTTAACCAGCCAGTCTTCTCCTGAATATCCTTGAGATGATGTGTTTGATATCTGCTGCACCACAGAGCCACTGACCTCAAATAACTCTTCTATTGATCCCTGATACTCACCATCAGCCTTTACCACCAAGGAAACTCCACAGCAGGTTGTATGTGGCCACCTGCTGCTGTACAGTATTTCCTCACCCAGCACCATCCAGAGCTCAGCAGAACTCTCCTATCCTGGCTCTATGGTTACACTCTTCTAATAGATCCCTCCTTCTTGAACTACTGTTTTACACACACTGTTTTAATCACTTCATAGCAACAGGCAGCTGTTTTCAGATTAAACATTAGTAGATGGTAAAGTACTTTTATAATGTTACTATGGCCCTCTCACTGTTGCTCAGGCAGAAGAGTGGGCTACTCACAAGCTGGAAGGTTGGTGGTTTAATCCCTGGCTTCTCTGGATTGTGCAAACAGCTTGGACAAATGAAGTAAAATAATGTCTAGATCAGTTGGTGGAGCCAAACATGGAAGTCATGAAGATATTTCTGTACTGCAAAAGATATTTTCAGTTAAGTTTTTACACCTTATGTGGGGGTTTTGCCTGTTATAATGGATATTGTGTCAAGGTAGTTCATTATTGACTCACATTTTCCCTTTTGTGACATGACAAACTACACAAGAATGCAAAATTAACAGACAATGTAGGGTGACCAGTTTTTATTTTATGTGTTTTTTTTAAATCTATGAGCATATATATATGTATACTCTGTATGTGGCCCCTGAACTAAAACAAGTTTAACTCCTTTGACTTATAATAACTTCAGTATAATTTTGCTCTTTGCCATTCTTACCATGGGCCAGATTGGAACCACTGGGGGGCCAGTTTTGGCCTGCAGTCCGCATGTTTGAACCCCTGCTATAGTGTGTCTATGGACAGATCCATCCATCTCCACATTCACAGCCTAGTATGGATCAGTGCCTTTCACTGCCCTAATGTCCCATATATCATTGGAAAGTGCAAAGTCTTTCCAGTGATAAAGAGCTGGAACTTTTCTGACTGCATGAACATTGACCGTGATGGACACTGAAATTGCACTTGAGCCTATACATACGCATTTAAAGACTTTTTCCTGTGAAAAACAATGAAAACCGGACATTAATTTATAAACAAAAAACCCCCAAAAACCTGACACTCTGGACAGGACGTGAAAAGAGGACATGTCTGGGCAAAAGAGGACGTTTGGTCATCCTACATAATGGCATCTGAGTTGGGAAAAATATCTGTGGAAATCTTTTTACATAGGTCACATGATTGCACAGCAAAAGACTGCACAGAACAGGACTGTTGTGCAGAGGTCAGTATGAGCTGTTGATCATACACAGAGAACTTGAAGTACAAGCAAGAAGTGTTTCACCATATGTACATAGAGTTGCATACAAGGTAACAGCATACACATAACCTGATCTCCTATTGTTCAATAGAAGCAGAGCAACCTATTGCAAAAGGCCAATAAAGAAATGCAAATATGTGATTGATCAAATGTGTTGTCAGTTACTGTCTCTATGACACATTATATGATTAATTGTAGGTCTGGTGTCATTTCCAAACCCCCATCCCTGTCTTCTGGATCAGGCTGAAATGTAATTTTACTTGGAAGCTTGCAGTACTTGATGATATCACAGAACAGTATAAGTAT
Organism: Apogon talboti; assembly: GCA_037367365.1. Lineage (NCBI taxonomy): Eukaryota > Metazoa > Chordata > Actinopteri > Kurtiformes > Apogonidae > Apogon > Apogon talboti. The sequence goes on from JAPQRQ010000006.1 coordinate 7,718,307, forward strand.
TTACAGTCCATGCAAGGGCAGATTTATGCCAACATAAACATCTGCAAAAGTAAATTTTACTACAAAGTGGTTTTCCCATTTTTTTATGACCTGTACTGCATTTCTCCCGTCTTGCTTTGAAATACTGGTGCCTGGGCTTAAAACACCAGTTTTTTATTGTGTCCTTGTAAAAACCAACACTTAATTTCTCATATCAAACATTCCCCATGGAGAGTTTTATTTATGTTTAAGGTCATCCATTCATATGATGCCGCTTAACCCATCTGTGTATTTTGGCCCTATTTTGAGTCTCTAAAAACAGAGAAAGACAGATGGGTGCTGTACAGGGAATCTGAGCAAGAATGTTCAAGAGCATAAGTAAACACATAAAGAAAAGTCCGAGCTACAACCCCATCATTGAAAAAGATGCACCTCGTTTACTCTAAAACAGATACCATTAGAGTCCATAAACCTCTCCTCTCCCCTCCGCTGAACTCATTTGTCTTACATGTATGATGTCTGTGTTTGGACAGTTGCACCATTAAGGTCCATGATATGTGATTTACACTGTGTTCCAGGGGACTACATGGTGCTAGATGATGACAAATGGACGTAGTGTAGTTATGACAAGTTTAAAACCCAGAGCGCTGTGTTTACAGGCCAGGCCTTTGTTCAAGCTCTGTGTTTTTGGCCTCACAAGTAGGAAGCAATGAATTGTCTTGGACCTAAGACTATGCCACGTAGTCAGAGGTAGAAAGAAAGGAAGAAGGCCCAGACTATCATCTACAATATCATCATCATACTATTTTATTAGGGAATCATTGACTGTATCTATGCATCAGTCGCCCAGTCAGTGACCTAGAAAAAAGGAAAGATGAGAAACTTAGTAAAGAAATCATGGCGGTAGAAACACTTCCCCTAACTTACATGACATACTCACATGTAATCACACTTCAGACACACAATTACTTAAACCTCAGATGGTTTCATTATTTATGAGTGCTGTGGGATATTTCTGAAAGAGAGAGAGTGAGAATCAGAGAGGAGGAAAAAAATAACTTTATGATGTTGTAAAATTATCTACATGTGGTGTAAAACCTAAAACCCCACGTGTCTGCTTATTATAGAGGGGAAAGCGTCATGGATGGAGAATGTGTGTATTTTAGAGGCATGTTTGAGTGATTATTCATTACAGCAGTTTACTGTGCAGTTTGTCAAGAGGTTAATGTCATTTCGGCATCACAGTCAACTGTCTGGCCTTCTCCCTTTAACAGTTATACAGTTCTTCATTTATATTAAAGCAATATAAAGACACTGTAATTAAAACACATAGTGCACAGACGACAGAAGCCATTAGGAGCAAAGGGGTCAACTGTGCAGAATGAGGTGCAGACAGAGGGACCGGACTGGAAAGACGTACAAGGCCCATTGCCAAGCTTAAAATCAATAAAACGTGCTTAACAGCAACACCGTTTTTTTTAGTCATGTGTCAAGTCAAACATGGAACACATGTCCACCACAGCATATCAAAGGAGGAAGTAGGAGGAGCAAGAAGAAGTAGAGAACAATAGAAAGGATATTTGATGCAGAAAACAAGCCGACACTCGGACATGTGTTACAAGATGTGTCAAACATCTGGAGCAAAATACTTGAACATGTATCATAATTGCCAGATAAATTTAGACGAATGCTTTACAAACTTTCATGCATGTTAACAACTAATACATAAAGGGAGCTCAGGTATGCTCAAGTCAGATCTGTACTTTTACCCCTCCTATTGATTTAACATGACAGTGTAAAACTTTTTTTGTTTTGTTTTAGCAGCAACAGGTCTTTTTTTTTCACATATAGTAGAGTCTTGTCCCGGGGAACATCATAGCGAATGCTTTAGTCTGGCATATTGTCAAATTTACAAAGTGCAGGTGGGTGGAATACACCCAGGGCATTTCCAGCTGGTGCACCTCCATTAGTGCCCTTACATTTGCAGTGGGGTCATCAGCTGGGGAGCACCAGCCCTGCACATTTCATTCCATGACCTGGTACATTTGTCGACCATTCTCATTGTCTGAATTTAAGTTGAACAGTCCCTCACTGTGAAAGTCCAGCCTTTGTGATACTTGTAGAATACCACTGAGACAGAGAACAAACTGCAGAACTTAAAACATAAGGTTGCACATAAGGTCCAAGGTTCTGAAACTGAAATATGTGATCCTGGGTGAGACAGATGGCAAACGGCAAGAGCTGCAATGTTACTGTTATTTCTCCAAGATATTATTCATGTCTTTGGAGAGACAATTTAAGATTACTGAAAACTGTGTCAAATGTTCTTCAATTTGATATCAAGATTGTCTGGCTTATTAGGGGAACAACTACATTTCCTCTTGTCTGCTTAGTTTCATAGAAATATGAGAGAAATCAGGGTTATAATACTTATACAGTTTGTGAGCATTTACGCTTAAATATCACATTTTTGGTAACATTTGAATTTTATGAGGCTGCGTTGTTTTCCATGATGAATCACCTGTTGAGTTCTCTGACATTTTTAATACAGCCTAAATTCAATCACTAGCCTATTTCATACAGTCATTACGATGCTGTAATGCTAGTGGCCTGTAATAGGACTGTGTTGAACATACAGCAGAAACAAGAAAAGCTGAGAGTGGTAGAATAGTAAATGTTGCTGTCACACAAATAACAAGTAAGTGTAGGATGAGATCCGTACTGATTATAAGATTAAGACCACATTTTCAGCAGTGACTGACATTTGGACACCATGCACCGTACTTCGTAAACCGAATGGTATTCTCGCGTGTAAAATTTGTCAAATACAATGATCAAAGATTTAGTGAATGTGACGGAAGAAATCCTCTGTGGTACAGATGTGAGCTTGGCACAAATCAAAATAGTTTAGTTACAGCTTCCTCTGCTTTGCATTAGTGTGACTGGCTTAATAAACTCAATCAACTACTGTGAGTTGAGGGTCAGCCTGTCTGGGATGGGGGGCATCTTAAGAACTGACCTCCACTTGGTTTAAAGCTCCTGTGAGACACACATGTTCCAGACCATCATTTCCAGAACCATGAACCTTGACCCCAACAGCTCCACGGCACTGAGACACTGGTGTTATTTAACACCTAAGTTTGACCACAATAATAATGACAAGTCTAATGGAGGTCAAAGAATCTCCTGCGCTAACAGGTTTGAATTGGCTTACTGCAATCTTTTTCAATAAGCCTCTAAAGCTGCAGGCAAGTCATTAAAATATACAGAGGCACAGAGCACTGAGGAGAGAATCTTCACTGTATGTGTACTCTCAAAACATTGATGCTCTCTTCACTTTATTTGGATAGTTTCACAGCGGGATCTTTGCTTATTTTCACCCATAAGTGCCCGGGAGTAATCAAATCCCAACTGAAATATTTTCTTTGCCGCCAGTACCTTTTGCCTGCCATTTTCACTCCCAGGGAACCAACCCATCAAGCTCTGACTCTCTTTCCAAACCAAGGATTTACGGAAGATTAGGGAAAACTATGTAAATGACACTGCTCCTGCGGAGTCAAGCGAAACGTTAGACCCCAAACGAGTGAAGCTGGGAGTCAGAGGGAAAGCGACAGGAGAAGAGAGGGAGGGGAAAGAACACGTCCCCGGGAATTTCCCTCAGAAATTTGTGGATTATCCCACCAGTTTTAATGAAAGTTGTCAGGATTAAGAATGTTGAAGTCCACTGGGGACGGTGCTGGGGTATGGCTGTGGACAGAGGAACGGGATGAAAAGCAGGAACCTATTATTTTCATTCATCACCTAATTCGAGGTAAAATTCCATGGAGAGGCTCGGTGATGAGGCCAGTAACGAGAGACAGGGGTGATTGGATGAGACAACGGAAGAGACAGTGAAAATGGGCAGAGAGGCAGAGTCTGGCATGGACTTAAAAACACACATCCATCAAACTTGTCTCTCAGTAAAATGCCTCTTAGGCAAAGTACAGCAGTCCTCTTAGACATACTGATTAGCTGAAATATCCCTCAGTCCACTTCCTTCCGTCCCTCTGTTTCTCTCTCCCTCTTTCACTTGCTCTCTGTCTCTTTCCTCACCTCTCTTTCGCTCTCTGTGCCTGTGATGAGGCGGTCACCTCAGTGTCAGCGGTGATGGGTAAGTGGGAGCTTGAGGACTTCCTTAATCAATCTGGGTAATAGAGAGGAGCTCGTCAGGCACACACTCAGTCACACACACACACACTCGAAGATCTGTCAGCTTTCATTGTTGGTCGTGCCTCCGATTCATTGAGGCATTGAGTTCTCTCTCATACACAATGGCAAAGGGATTAAACAGATTTGACACAATGCTGTTGATACACCTGCACAGGCAAAGAAGCAAATTAAGGATACGCACTCTGTTGTTCACACACAATTCTACAATCACACAGGAAATCATAAAACTTGGTGGACAAACTCAAACACACACCAACATTACTGTCAGAGGGATATGGAGAGACAGCTGGGAATGTCATGCATGTACACTCAACAGGCGATCCAATAAAGGCGAGGACACACTGAGGCTGAATACCTTGATAAGCTTTGGTATGCTGTCTGTAAACACTCATCTCTTTTAAAACAGCCTCTTGAATATATTGCGCCATTCAGGCTGGAAAGCAGTATTTCACGTAGTGCAGTGAAGGGACAAAGCATCCAGCTGCTCATCAGTATCATGGCAGGGCATGCAGCTGTGCGTGTGTGTGTGTGTGTGTGTGTGTGTGTGTGTGTGTGTGTGTGTGTGTGTGTGTGTGTGTGTGTGTGTGTGTGTGTGTCCACGGCATCAGATGAAGATGTTCCACCAGACATCATCTATCAGCACATTCCAAACCAGCCTCCGATATCCGCCCACATCTGCCCCTTTTCCTCAATATATTCCCAAAATCCCATTTGTGCTTCATCTGCCTCCCTCTTCCTCTGCATTGTATTTGTGGTTACTTACTGTTCCGACCCATATCTTTCTCAATTTTTTTGGTAATCTGTGATTCTGTCTTTAAACAAACGTCTCTTTTCTGTCCTTTTCGTGCTCCATGGCTCTGTCTCTGTTCTCACCCCCTGACCTCATCCAAATGGCCTCAAGATGTTGCTGCAATGCATTTGTATTTACTTATATTTCAAGTATGAACACGGCAGAGAAAACCTTGGAGGAAATACTGACAACATTCTGTAAGGAAAGAAGAGGTTGGCTGAAGTCTGTATGTCCCTTTTATTGGAATAGAAAATGGATAACATATTCAGAAACTGGAAGAGTGAAGTGAAAAAGAGCACTGTGGAAAAAATTAATAAAAAGATGTTTTGCTAAAGTAAATCATACATATCACCGAGATGATTCCCCATACAAAGAGAGAATGTCTTCTGTCTTACAACAAAATCTCATTAAGTCTACTTCCTGGAAAACAGCAACCTTGAGCAGTGATCTAATCAGACCATAAAGGTTGTACTAAAAAATCCTTGTAAAACTATCACAGATTTTGAACAATCCATTTTATTTGATCTGACCCATCAAATAAAGCTGTCTAACTCTGGCTGAAACCCCACTGCTCCACACATCCAATAGTCTCTCCTCCTGTTGTATCAATTCTCAGGATCCTGTTTCCTACACCAACTTACGGTCAAAAAATGTTCTCAGAAAGCTGTTGTGTAGAGTAGAGCTGGAAAATCAAACTTTTGACATCATGTTTTTCACAAATGTATCTCATATGTTGATGGTATGATGGAACATTTGTCCAGTTACTTTGTGGTATTAAGATTTTCCATTGGTTGCATTCAAGAAGCGTCTAAAAACAAGCCAATTGTAGCGCTGTCTTGATGGCTACTTTTGGCACTCGTCATCCTTCCAGTCCACAGTGTGCGGAGTGCCAGCCTCTCTCCTCCCTTTAAAAGGAAGAATTCTCCCCTGTAATCCATCCCAGCTGTGGCAGATTGCACGGGCAATTAAAGAAAAACCGTTTGGTTCACCCAAAATGAGGCGACCACATGTTGCAGCGGAGCCTTCCCTTCGCTCTGCCCTCCCCACCCCCTGGGACCTGACCTCTGAGGCGTCAGGGGTCACAGCGCTTGTCGTTTCTTCCGCAGTGGAGCGGGGAGGAAAACGCGGAGACTGAAGACAAACAGGACAATTAGCTACAGCTCTGACTGAGCGTCTCGTCCTATTCAGACTCCCGCGAGGTCAGCGAGGCTACAAACCCACATCTACACCTACAGTAGAGGGCAGCTGTCAACGGCGGTGATTTACCCCCTCGTGCTACCTCTTCTTTGCCTGCTGATCATTCTGTGTTATGTGCTGGTGAGGAGGGGTTGTAGGTTGAAACCGCAGGGGAACCACAGACTTGATGGCATGAATTGGTTTGGACTCTGAGTAGTAGCTTTGACAGGATTATAGTGTTATTGTCTCAGAAAGTTTTGGCCACGGAGATGGGTTGGAATGCGCATTACTCGGGACAGGGTTGAGAAAATGGAGGTCATACATTTGCAAGCAAGGGCTTTCACAGAGGCTGGTTAAATGAGGTTATAAATTTATAACAATATCACACAAGGAGAGGAGGGGATGTTGCAGAATAGAAACAAGATAGAAAACAAATCAGGTCAACAGTTGGGACCACGTCTTGCTATTGTCCTTTCTGTGACTCTTATATGTTTGTGCTCACGTGTGTGACCATGCCGAGGCCTGCATCCCTGTCCGAGATGGTGTTTGTTTTCCCCCATAAGCCCCGTTGGCGTCCCCCCCACAGTCAGGGGCATGAAATTGAAGCGGTGCACTTTCTTCCCCTAATGCACAGCATAAACAGGAAATCTAATCACAGTACCACAGCAATGCAAAGCCTGATACTGTAAACACACATAAGCTTACAGTATGTATACAGCACGGGCATATATGGGATAAGAGAAAGTGCCCAGTATAGATTTGCTTTTCAAAGACACTAAAGCATTCCTTCTCTCTGAGGTCTGCACAGCATCATACAGGCTAGTAGAAACAGATGCGCTCAATATAACCATATTCTATACAATGTGCATGGCTTAAAGTATGGAAAAATATTACCATTTGTGACCCCACTAGCCCTGCAGAACAGTGAGAAGTATGAAATGTGTACAACAAACAAAATAAAATCAAAACATACAGACTATGACTGCAAACCTTATTTCTCAATTTCAGTTCAAGTTGCCGATTTTGGAAGCATCCACTGATTTTTTTTTCTTATTTGCTGGCATGAGGTAAGACTCAGCCACATGCCAGATGATTTAGCCGTGAACTTTATAAAACAGTACATCAAATGCAGACAAAACAAGCTATACTATCAAATATTTGTAAAACCAGGGGCATTTAAACGAGTGCTGTAAATGGCATGTCACTTGTTATTACACACAAGGCTGCTTAGACCTGAATCAGTATGACAACACTACCCAGTTTTTGAAGAAATGTTAAATGTCTGGAACCGAGTTTGAAGGAAAAAGGGGACCAGTAGTGGAGTCACAGACGGACAGAACCACCCAAAAGAAAACAGACAGTGTTGCTGTCCCCATTACCATTTCAGACTTTGATAGGAACCAGAGAGGGAGAGTGGTGGCTAGTATATCAAACCCAGATCTCCCCTCCCCCGCCTCATTTTTGCAGTCATCTGTGTAATAGCAAGATCAATGTGAATGAAATCAACCAGCTGTCTCTATTATGACTGTCCTTCTGTTAAATCTCGAACAAAACCAAGGGAACTGTTTAAGCTGTAGGCCAACTAGATGAAGAGCCTGATTCATTCAGCATGGTTTTAAATTATAAAACGTCCTCCTTTTCTGTATCCCCGCACTAATGTCAGCACCCTCCGTCCCTCCCTTTGCTGATTTTTTCCCCTCTCTACTTCTGCCCCCCCCCCCCCCCGC
>JAPQRQ010000006.1:7731932-7747073 GCA_037367365.1 Apogon talboti
AGAATAGAATAGAATAGAATAGAATAGAATAGAATAGAATAGAATAGAATGTATTTCCCAGAAGCAGGAAAATAAAAATATAAATATATGAAAAATGTTGCAACATAAGAATACAATGATCTTGATGACAAAAGCAGTCAATACATACATACTCAATGTGTGTCATTTATTGTATTTGTTTGAGCTTGATGACTATATCAATTGCCAATAAGATGAATGAGCATTTGCACAGCTATTTCATTGGTGGGGTACTCTATCGCATTGCCCTGAGGGAGCAGCATGGAGATGTGTTTCACCATTGATAATTAATAGGGATTTCCTGTGTACAGCTGTGCTGTAAAGATCCAATGGTTTAATATATTAAAAGAGGAATCTTGACCACTATGGACAGAGTATTATACAAGGGGACTTTAATACAAATAGTATTAGAATAACAAAAGTTATTTTCATTTCATTTATTTTCATTTATTTATTTTCAGGGACAGTGCTCATTAATCAATAGAAACATAATACACTATAAATGATCCAGAGTTATTCAATGGGGATAATTGTATTTATTGTCCCTGGCCTGATTTTAAAATGCAACCTAAAAACACAAACAACCTAGAAAAGAAAATGTCACAAATAATCCAAAGTATAATCATATAATCTAGTTGTGTTGACACAGCTCATACATTAGAATGGTCACCTGCACACCAAGAAATATTATTTATTTGTCTTAAACAAACACAATAAGACATGTGCAATGACAGTATATCGTGTAGATATTTGTTAGAATATCAGAGTCAAGAAATAGCTTCATTGCACCCACGACCATATGTAGTATTATGGAAGCAGCACAGACACATGTGAATATGTTTGTAAATGCTCTTTATGTGACTGGTGATACAAGCAACTTTAGAAAGCAATAACAGAATTTACATAATATATGTTAAAAAAAGGCGGGGTGCAAAAATTGGCTAAACCAGCCTGAAAAACACACATCATCACATGTGCCATGTTATAAACTCATACAGCTGTGCAGACGTGGAGTCTCAACATTATATTGTTTCCTCACTCAAGTTTGACCTTTCACCTTTAAACTGTGGTCATCTATAGTGGATAGACTCATGTTTGGCTTTGTGCTTTTTTACAATCAGACATCAAAAGGAGCAAAGGTAGGGTCAGATCTTAACACGTCTCTACTGTGCACTCTGACCCTGGCGCTCAATCTGAGAGATTTTATGATCTGTGCAATACGCTGATCAATGCGGTTTAACTGCTTTCGTAAAGTGGCCGTCCACTAAAGGGTCAAAGGTCACAGTGATTATGAGCATGCCATGAGTGACCCGCCCCTCTCTGGAAATATTTCTCTTTAACCCCACCCAACCAAATATCCCGCAAGGTGTTAGGAGCCGCCTGTCATCGTGATTAATTGTCTCTAAATACAGCGAGGCCAGAACAGCGGCTCGTTTCCGTGGTAACTCACAGCGGGCCATGTGTGTGTTTGTGTATGTGTCTGTGGTCTTTATTAAGATTGGTCGTTTTCATACACAAGTCTCACCCCGCAACCCCTCTCGGTGTAGAATACCACGCAAACCCAAATATTGGTGCCTCATCTGCTGCCAGTGTGTGCATGGGTGTGTATTTGTGTGTGGGTGGGTGGATGTGGGTGTATATATGTGTGCATATGAGTGTCTTCAAGTGTGAGATCCAAAGATGGGGTCTCAGCAATAAGCGACAGAAGAGAATATGTTTTCCTTTCCATTGCCAGGAGAATGGAAAATCTTGGGTGTAATGACTCTATCCGTGAAATGGGAGTTAAACCATAATAATCATTAAGGGGCGACCACACATGTACACACACATATACACACACATACGTATACATGAATGGAAACACCACATATCAGCAGCTGCTTTGACCCGCTCTGTATTTCCCCTATGAAAACAGTTCTCTGCGACAGGTCATACTCACACACAGATGCACATTCATACTTACTATGTTCACAAGTTACAAAAACAGACAAATGTCAACAGGAAAACATCATTAAGTTCATGCACATGCATGTGTAAATGCACAATAGTGCATGTTTACATTTTAGATTTACATTTGTCTCTCTGCTGGCAGTGTGGGGCAGTGTTTGGAAACTGAAGTGGTTCTTGTTGTCTGATCCTCCGTTTTAAGAAATGGGCATCCACCACACTGGCATCCACCAGAGCCACACATGCAGCCAATCAGTACAATCACTTCAGTGGAAGGTTAGTATTGAAGGTTTCTGCAAAATACCAAAAAATTATTTCAATTTTTCCACCAAAAATATGCTTCATATCTATATTTTAATTTGTATTTTTTTTAACTGCTTGTGGCATTTATTTTTAGATATAGTCTCTGCATTTTATGCTTGGGTTTAGGCAGAAATAATATTTATCTCATAGACTGTATATAATTAGTGGAAGTAGGAACCATGACATCACCCATTGGTTTCTAAATGGCCATTGTGAAGCCAATAATTTGCCTTCGCCATGTTGGCTTTTTGGATCCAGAATGACCATATTTGGAGAAAAAGGGTGGAGCTACAGGAGCCCATAGGAGGAGAGGTGAGCCAATGCAAAGCACTAGTTCACTGACTCAGGAAAATGTAAATTTCATCTTTTATTGTCCAATGAAGTCATTTTACAGTCTTGTTAATGGAACCTATACAACTACAGTCAAGCTGATTATAAGGAAAAAAAATGTGTTTTGTTAAATTAACCAAAACTCTCAAAGTCTTACTCAGCAGATATTAGCGCCTTGTATTTGACCTGGGATCTTATTAACAAAGGAAAGATTTAGAGATGGATCATAACATCACTTATAAGAGACTGGGAGGAAAAAATTATTTACCTATTTTTTTATTTTTTTTAAATGAGTTCAGTGTAAGTCTATGCGATCTAAAGGCTTTTTGGAGCCATTTGGAGTCAGTTCAAGACACTTCCACAGTGGCTTCATTTTAGAGCAGAGGTCCTTGCTCCTTGACTGATATGTTTACTGATACTGATAAGTTTTTAATCATTTTCCTGGTTAGGGTCAGATTTAAGGTTGTCTGCTAACAATAGTAGCACTTTGTTTATCATGAGGGAAGATGCCAGGGCTTTGTTTAATACAGAAAACATGTATTTAGTGATATTGAAATGAGAATACTATTCTTACTACATACTAAAATACTCACAACGAAATGCTTTTGCTGGCCCTAATAGATATTTTATCAATTGGAGATACTGGTACTCCAGTCTCTGGTTGCAAAAGTCCTGAGTTTTGTAAATCTACCTCAATCCCAAAATAGTTCTGATGACTGGGTTGGTCAAACCACTGTAACACTAACGTGTACATATCCACACTGTATACAAAAACCTTAATATGAAAAGAATTTTTGCTTGGCAGAGTGACAAAGATCAGTAATCTACAGACACGTACAATGGGATTTTCAATTTATTTCTTTATTTTTTTTTACTGGTGACTGGATTGACAGTGTTATTAGTTCCTTTAGTTTGGCCTTTTATTGGACTGTTGCTGTTTTATCTGTTGCCATGTAAGCTGGTACCAGGCCAAATCCACACAGAGAGTTCAAGAGGACGTATGTCTCTGTTTATTTCCCTCTATCTCTTTTTAGGCTCTTGTTTCAGTGCAGCTGTCCCTTCATTCTGTTGATACCCTCCTCCCTCAGTCATTTTAACCTTCACTCTTTGTCTGTCTGTGCCTGTCAGTCTTTCCCCTCCTCTCTACTTTTTGCTTTCATCATGGCTCTGTTTTTCTGACAAGGTGGGTGTTGATAGCTCCCATATTTTTTCCCAGCCCTTTTCTCTTCTTCTGCTCTCACCGCATCCTCTGTTGCCCTATGTCTTTGCGTCGTCCCTTTTTCCCTCACCAAATCAGACAACACGTCACTGCAAATAGACAGCTTCCATAAGGACACCACGCATCGCCGATGTACTTTTTTTTACCCAAACATAGTGCTTTTACCATGGTGCTGTCATTACAGGACCAGTTTCAGGTCGCTCAGAGGTGACACATTTCACTCATACCACCCCACTGAATAGACAAGAAAAGAGCTGTGCTATATGATGATATGTAATACACTGCAACTTGAGTTTTTTAAACCTTAATCAGAAGTTTTAAATCAAATATTTTTCTCAATTTGTTAAATGTAACTGCAGCTCTCACTTTAACATTTCTGCAAGTACTGAGCTCTGATTTGAGGCAATACTGCAAATCATTAAACTTGACGGTTTTATGGCAGTGTTGTATTTACAGGAGTTTTTGCATCAGTGATTTATCAGGTATTTAATTCCCTGGATTGGACTAAAACAGACATTTCCATCTGGTTATTATATCATAGCATTAAAAACTTTATCAACAGAATTTCTAGAAAAGGCACTCATATAAATTTCTATTCTGACATTATATTCTATCAAGAAAACCTGTCCAATAAAACCATCTATAAAATGTGTTACTTTTTAACAACTTATGCCAGAAAATAAGCAAGGCAAATAGTTTAACCACATAGTGCCTTCAATTCACTGTTAAAACAAAGTTAAAAGAAAAGAAAGTGCAGTTTACAAATACATTACATTATGTAATCAAATACAAATATGAAAACACATATAACTGAATAATTATTAAGAATTAAGAATTTAATTATAACAAGAATAGTTTTAGAGCTCAATCATCGGCACATGAAAAGAGAAATGTTTCAACATGGATTCAGATACATCTACATTTGTGGTAAGTCTAGGCTGTATTGGCAGTTTGTTTGAGTTTACCACAACACAACAAATAAAAGAGTATTATTAACTGATGTGAACAAGATTGTGTTGAGAGAAAACTATAGTCAATGCCAGCAATGAAGTGGTTTATATCCAACAAACATATCTTTTCAATTGCAAAACCATAGTGTCTATGCTGTAAAAAAGAGCAAAAGAAACAAAAACCAAAAGCTGGCCCAAGTTGCCTGACATTTTTGACTTTGTATGTAATATACTAATGCAATAAACTATGGATTGCAAGAATGTTGGTTTATAATAAAAACTAGCAAAATGCAGTTTATTCACATAAATGGAAATTCCCAAAGCATTAGTGTTATTCTTTCCATATCCACTCAGACCTTTCTGGTGTTTGTTCAGTATTGCCTGTTGTATTTGTTTGATACTTATCAATGGATCCCAGTAACAGACGCAAACAGTAAGATAGCGTGCTTTGGTTTATAAACCATTTGAGCCGCACAAGCCAAAGACAGCTCCTTTTAATCTTTATTCTCTACGAAACTGGATCACATGCATTTCATTTATTATATACACCCAATATGGTGTGTTGCATATTTCATGTAAACACTCCGTCCAACTGTATCCAAGAATACCAAATAAAACTTGAAACCTAGAACTAAATACGGGAATCTTATTCATGCAGTGTTGTTATCTTTTTCTTCATCTCCCTCCTTTGTACATGACTGTGAACATCCCATCCAGCGCAGTCATGTGAGGGGAGTTGCAATGTGCTCAGGCGAGATCCATCATCATTCGTGGGTCAGCGGTTATCCCTGCCTGGCTGTCCGCAGTCTTGTTCTCTAGGAATCCAGCAGTTCTGTCAACAGGGCGTCCGAGCCACAGAGAACATGCATTCCCTGTGTGCCCGTGTTTGCCTCCTGCAGCCTGAGCTTAGGTTACATTCCATGTCTTCCAAAAAACAGCCAGGAAAAACAAATGACATCCTTTCTAAAGTTTGGAATCCTCAGCATATATAGATTTTTCCCCCCAGAATAGATTGTGATGGATGTATCAGTGTCGGCCTCATACTTGGAGCCAATTGTTCTGCCTGGCCATGATTTGATGGCTTCCATATGAGTGTGTGTCTTCTTATGTTATAATGGAAACTGCAATCAGGATCAGTGTGTGAACAGTGGCTGATATCCTGCCATAAAGCACAATGGAGCAGATGTGGCTTACACAGACAGCGGGGCAAGTACGCAGGAGCACTGAAAACTGTGAATATATATATGCCTGAATGCATAATTTTAGATTTGACTGAACACAGACAATAATTTTCACTCACACACTGCAGACCATGTGCTCCTGTAACCGTTGTCATTCTTCATTTCATATCATTGGTGTGCCGTCATTGGTGGTTTCAGCCTTCTGGACAAGGATAGTTATGGAGACAGCACATTTACGGTGAGGTAAAATGGCCCTGTCGTTCCCAATCCTAGCTCAGATCCATCAGCTCTGCCGCTCCCGTCACCAAAAGAAACTGAGGAGAAGGAAGGATGGCAATCACCAACTTGGCAGGGACCAGACATAATTTGGAAAACGTCACAGGGACTGAAAACCATTCCAGAAATAGCCTCCTTAACATTTTAACTTTGAAGGAAGAAAGCCATAAGTAAAAAAGCTATTGGAAGCATAGTGAAAAATAATACGCTGTGGGAATGGAATACTTGAATCCTGGAGGGTTATTAAATTACGGCACTTGTGAATTGACTAAACACAGTAACCACGCAAACTCTACCAGGAAAGATCAAATGTGTAGCATAAAGGAACCAAGGTAAATCTGATTCTGGACCATCTGAGAAGCAAACTCACATAAACAAGCAAGGCTGTTATAGTTTCAGATGTTCCAGATACAGACAAAACAACTCTAAAAGATCACCTTAAGCCGACTCCATCACGTTTACGGTGGTTTCATACTCTTCTGTCTGGAACTGCTCAGGTTACAGGCGAGCAGGTCAGTATCAAACAAATGCAAGGACGGGGCAGATGTGTGGATATAAATTTGCATCTGCAGTCTGCATTCCCCAACTGACTTACTCCCCTAAACTAAGAGTATTCTTACCGAGAAACTCTGACAGTGTCAAGCCTGTCTGCTGGTAAAGAGTGGAAAAGGGGGGATGTCACTGTGAAAATTCTCATGTGGGAAAAAAAAACCCAGTGTGAATCCATCAGCAGTAGGTATATCACGCAGCAATTAATGTTGTGAATTATGCTTTATTACAACATTGTCATACTTTTTAATTTACACATTGATATTATATATGGGAAATTAAATACAACAAATGCTAGATGGTATATGCATGTGAACAATGTCTAAATTTACTAAACAACAACTACCATATTGCCTCTGGTTCCAAGTTACTGGGTATAAAATGGATAAACTTCTCGTGATAGTCATATAATCCAGTTACCAGTTAAGCACGCTGTACACTTGTGTTTAATATATTCAATACTATAATCTTGCTGTTTTCACCACTTTTAGATCACTCACCTGAAATATCATTGTCTGATGTCAGTCACTGCAGGTGTTTGTGTTTTAATTTTTCACCAAAATTGTCATTTGTAGAAACATACACAACAGGAAGGATCCATTGACAGGAATTTTTACACAAAAAGAGCATGGCACTACTTGAAACAACTAAACCCTAACTATTTTTTCATACTCCATACAACCATATCTACTTATTAAACATTGGAAGTCAGAAAAATAAACCCTTCCTCTAATATAAGACTCCTTCAAATAAAGGTCAAGTACCGTTTACAGCTGAGGTAAATAAAGTACACTATTTGGGGAAATGTACAGAGATAACCATCCACTAAATGTTAACTCAATGGAAGATTGCTAGGAGGAGATGATGACTAGACAGAAAAAAATATACCGTAGAATATAGTATAAGAAAAAAAAAAAAGAATTTAAATTCAGGGTGATCTGAGAATTAATGTAATTATTTTGAAGCCCTCAATAAGTAATACAAATCTAACTGGGAATCAGAATCAGAAGCCTTTATTGTCATTGTATGATACACACAATGGAATTACTGAAGGAACACAGTTGATGTATTTAAAGATATAAACATAACACATCCAAACACACATTATGTTTATGTGCCAGTGTAGCCGCATATAACCCCAAAGAACCACATCAAATGAGTTCCAGAGAAGCATTTTTAATATCTTGGTTGTAAATTAGAAAAATTCAGCCAGTCAATCAAGATGTCTCTTTATATATCATGTTGTAAGAAGCAAATACGTGTGTGTCTGGTCATGTTGACCTGACATTCTCATATGGGTATCTGCTGAGTCTCCCTTACACAACACTAAATCTGGGCCATAATCACACCCTAATTCACACACTCATAAATCTTTTCCCCAGGCTCTGATGTCAGCCCTATCCACAGATACACACACTCACACACATACACACATGCGTATAACGTTCATCATAAACTACCACGGGAGGATATTTTTAACAATTCATTTCAATGCCTTTCCAGGGCCAAAGTTTGGGCCCTTTGAAGTCTGAGTGGAAGTGCAAGAGAGAGCGAGTTTAATTTCACTTTACTCAAATGCTGCCAAGGTCCACGAGGACGTTCAAAAGCATTCAGACGGCTATAAAATTAAGCCCTGCTAAAAACACTACACAATGAAAAAAAAAATGATTGAGGGAAAAAAAGATCCCGTTCAAGTGCTTTCTACACGCAAAGGCAAAAGAGACTGTTCAGGAGTGGGATTGCATTACCAAACATTTATCAAATTTGTGGTAGGACTCATGTGTTTACAGTGTGCCCGTGAGAACAGAAACAGATCCGCTGCAAACAGCACCTGACAGTATCTTCAGGGATATAAAATGCTGGCGTGCTTTGTGCTTCGGTTGCTTTGAAACAATATCCAATCACCCTTTCCTTTTCTTTCTCTTCGATAAGTAATAGGTCATATGAGGAAGAGGTGATATGTAGGAAGGGCTGTGATAGATGTGCAGGAGTGAAAACGGAAAGAAAGTAAAGTTGGAAGCCAAGGAAAGGCCCAAAGGCTTCTGCAGGGACCTTGAATATACACTTCCTGTCTCAAAGTTTGATCCATTACCAGAACATTTAGAAAGATATATAAGGTATTACCAGTGTCTTCTGTCAAATCCAAATAGACTTATAACTTTTCATAAAAGCAGTTTCTGTTCGATTAGATTGTAATGGCTCATAATGTATTTTAAAACATTCATCAGACTGTAATTTTATTGCCATTTTTATTAATGTGCTGTCATTGAAATGGAATAAGGTCTGACACCCATAGAAGGAAACAGAATTTAGCTACATACTGTATTCCACACATCAAACAGCAGGCAATAGAGATAAGACAACATACAAAGCAGGAAAGTAGATACAAAGTAATTACAAACTTCAGTGAAAATGTGCTGTGTGTACAGCATCATCCATCATGGCTGTAGGATTAAAGCCAAATACAGGAGGGGGATACGCATCATATGGGAATGATGTAGAATAGGAGAAAAGAAGAGAAACGTAAGAGAAGAAAGGTCCTCCTCCTCCTCCTCCTCCCATCGGTCTCCACCACATTAATTGAGTTTGGATGGATTGGAGATCGATGGTGGGGAGGCCCCTCGATTGCTCAGCGGTAAGAGGGATTAAAATTTGAAATCAATTAGGTTTGTGTCTGCAAACCCTTACCTCTGCGGGAAGGGAAAATCAATTAAGGAAATTAAAAGTTGAAGCAGCGACAAGAAAGTCATTTTCAACGAGGTGCTCCGCTTTCATCTCGGTCAGTGCAAGAGGGGCACGGAGGATCAGATGATGGTTTTTATCTCAGCCTTTTAGATGAAGTTTGGCCCCCTGAAGATACGGATGGGAGGCATCTGACCTTTCAACCCTTGGCCTCTGAGGTGAGGGACTCCTGGGCACACCTGGTTGGAACACACACAAAGGCACACACTGAGATCAAATAAAAACTGCAGTGTGCAAAGAAAAATGAAAATCTATAGCATCAAGTGTACAGCAAGCCAAGTCCTCCAGCGATTAGTCTTCACCACACACTTATATAACAAGAGTTCATCTTGAATCTCACACAAATACCCACGTTTTTCTACAGCAAACACAAAGCTCCAGAGGCTCACTGACACATGTCTCTCTTTTAACAATCCTTGCCTGCCTGTCTGTCTGTTTGTTGTCAAAAACCACCATTCCATCTCCTCAGTAGCTCTAAATAACCAAGGAAAGAGGCAGACGTATTAGTAATAAAGGTGTAGATAGAGGGTGGGTGTAGAGATAGAGGTTCGACGTAAAAGCAGACAGTGTGTCCCTTTGAAGCTGACGGTCTACCCTGCCTGGTAACAGACCACCCAGCTCAGCTCAGTCGATAGCCATCATTGTCCTCTCTGCAGGGAATCATCACCGGGGTCAGAGGTCAGCCAGGGAGAAAATAGCAACAGGAATAGATGTTCAGGGTGAAATAGAACAAAGAGGATTCATGTATGGCTGTGCGCATATAAACACTTCAATATCTACACATATGTACATACATACAAGCACTGACTTTACTATTACAATTACATTTTATATTTTAGGACTATTTATATTTATTCATGGGGTGGTACGGATCGTTTTCCTATTAAAAAAATTCTGTAGCTCTCCATAAGAAACCAAATACTTTGATTATATAAGTATAATAGGTCTATTTATACTTATTTAACCCTTAAAGACCTAACCAGCCACCAGAGCCCTAAAGCATCTACTGATCTGAAAAGTTTAAGAATTTTTGAACCACTAATCCTATAAACACAGTAAATAATTCAGGTAAAATGCAGTTTCTCTGGCATCAGATATGACAACGGATGTTCAGAGGCTCTGTAGTGAACATCATATCATCATATCAACAATTATGCTTGTAGATGCTTGTTTTTATGTTAAGGTAATGATATATTTTGCTGAAAAAGTCTTAAGTTTTCTCTACTTTGATATAAAACATTTGGATTTATTCTGAACTTTTATGAACATCGACATGATTGATGTTTATAAAAGTGCATGATGATGTAAATTAAATAAAGGAAAATACCTGATTTTCACTGAAAAATTCAAAATGCAGAGGGTAATATAACAACTGCTAATAACTCACTTTAGGAAAGGTTAGATAAGGTTACAAAAAGTTAGTAGGCTAGAGAAAAATTCATTTGGAACTTAAAATAACTAGTTTTTAAAGGTAAGGCGGCCTTTCTTGCAGTAGTGTTGCCCTTACAGCTGTTATTAAAATCAAATCTTCTTTGTTTTAGTTTACTTTAGTTTAGTTGAATTTATAAAGACATACAGATATGACACATGTCATTCAGATGTTGTCAAACTGCATGTGAGGAAACATACTTTTACATATAGAGTACAATTTATGTAAATATCTTGTATGATGAAATATGAAACATTTCCAAGTTTGTCAAAACTGATATGATGCACAGAATGAAGTTACATTCATGCAGCTACAAAAGGTCTTGATTCAATCAGTTGCAGAAGTAGCTTGTCAGGGCTTTTAGATTTATATTAATGCATCACAGTGTAAATATATACAAGAAATATAGAAGAATGAGACAAGTTTACCACAAGTTTCTACTAAAACCAATGTAATGAGCTGGTTACAGAGGAAAATGACAAACACACACCACCTTTTTTTGCAATTACTGAAGTTCTGCTTTAAAGTCCATCATAACCTTATAATTTTTCACACATACTCTGCACTCACGGTGTGTTTTTAAAGCCTTATGAGCACCACGTTAATGATTACCCACTAACTGTATTGCAGTAGCACACACACAACGCACACACTCTCAGTGGATAAAGGACCTCTTATGTCAGTGAGAGAGAGAGGAAGAAAAGCTCCTCCACTCTGTCTGCCTACAAAAGAAGCAAACAGGCTTTGATATCACTGAAGAGAAGTTCCCTCTGAGCCCAGTTGGAAGTAATCTATTCTATACATATAAAGACACTGAGCCATTTCCCTGCCCTGCGCTCGGCCTACAGTGGAGAGTCTTTCCAAAAGGGACGGAGGCGAACAGAGAGCGTGATGGAATGAAAAGAGGGGCACGGGGTAAGAACGTAAAAGGATATGAGGGGAGAAAGGGAGCTGGGAAAGAAGAGATGGGACGAAAAGGGGGAGAGAGGCAGAGCGAGGGGAGGGTGGGGTGAGAGGTGAGAGCGGGGGAGAATGGAGACGGAGCCGTGAGTGGTGAAGAAAAATCATCTTATCCCAAAGTATCTGCACCTGAGAGCAATTTGTCCCCAATTTTGGGAGCTTAATCGCAGTATTGAAGTGTGTGCACACAAACACTGATGCACATACACATTCAGCGGCAGAATTTGCAGGGTCTGGAGGGAGTTAGACACGCGGATGATGTCTTCTGGGAAAGCTGCAGGGGTCTTTGAAGAGATACCCGGCTCGCCACCGCTCTGCACGCTAGACGGTGGAGGCCCCTCTCGTTTCGAGCGGTGTGTTTATGTGTGACCCAGGCTCCTCCATCTTCTGACAAGAGTGTTTTTTTTCCCCCCTTAATACTCCACAGGCTTTCTTTCATGGTCTGGGCAACTAAGCGTTTCCCCCTCTCTCCTCTTTTCCTTCATTCTTTCGTTCGGGTGAAGCAGCCTGGGTGGAGCTGCTCTTGTGGGCAAGGGTAGTATGGAGAGAAAAGGAAAGACAGAAAGAAAGAAACAATAATTGTAGTCGTCTAACTTATCTCTGTTTTTTATCTGAGTGGCGGAAACAAGGCATTAGCCCCTGGAGCGCAGCCAAAGCTGGTCCTTTATGAGTGGGTTATAATAAAAACTGCCTTAGATCAGATGAGATGAGATGATGGAATGAACATTTGAGAGCGGGTAAGGAGGTGGAGAAGGAGGGAGTTTTGCGGTAAGGAGAGTTTGCTTAAAGCGCTGAGCTGTTATTGCAACGGGCGGCTGAGGAATGCAACCGCTCACTAGTCTGACCAGAGAGCGAGGGATAGAGAAACGGAGAGAGGAAGAAAGAGAGAGAGAGAGAGAGAGAGAGAGAGATCGGTAAACCAGAGTACCACCAGCCTAACCACATTATGTCATCAGGGCTTTATGATCTGCTAATAACCAAATCGTACTGAAGAAAAACACTCTGGTTTCAATTAGAGTCTGCAAATGCTGTTTGACTTTTAGATATAGGTTCCATATCTGGGAATGCTAACGGGCTAATTGTTAAAGGATGAGAGCATAGAAAATCACAGACAGGTATAGCCTAACAAAGAAGACAAACATCAGTGAGTACTAATTCAAGTATGCCTAATATTAGAAGTTTTGTTTTGGTTACATGTCAAATAATGTGGCTCCAACAGTTTAAGTATTACCAGTTGTAAGACACTGATCTGAATATATGGGCAAAAGGAATGTAATCCTATTGTCTATGGACATTTTTTGGAAAACAAGTCAAGGCAAAAATGCAGAACACTGGCAAGAAGTTGAAAATAAGCTTAAATAAAAAACACTAATACCGTAAGATATGCTGTGGAAGCCATAATAGGACAAGAAAAATGAACAGACGTGGAATGATCCAGCAGTTTCACAGTCACGTTTCACATCCTGACCATCTCAAACAGGTGAAAAGGTCATGAGATAAGCTGCAAATATATTATAAGAAACATTTAAATTGGTGACACAAGGCATAAAGAATGATAGTGTTCCAAAACCTGATGTGAATAGTTCATAGATTGTTTAAATTCAGTGAAATCTTCTAGCGTATTGCAGTCATTTTTGCTAACTTTTGTTTGGTTGCAGGGAATTTTGGTGAGATTTTACTAAGTGACAAAAATTCTATATTTTTACTATAACTGCCTTCTCATCATGTTGTGCTGAAAGAATTAAGTTACTGACAGTAATCTGACAGGTAAAAGTTAAAGCTCCAGTTCTTGATAGTTTTTAACGCTGTAGGGCAATAATTCCATAATTACCCTCACCATATCATAGCACGAGTGGTTGGAGTGGAAAATGAGACTTCTGCACCCACTCCTCGTCCGTTTTTTTTAAAGTTATAGAGAGTCTACTCTGACATCCCAATTTTGTATAATCACAGCTATTTCCAGGCAGGCAGGCAGGTAGGTGGGAGGGGTTAAATGTGATTGACAACTACAATAACCAACTGCTGATCAGATTGAGTCAAGACGTGACTCTGCTGTTATACTTGGAGAAAGAGGTGTCTTCACTCTTCTACAGGGCCATTAAATACTATCAGGTTCATCAAATTTATATTTAGTCTTTTGATTTGGTCCAAGAGGAGAGAGCTGCAGTGGGAATGTGCGTATTTTCACATTGTGGTGTTTTTATCCCCCTGATTTGGTCTGGTGGAGCTTTAAGGGTTATGTTTTCTGGACAATTTACTTTGACTTAACAAAGCAACAAGATCAGTGGAGTCAAATGAGTCAACAATAAATATTTAAAGTAGGACATACTGGCTGTATTTTTAGACTTCTACCAGAAAATCACTGCAGAATACAGAATTCCATTCCCTCTATATCTGGACTATATTCTGCATCACAAACGTGAGAATTTTGCAATATGAGATGTGAAAACAATAATGACAGGAGGCATTGTTTTTAGTCTTATTATAAATTCAATAACATCATAACATCATAGGCAGTGTATCTACAGAACAGAACCCCAGAAACCACAGAGAGCATGCAGCGGTCACTGCATAACACTGCATTAGATTTAATCCAATTAATGTTTTATGCTGTTTGGCCACTTGGAAGAGCCTGAAGAGCAAAGATACTGTGGTACACATTCCCTTAAGACATGCCAATGTTGATTATTTGATTAGGTACTTTTAATTAGTGGCTAACACAACCAGAAAACATCCTGAGACTAATCACTTGGAGCGGCTAGAATCCAAGGGCGGAAGGGAGGGATTGGGGCGGCGCTAACCCATCCATCACCCTGTCTCGAAAGGTCTCTAATTAGCTGGGGCCAATCAACAGAGGCAATCCATCAGCCCTCATGTTGCCCTCGACCAATTGCGTAGCTCTGCTCGTCAGCGTCTGAGGGCACCCCAGCCAATGGTTCGGCTGGATGATGGAGCGAGGCGAGGGCTGGCTGCCAGGGATGCAGGGGCTTTAGAGGACGAGGGGTGGAATGGGCCGTGACAGCTTTATTCATCCGACGCTTAAACGGCCTCCGAGGAGAGGCAGAGAAATGTCAACGTGGAGAGGACGATTACGAGAGATATCGATCCTCTTTCCTTCCCCGAAAAGAAAACACTCCTCCCCCTCCTATGCCTCAACATCCCAGAGGTCTGCTCCGATAGACGCTAGGAGACAGGTGGAGAGACGAAGGGAGGGATGGAGGGAGGGATGGAAGGAGG
>JAPQRQ010000006.1:7764300-7776652 GCA_037367365.1 Apogon talboti
CCCGTCGGCATCTGCCACTGTGGGGTACACACTGCCACACACAGGCCTGCGACACCACACACACACACACACACACAAACACCCACACAGCGGCGCACATGTGTGGAAAGTAGAGCATGTGTGGGTATTTCAAAGAAAGTCCATCCCACCAAATGTGTTCTGCTATTTCCAAATCCAGCATGAGCACCCGCCAGTGAGTGTGTGTGCGTCTGCCTTTTCATTGTGGTTTATGTCAGAATAGCGAACACAGAAGCCTGTCAACCACACTCCTATTTTCATTTCCTTAATGTTCTTCCATGTCTATTTCTCTCTCTCATTCCCTCCTTCTCTGATTTCTATTCGGCAGCCTGTTCCCTCGCTCGCTGATGTATTCTTTCATCGCTAACACCCCACACACACACTCCTTCGCTGAACATTCTCATTCACTTTGTCTTTATGGCCTCAGTTTAGGGCTTGATTTCTCTTTCGACTCATTGATACAAAGTAAAGGAATAAATTCAACAAGCAAGTAAGCACTGCAACAAAAAAAAAAGAGGGAAGAAAATGAGCGCCATTAAACAGAGCGCCATCCATTTTATTTTACTCACTCTTGAGGGCGGTGAAATTTCAAACAATGCCATGGAGTGAGCCATAACTCAGGTTTAGCACCATGAGTTTTGTCCCATATCCAAAACCAGACTGATAACTCTTTAGAGGGATTTTAGTTCATTCTGTCTGCAGAGGCCCACTAAAATCTGTTTGATGAATTACTCTCCATTGGCACTCACTTATTCTCACATAAAGGGGTTTATGGCTGAGGAGAAAAAAAAAAGGAGGGGGTAGAAAACGACGAGGATTTTCTACATGTGACGAAGGAAAACTCCATCAGAGAAAGTGGAAACCTCAGGGGGTGGATGCGCATAAGTGTGTGTTTATGTGTGTCTGTGATTGAGTACTTCTGCCCCTCGTACTTTCGTGTGCTTAGCTGTGTAACTGCATGGGTTTACAAGTATAGGTTCATGGGTGTGTGCCGGTTTTTGCATGTGGCTCTTGTTTGTCCAGCGTTTCTGTGTGTGTATGTGTGTGTGTGGTCACAGTTTAATGGCTAGGCGGGCAGTGGGAATGAATGATGGTGGTCGTCCTTCGCAGACAGTGGAGAGTTCACCTGTCAACGTGGGCTACCTTAAGACAAATGGACATCTGGAAGCCATTGGTCTGCAGCTGTAGGAGCTGGACACACACCCTTATACACACACACACACACACGGCTGTAGATATACATTTTAAGTGCTCACATAACTATTGAGATAGTTGACAAGGGGCAACATAGATCTGAGACCCTGAGTATAGACATAAATCACAAAGCTCTTCTGGTCTACTCTTGTCTTTCACACACAAATACACACCCAGAGCTAATAAGAGAACGATGAGTCACTCTCTGCTTGGATTCCCCTTCTTAAGTGGCTGAGTGAATAGCTGGCAGGTGCTTCCATTGCAACAAAGTAAACTGAGCTGGGGGAAAAAATTAAAGAGCAATGATGATGATGATGATGATGATGATGATGATGGAATGGCAGAGGAATTTAGATTATGTCCAAATAGGCACCGACTGTCTAAACATGAGATTGGCTTTGACAAATGCTACTATTGATCCCAAACAAAGGCTGCATTGAGCAGGGGGGAGGATACTAGAACTCAAGTGCTTATTATCCATGTGCATCATGCATTACTTTACCATATTATGAGAGGTGCTGAATCTATATCTCACATAGACGGAGATGCGATTGTTTCATACACACATGTGCATTTATCCACGAACTCTTCAACTAATGCACACACACACATAAATCAATACCAGTAAACCCTGTGGAATTTTGATGTTGCCTTTAACACCAAAAAAAATTCCCCAGACGCGAAGGCGAGTGCTAACGCTCTGATATCGAATACCCTTGAGCTCCTATTGATCCCACCCGTTTTCTCACACACACACGTTCACACATACACACACATTGCACAAAAATACTGAGAGTGCAGGTGGGCGACAGACATCTGGCTCTGCTGCTGAAGTGCTGCTGAGAGCTGACCCGTTCAGTTCTTAATTTCCAGTTTGTTTACTGCAACAACAACAGAAGAATACAGACTTTGTCTCTTTTCTCTGTGCTTTTTAACTGCCTACACTTTTAACAGTTTGGAGTTTATTCATTGGATTTATTTGATATAATTATGTGGTATGTGGAACATTTTCATACTGTCATATTATTGTCGAATGAACTGTGGCGCTCAGGTGTAATTACTGTAAACAAGAAAAACACAGGTTATGGAACTGGATTGGTAGTATGTATTTTTACACTCTCAAGGGTAATGTATTTTAGAAACTGTTTAATATAAAATGCCATTTTTTAGACTAAAAGCCTCCTGAATTGTATTTATGTATTCATTCTAGCTGCAGTTTGCAAGAGGGCTTTGAAACACAGTTGAGACCTGCATATTTGGAAAGGAATTCACATAATTCAATCACCTGAGATGAGATGCTTTGGATGAAATAACACAAAATGCTATTAAAGGAATACAGATGCAGTCTGGTATCTCAGAGATGTTCTCATTTCTTTACAATATGTCTGCTACAATTTCTGATTAATATGTTAATAATTCCTGCTCTTGGTCTTGAATTATTTAGCAGCAAAGTAAAAGCAATGCTGTCATACTGAACAACTCAAACAATATTCAATGCATACATATCAAATATAAAACAAGCAGTATCATTGATCTCCTTTATAACCTGATACAAAGCAACAATTTCAGCATCACAGGGTTGTGTGATGTTTTACCAAATCCAAATAGCTCTGATCTGCCTGGCATCTACTTAATTCATTACTCCATGATTATATTTCATTATTTTATCAGCATATCTATTTATCAGTTTAAATAAAACAATCATCTTTTGGTTTGAGAATGTTGGGTACCGTTGTTTGAACATCAACATACAAAAGTCAGAAGAAGTAGTGTGTTATTTACTCTATACTCTGATAATTTGTACATTATGACTCTAAACAGGAGGTCATGGTATAGATTTTTTCATGACAATGGCATAAGTCAGTGTTTGGGATATATTAGGCTGCAAGGATTTAGACCAAGAGGATGATGTCTTGGAAGCAGGTGAAATAAGCACTGTAAGATCTGAGGGACTTTGACATGAGCCTTATGATGAGATGACTGGGTGAGAACATCTCCAGAACTGCATGTCTTAAGGGTGTTCCTGGTCCGCAGTGGTTAACAAAAAGTGGTTTAAAGTGGAAAGGTAACTCCATTAACATCATAGCCCCCTGCCTAATTTTGTGTAGGCCCTCCTTTTACCACAAAAACAGCTCTCCACAGAGGTACGACACATCTGAGGTGTGCTGAAGAAAGTGGCTTCAAGAAGACAGCAGCAGATCCTTTAAGTCCTCTAAGGGCCTCCATAGATCAGATTTATTGTCCAGTATATCACACAGATGCTTGATGGGACTGAGGTCAGGTTGTCTTTCCTTAGACCACTATTTGTCGGTACTAACCACTGTAAACCAGGAACACCAACAAGACCTGCAGGAGTGGCACATGTCATAGTCAGTCAGGTTCTAACATTGGCCAGTTTGCTGCATCCAACAAATCAACTTTGAGGACTAAAATAAACCAAAAACAAAAACCAAAAGAACAACTATTACCACTTCTCATGGTGTTATGACTGATTAGTTTAGATCCTGGTATTAGTCTAGTCATTTTAAATGATGATAAAAAAGACACATTTATTCCAAATTACTGACTAAAGAGATCGGTCTTTTGATCTTTTGATATGAAAATTGATCCTGAGACAAGAACTGTTGGAATTAGAAGAGTATTGACCCATACACCACCACTAAATATTATTCACAGCTATGTGCAACCTCATTGTCCAGTGACCACTTCTTCTTAATGTATTTTCCTCAAGAGCCATTTCATAAACCATCACTTGAAGCTCTTATGCTAAAAGCCTCAGCGTAAATTGAGCACTCACAGTCGTAGCCGTCTTCATTCATTCATGGCGGAAAACTTTGCGCGATGATGACTTTGGTTAAAGTAACTTATCGTCTGAGTAGTGTCTGTAGGGTGAATGCATCATCTGGGACAGAAAACCAAACAAAGTGACAGGGATGTGCATACAGAATATAATTAGTTCACTTCATAGCCTAATCATGGTGAGAATAGGAGAGCCCCCTGTTAGAATTTATCTCACTCTCCTCCTGCCTCCCATCCATCTATCTTCTCCCTCCCTACCTACCCCTTCCTTTCAGGGAGTTAGGCTACAATAGATCCCAGCTTCCCCCTTGGTTTTCTGCAGAGGCAGGATAAGAGAAACTTTAGCCGCGACGAGAACATATGGCCCGCACCGCTCACCAAACAAACCCTATACATTACGGTAGCTGGCCAGTCTGCATGTTTGTGTGTAGAAGGGTGGGTTATTAAAGGGTAATGAGGTAGAGAGAACGAGTGAAAGCAGAAACTTAAGAGGTAGAGGAGGAAGAGAAAGTGCTGTATGTGTGGCTTTAAGAAAAAAAACAGAAATAACCAATAGACTGTCAGAAACCACTAATTTGGTTTGTCATAATCTGTAACAGAGGAGGCCTCATCGCAAAGTAAGTGCACCAGAGAGAAAATGAAAGGGCTTAAACCTGACAGTTCGTAGTATATTAGCAGTACACAAAACCCAAGAAGGATTACTAGAGCAAAAATCCTATTCCCCTGCCTGCCAACAGAAATAGACATATAAATTAGCCCATATGAGCGCAATTCGATTCTGCATTGACCCCAATTAGAAGGAATTGACCCAGTAGCACAGTGACTCAAAGCTTTCAGGGAGATAGAGGGGGAGGTAAAGGAAATGACAGGAAGACAAACAAAAAATGAATCTAGTAGCTGTGAAGCTACTGGTTGGATTTTCCACCCTGGGAGCTTGTCATATTTCGCACCCCCTAAAGGGAAAATCATAACCCTTATTACACCAATGGGAAGATGTAGTCCATTTAGAAGGCTCGCAATGTTCTGAGGCACAATGGCTTGTCTCTATTTCCTCCTCCTCCTCTTGCTCTCATCCTGCCAAATCTGATATTACAGGCATTTTTCTCCGCATGTGTGACACTGTTCTCTGGGGTGCACATGGGCCTGGCAAGCCCAAGCGGACGAGTACATGTGCGCGCAAGAATGTGTGTCATCGTCAAGTTTCATTTTCTGTTTTAACTTCTGTGACAGGTCCTTTTATACTTGTTTGCAAAAACGTGGCTCATTAATCAGCAAGCAGCCACGAGTGCTTAAAGCATGTCAGTAATGAACATTAAATGTGTTTTTTTCATTCCTCACACTGACTAAAAATGCAAATCCAATAATGAGGCCTGAAAACGACACAAAAAAATGTGAATTGGATTCCATACGCAGATATGAAATATGTGAGTGGCTACTTTTATTCACAATATCCCACAGTGAGTGCAGTGCAGTGAGTCTTCACACTTCATATGCCTATAAACTGAGTTCAGGAACCAGCACCCTGTAAAACTCTGCAAAAGCAAAAGACACTACGCCAAAAAAGTTAAAATAATTCTAGTCCTACATAGCTCTGAGGAAACTTTAAAACAGAAGGAGTAGTAAATATCAGCCCTGTGTTACATGCGTAAGTATGACTGTGGATAAAACTAGACATATACCAGAACCAACAGGACACATCTGAGTAATATAGAGACTTTTCTCTTCCACAGTTATATTCTCTTTACATGTACATTTATATATTTATCTTATAACCGAATCAAATAGAATAGAATAGAATAAACTATAGATATAAGAAAAAGAAACTTTCAATATAACGACAATAAATAAAAAAAATACATGCTATAAATACTGATCATTTAAAAGTTGTTTATAAGGATAAAATTGATATTTAAAGTGCAGTGCAGTCAGCTATTTTATATATTGTTTATTGTGCAATAGTAATAACTATGTCAGCCTGTACATTTATAAATTTGCAATATTCTGCAATTCAGTGGTCCAGATTTCAGATTATTTAAGGTGATCTGACTGAAGAAATAGAAACACAACCTCTTGTTGCACAGCGATATTTTAGATTTAATGACACACAACAGAGAGAGGCATAAAACTTGGAAAATCACTGTATTTATTATTTTAAAAAAGTTTTTATGTGGTTTGATACTACTTTAAGTTTAAGTGCCCACTGTTCTTTGGCAGACTGGTACAGATCAGAGCAGAGTGAAAAGGACATCCTCTTTGTAACCTGCAGTTTATTGCAAAAACAATTCACAGGTCATTGCTTCAGGTCAAACAAAAATCTACTATTTTTTGCTTCCAATTGAGGAAGTGTTTTCACATGTTCCAAATCAATTTATTTTTAGTAAAAATATTCTTAAAAATGGAAAATTGGGTTTACGAACCAAACCAACACTGGTTCCGTGTTTGTGCTATGACAAAGTAGATCTGTAACACTGTACTCAAGAAACTGAAAAGCAGCAACTACTAAGCAGATGATTTATTCTGTTCATTTATCCATCTTCTGCTCCTTGTCTGGGTCGCAGAGTCTATTTTTAATGATATGTTTTAGTGACTGTAAAATTTGAAAGCGCTTACTATATGCAGGGAGCTGATTTTCTTACCCATCCTCCACTTTTCTCCATCCTCTCTTCCTATCCCTTTTAATCATTTTAATAGCACTCCTCATCTCTTCTGAATCCAAGCCTTCCTCTAACTTTCCACTCGCTCACTCTCTCGACCATCTTTCCTCTCATCACACTCTTTTCCACTTTATACATACCATCCTCTTCTCGTCCACCTTTCCTTCTGTGTCACGCCACCGGTGTCTTTTCACAGTCGCATGAGAGTGAAGCCATTCATTTGCACAGCAGACAAGCCACTTCAGACCTACACCGACACCCACTCTTTTAAGGAGAGAGAGAGAGAGAGAGGGAGAGAGAGAGAGAGAGAGAGAACATGGGAACCTTTTAGGTCTAGAGGAGGGTTGTAGGAGTGCCAACAAGCTGTCCACAGCATCCAGGTAAATAGAGTTATAACAAATATTTCCTCGAGTGGTTTTAGAAAACTGCTGGGACTCTGCAGTTTTAAAGTTGACATGTCTGAATGTGAAATTTTCAAATTGGCATTCAGTCATGACAGACAAGCAGATTTTTTTTCTGTTCGTATCCTTCCTCACACTCACTTTAACACAATCTCGATGTCCATTCATCTCTGTATCACATTATGCATTGTCCCTCTAGCTGTCTCTATAAATCAGACAGTTTTTACACACACACACACACACACACACACACACATGCGCGCACACATACACACGCACACATCCCCTACATCCCTCTGGTCATATCTCCCCGTCTCCCACGGGTGCAGTGTAACACTATCTGCCTCAGCCACTCTCCGGTCCCAAGCAGACAGCTTGGTCTTCAGAGATTCCTCTCCCTGTCTCTCTCCACCGTTGCCATTTTCTCTCCACAGGGACCAGAAACTAAATATGACAGCTACACCAGAGAGACAGAGGAGAATGTCAAACTCCTCCAACCTAAATGATGAAGCTTTTCCACCATCTCACTTACATTTACACTGCATGGCAATGGGCGGACAATACTGTTCAGCCTGTGGACGCTCAATTAACACTTGATGACACACTTTAATGAGGCCTCACTCCAGAAATCATAAAGGAACATACAACTGTGGATTACTGTGAACTAATACTGTGTGAAAATAACATGGATCGTATGCTATGGCCTTCACATGCACCAGATCTAAACCTGATTGAGAACCTATGGGATACTTTGGACACTATTGGAATATTAGAGACCACTCTGTCATTAAAACAACAACGGAGGGGACATGTTTGAGATGAATGGTGGACTTCACATTCATAGACTCAGAATCATTATCAAAAACACAGTGCAGCTGTTCTGGAGGCATGTGGCAGCGTGTCTTACTAATACTACTACTACTTTTGGATTCTCCCTTCAGGGGTCTCCACAGCGAATCACCTGTTTCCATCTGACTCTTGTCTCCTGCATCTTCTTTCACACCAGCTACTACATGTCCTCCTTCACCACATCCATAAATCTCCTCTGTAGTCTTCCTCTTTGCCTCCTGCCTGATTGCTCCATCTTCATCATCCTTCAACCAATAGGCTGCTCTTAGTTACGCTGCTATAGGTTTAGACCGGTGGGAGACTCATCATGACACACTGAGCTCCTCTCTGCTCCTCCTCTTCTCTGACCGCCTCTCTCCTCCCCTTCTCCTCTATTCATGTCCCAGGAAATACATGTGACTGACTTGACTTCTTCCCCAGAGTCTCTGTGTTTTATCGACTCACAGGTTGTCCCTGGATCACCTCTGGACCTGCTGCTGTGGTCCTGTTTCCCTCCTACCTCCATCATCATTGTTCATTCATTGTTGTGATAATTTTTATAATATAGTTGCATTCTATTATTGGTGCTAACATCTGCAGTATTAGTATATCCACTGTTATTGGAGTAGTAGCATTAACAGTGATGTGTATTTGTACCAGTCATTGGTAGTTATACTAGCAACAGCAGTTCTAGTTTGTAACAATTACCAGCCTTAGTTTGCTGTGCATCCAAGCCCCCCCCCCTCTTTTTAACCCCAACTGGTCATGCAAGTACGCACAAATCTTATATGATAAGCTGCTTCATCGTTATGGTTATCATACCAACTGGTCAAGGTAGACGACCATCCTCCAGAGTTGGGGTCTGCTCCAGGTTTCTGCCTGTTAAAAGGAAGTTTTTCCTCGCCACTGTCACAAAGTGTTTGCTCCAGGGGGATTCTGTTGGGTTTCTGTTAGTGATACGCGGATCGATACTGAAATATCGATATCTCTGATACCAGATCTTTACGCTCTGGAATCAATTCACAAATCAAAATATTAATACTTTTGATACTTGAGTGAGGTAATGTATATCAGGAACACAGTGGAAAGTAGCCACACTATTGGGATCTTGTCCAGATGATATGTGATTAGTGGGAACTACTTCCTCTTCCGCCTGGGTAAGTGTGCACTGCGTCACACTTCTCAGTCAGTCCTGACCATTAATGCCACTTCTGTACCAGCAGAGAGAGTCTTTTCAAAGACAGGAGAGGTTCTGAGAAAAAAACGGAACAGACTAAAGGGGAAAACAGTAAATATGCTTTTGTTCTTTAACAAAAACTTATGAATAAGGGAAAGTGTCAATGTTGATGCTTTTGTTGAAGTGTTACATGCTCAGTATTTTTATGTTACATGTTAACACGTTCATGTAATGTGAATAATATGCAAGTTAAAATTTTTATAATAGTTCTTAATAATTAAACAATTATTACTCTCATCTCTTGTATTCTTTATTAAGTTATTTTGTTTTTAGATTTTCCAGACATTAAGTGTATTTCTACAAAATATTGGTATTGGATTGATATCGCCGATACCAGCCTGAATTATACTCTTTATCAGATCGGAAAGGAAATCCAAGATATCGAACATCACTAGTTTCTGTAAATTGGCTCAAGAGTCTGGTTTAAACCATCTCTATATGTAAAGTGTCATGAGATGACTTTTGTTATGATGTGGCGCTATATAAATCAAATTTGTACCTCTGCACATGTCGATGGCATGTCTTAATAAAGACTCAATGCTTTGATTCTAATAACACCACCTTCATTTGCCTCATACCTTTCATAGCTTTTTATGGGATTAAAATAAAGAATAAGTAGTCCACTAATCTGAACAACAGCCAAGTGATATGAACTACAGGGACAAAACTATTGCTGCCCACCTACAATTTGTAGGATGTCCCTTTTCCACTGATTTGAAATAAAAATGAATAAAAATGTTGATGTCAGTTTTTGAAAATTATCATGGTGTATGTCATATCAGCATTTATTTTAAATGTATCAGTATTAATTTTAAATTCTGACTTTACCAGTTAAAATGATCATGTATGATCAGGATGTGACAAATGTTTCAAAAATCTAGAACACTAAACCCAATTGTGATTAATTATGATTAAAAAATTGTGTTCAAATAAAAACAAACTCTGAAGCATTTTATAAAAATAGGTGAAAATGTAGACAAAATTAACCGTAAAGATGTTATAAAAAAATCTTTTTTGCAATGGTATCATAGCATAAAATTACATTATGACATTTGCTATAGTAATGAAATGCCTGAATTCAAAATGTACCAAAACTTTTTGTCCATATAGTGTAGTTCAGTTCCAAAACCAAATCATATCTATCTCTTTTAAAATGAACTTTGTCATTTTTTACCTTGCACCTTGTCTATTACATACTTTAGATTTTATACATTAGATATTTCCTCTATTTTTTTATAGCTTTCTATTTATTTACATTCTGTTACTGTTTCGTCTGCAGAATCAGTCAGTTTTCATTAAATTCTAAGCTTCTTGTTAAAAAAAATGTAATTCACAATTCCAAGAGACATGAAAAATATTGAATGAGGTTATATTTAAAGACTACTTACACAAAGCAATTTTTGCAATTAGAATCAAGTCCTTTCCTCCTCCACCATCCCCATCAGTTATGATAAAGGAAATATTAATGTTTATTTGACAAGTAATGGTGATCACAATTATCTAATCCACTTTTTTGGAGGGAAAATGTAAAGACAAGAGACCTACATTTATGATAATGCAATGGTAAAATCAGCTCCATATGAAAACAGCTATTATGTGCTTAGGCTCATACGCTTAATGACTTCAAAAATAACTATTGGTTTTTAGGGATCTCTGGTTTTCATTTTAATTTCTTCAAGGCCATGATACAACATTTGTCAGTGTTTGGCGAAAACAGGATGAGACTGAGCTCCATCACCATCTCCAGAACCACTGCATTTCCATTTGGGAAATCCCTCTCATCCCTCCTCTTCCTCCTCCTTGTCATTCTCTTTCATGCTTCCTGTCTTTCTTGCCCTCTTTCCTGTCTGCCTTAATCTCATCATCTATCTTTTAGTTTTCCTCTGTTACACTATGGCAGCTTACTTTCACCCATCTCGCGACAGCAGACTTGCTATAAGAGGTGATAGTTATTATTCGTTGGAATAAAATAAAATAAAAGAGGAGGGAGATCCAAACTGATGATTAGAGGAGGTTCTTTAATTGTTTTGCAGATGGTCTGTGCTGCTGTTCTATTTCAAGCCCTAGTGCAAAGGAGAAACCTCAGCTGAGAGGAAAAAGATGATGTGAAGGGATGATGGGATGAAATAGACATTATATATTATAGATTTAGCACAGAATGCAAAGTGGTATCAATAAAAATATGTTTCATATCACATTTCTCACATTTCTCTCTTGTGTATATCCATGGTATAGTTATATATAGGTATAGGCAAAGGTATAGGCATAGGCATAGGCATAGGTATACGTATAGGTATGTCCAATCCAATCCAACTTTATTTGTAAAGCACTTCATAACAACCACAGTGGATCAAAGTACTGTCTAGATTTAGGTATAGGTATAATGTTTCATGCTAAATTTCAACTGTATATCAGTTCAATACGGAAAAGTCTGCAAAGATGTGTCAATATGGCACACCAAATATGGCATTATATATAAATCAAACCACAGTTATTCCTGGCTGTAACCAAAGTGGATAAATTTGTACAGGGATCAGGATGTAAAGTCCTAAATTTGTGTAGTGCTATTTGCTACGACCAATTTTATGGAAAGCTAAGAAAAAGCACTGGATACTTTGGTGACAAATTGTGGATTATCTGTGGTTTCCGGAAACATAGTTTTTTCACTAGTGATTAAGAAAATGTAAAAAGTAAATGTCAAGTGAGTTGATTGATTGAAGTGTTTGTAAAAGAGTAAAAGAAAGCTCAGTGATACCATAATGAGGAAGTATCCACCGTGTTTGGATCTGAGCATATTACCAATCTTTCTTGGTGACGTCCTTTGAAATCTCCCCGTTAATGTATTAGTGTGTACTATGGCATCCGCAGTGTGTGTAGGAGTGTGTTTGTGATTAGATCACAGAGCACTGACGCATGGATGTCCTTCAGGTAACCAGATTTGTCACTTTGCCGAGCGTGGCCATCAGGTGGCGACGCTAAGCAGCTCATCCTTGCCACAGAGGTCACCGGGACGATATCCCAGAAACACCCTGGAGAGGCGAGGGGGTGGGGCAGCAGATGGAGGGTAGGCAGCGACACACTAATGACAAGATACTAATAACGCGACGGCGCTACTGGGGTCGGTGTAGAACATGCTATTACAGTGTAGCACGCTAGGCCAGCCAGCTTATGCCAATCTACTAAAGCTGTTAGAGGAGCATTGAGCATGATGGGCTCTATGT
>JAPQRQ010000006.1:7804923-7830252 GCA_037367365.1 Apogon talboti
AAGAAACTCACTGCCCCTTCTCCGCTCGCCCTCAGAGCTTAGATTTACTGGCATATGACTATGAATTTTCAACTTCCATAAATTAGGACTGAGGATGAGCCTCAGAGTGAATCCTCCCCGTCTTTGTAACTCGTCCTGTGTGTGCAGCTATTATGGGGGAGGAATCAGCGACTATGAGGACTACGCTTTCAGTAAAAGAAAAGACCAGCGGACAAATTTATGGCAAGCCAGGGTTGTAATTGTCCAACGCTGTGCTGTGGGAATCACAGGAGCTCTGTTCTTTGTTAAGTCTCGATGTCTGGATTTCGACTTGAATGAATTACAAACTAAACATGACGATATCAACATAACAATAAAGTTAAATCTGTCAATGTAACGTTGAGTACACCTGCTTTGATAAATCCTGTGGTAATGTAAGCTGTTCTATATGTTTCTGCTCGGTGAGTATTTCAATGCTGTTTAAGGTGTGGCGTGTTTTCCCCACACACATAGTTTCCTCCGGGTTTTGTTTTCTTTGGTAACATAGCTGAAATCATCCCATAAATCGCTCTGTCTTTAAGAGCAGGGACAGATGACATCTATATGGTACAGCTGCAGGACATGTTTCACTCAACTGCACAACAGACGGAGAAGTAATCATAAGTGTATGATGTGGTACTGAACGTTCAGAAAGTAAAAGTATGCACTTAGAGAACAGAAACGTATACGTCAGTCTTCAACATTTGGTTTTTATTGACAAAAACTATGTTTAAACATTGGAATTGTTTTCGTCATATTTAGTTCTTGTGTACAGTGGAAGAGCATTTTCGCTGCCGTTGACAAAATGAACAGCAGTTTCCGTTAGAGAAACCAACAAAGCGACAGCGTCTGACAGAGTCTGAGGAGGAATGTGATTCTGTTTGACATGCTGAGATCCAGCCTCATCCTCAGCTGTCTGTTTGAGAGCAGCAGACTGAGATATGGACAGAGGGGAAGATAAGTAGAGCGTAAATGTTCCTTTAACACATCATATATTCCAGGCTATCACTAAGTATTTCAGTCCCTCTATCTCCTCCATCTCGACACACACCATACACCAGGCCTGGGAGGTACGCGCCGCATGGAGCTCTCAGACATATTGAGCAAATTAAGCGTTGTTAAAGATGAAATGTTGCGGTTAAGATGCTATAAGTGTTGTAAACTCCTCAGGAAGCACCTCAGAAACCAAGACATTATCATTAAATGTGCCTGGAGCTATGCGAAGAACTGATATTTATATGGGATGGGAAAAATGTAACCAGAGTAATGTTACTGTGCATCGTTAGCCTCATAGTAAAATTGTCATACACTATATAGAAAAATGTATTGGACACATTGAATTTAGGTATTTCTTTTCTAACAGGGGTCTGGGCTACAAAATAATAATGACAAATGTCATAATGTAGTTTTATATTGTGATAAATGTCATTGCATTGCATTAGTTAATTTTGTTTAAGTTGTTATCTTTGCTTCCAGAATGCCTCAGAGATGGTTTTTTCTCTCAACACTTTTTTCATCCATGACTAGGATTTGAAATGTTCTACCTCTAAATTTCTAAAATATTTTTTGTGCTCTGACTGTAAATAATAATTTTCTACCACAACTAACCATCTACTTTCTTCACATTTAATCTCTCATTAAACTTAAAAAGGAAGTATTGATGTTTATAAACTGTATGGACAAAAATATTGGGACACATCATGGCTACAGCTGCAAGATATCCTGTTCATGCTGATTTGAGATCTAAAGGTCAATATTAATTATCAATATAATATTTATCACAATATAAAACTATATTATGACATTTGTCATTATTGTTTTATAACCCAGACCCTTAAAAGAAATACCTGAATTAAACATGTCCCAATATTTTTGTCCATATAGTATGTGACTTAGACAATTATGCTATTGTATGAGGCTAATGATCTGTAAATTTGGTTACTTTTTCCTGATTGGTTTTAGGTGTGGTAGCAGAGGTGTACATCTCTGAAGAAATTGTTTTACCACCAAAATTTTACTATGAGGAGTCTTTTTTTTTGTTGTGTTTTTTTCTTCTTAAAGGCCAATTTTAGGTTTGATTTATGACCACGATTTATGTGTGAATGAAGGAGCTCATTTCAATCTGTCTGGTCTCCATGGTGACATCACTTTACTTGACAGTGAGAGCCAAGACTGAGCTAAAATGACGACCAAGTGAACAACTCGACAGCGTGTCTCATCTTGGCCTCCAACAATCAACTCCTCCCATGTGTTGTACCTTTTCTGGCACTCGTGCATAACTCCATCACTCTTTCTGACCGGCTCTGTATCTTATTACCAGCAGCTTATAACTTTGTGATGCATTAGGGAGTCAGTGTGTCGTACCGTGGCTCAGAACCAACTCGCTCACTTAGAAATGTGGGCTACATATGGGCCTAAGTGGGTGTGAAAGAGAATGTTAATCAGCTGAATGCTTTTGTCTGTCTCTGAGGGAGGGGTTGTATGCATTTGTGTGTATGTACATGGACGTGTGTGTCGTTGCATGCGTGTGATTCCATATGTTGCCACGCTCAGCAGGGGGGCATGTCAGGACGTCCTCCACCAACAGCTGGAGGAGACCAACTGCGGGGCAAACGCAGGGGTGGGTCGCATCCCTATCATCGCACCCAGCACACAAGCGGACTGAACCATTTTGCAGTAATCTAGTGTGGTGAACCAGGACGTCCTCTTCAATCACTCCCAACCACAGTCATTCTTTCTGAGGACACTGTGTGTACACTTACTGTAAGTGCAACTCAAGGCGGTGACACTGTGGAGGAAAAAGTCTGGAAAAGCTCCAGGATTACAAAGCCAGCGCCATTGTACAGTTTCTGGGCCACAGTGCAAGTGTTTGTGTTTCTCATTTGAGTCTGGTTTGTGGCGGGGGCTGAGTCAGATGGGAAATATTGGATACTCCCCCCGCGCCTCAGCACTTGTCTCGTAAATCCAGCGTCCCCCTGTCATTCTCATTTTGTTTCAGCTCTCCCATTAATAGCATTCACTCTCCTAAGCCTTTGTGGGTGTGCTGGTCACTTATTATTATTTATTCCTCTATGCTTTTGTCTTTATTTCACAACTTCTCCCCCACTTCCCGTTACAGTCACACAAAGTTCCTCACATACTTCAGGGAATAATCCGTATTTCTCCTTTTGGTCGTACACCTAGTTTTGGAGTGCCCTCGACCGGGTTCAGAACAGAGCTACAAGAGGGATGGGCTGCAGCTTTTACAATTTTTTATGCAATATTACAACATAATCATGCTACATACTATTATACTGCAAATTTTATATTAAAGCCTGTTGCTTGCTGGTACTGTCATAGAGACAAATGTGACTAGATTTAGAGGACAGAACAAAACAAAAGAAAAAATATTTTTTTCTTGAAATGGTTGCTATGAATATCAATTACATATTACATTTTACATTAATTTGAGAATATTCTTATACAACTCAATTTGGAGTCTGCATCTACGATAATAATAATAATACGGTTAGAGTACAGGAGAGGGTCATTTGAAGGACCATTAACCCACCCTCCCAAAAGAGGAGGGTGGGTTAATGGTCCCCACCCCCCCAACGGCCCAGAGGGGGGTTGATGATGGTTGGGATTTGGACTGGGTTCTCAACACTCTCATCTTTCTCATCTCAGCAGTGCAGAGGAGTTGTTACTCTTCCACTTCCCTGAAGTTTCCCTCTGCCAGGGTGGCTCGAGACAAAACACTTTAGGAAATAATTAACACCCTGCCAAGCTCTTGCTGAAATGTTGGGCGTTGCTGAGGATGTGTGAGAAAAAGAGGGGAAGAGTCTTGTAGATGCTTTACAACTGGAAGGACAAGACAGGATGTTGTTGACATATTTATCCATCACATACATTCCAAATCACTAACAGTGCTATTAGATACTCCTATTTTGTTTTTTTTACCTTTGCTAATGTATGTGTTTTAAATAAAGATTAAAACTGTATTTCTTGGAACAGAAAGCTAATTAAAAAAAAAAAAGTTTGCCTAATTTATGTTTGGTGTCTGTTTTGCATTGTTACTCATTTGGTCAAAGTGTAATTATCAGTGTTGTCAAACAATTAAAATTTTTAATCTGATCAATCACAGGGTTGCTGTGAATGAATTTAGATTAATCATGATTAAATATAATTCATTTTTAATCTATATTAATCGCATTTCATTTTGCATGAGCAAACAAACTCAAGAAAGAAGGGAGTATATATGCATTTAATGTGTTTATTAAAAACCTTCAACAGTTTCCACAAAACAACTTGAAACGACTGTTCCCATCGAGAGGGCCAACATGCTGTTTAGTGTCTTCCACCTTTATCGGTTGGTTCTGCTGCCTGTCACTACCGAATCAACTGCCCATTTGCACATGCGCGATGGTAACTCTACTTGAACAAACTGCCCCAAATGTGTTGGCAGAGACGTTCAGAGTCATTCTGCGCTGCAGATGGGTTAATTGCCTTAAAATTTTTAATATGATTAATCATGATGATGGATTAATCTGCATTAATGTATTAATTTTGACAGCCCTAGTAATTATGTATTATTATTTCTAGATAGTATACCTCATATTTATGATATCATGTTTTATGTTTTTGAATGTACTATAGTCACTGCTGAAAGTTTTGTCAGGGAAACAAATTTTGTTTTCACAGACTTTACTGCTTCAAGTTTTCTAGATCTTTTTCTACATATTTTCTGAGGTACACTGAAAAATAATTAGATATAATTAGCATTTTGTAATATTCCAAGACTTTCATGGGAAAAGAAATCACATGTATGCAAAAAATCTATTTGTCTCACAAAACATTTGGCCTCTTTATAATAATGTGTGTGTGAGACACTAAAAACAGTTTGTAATCTCAACTCGTCACTGATGTAACAGGTCTGCAAGTTTTGACAGTCATGAAAACTGAAAACTGTAAGTAAACTGTTGCCCTTAAAGTTGGAGTAAAATACTTTTACTTCTTAGCATGAAATGATTGTGATTTATGAAGGTGATTTATTCTTGAGTGATAAACTGTGACTCAGTATGTCACTGTACCTGGTCAAAGGTGATTACTGATGGGTATAAATAAGAACTAAAAGAGGAATGTGTGTGAAAACAACATTATTCCAACTTTATGGACAACAATGTGCTTAATGGCAGATGAACACATTTGCGATTTTTACAACATCAATAGTGACTTGGCAGCATTTACTATAACTTATACCAACATCATCGGGAGAGACTCACTAACAGTAACAAAGTAATGCTAATTCCTCAGGAAATGCCCACCTACACTTGAGGCTTTTAAGTAATTTTACCATTAATATGAACAAAATGTTGCACTTATTTTAAAAACAAAAGCCATTGTATCCCTCATTTACATTATTCATTTTTCCTTTACTTTAATTACAGTATGCATGCAAGTATGGGGTGTATTCACAAATTTATGCATCTCTACCAGGGCTTTTGCATTTTCAAGTATGTGGCCATCTATTAGTCCTTGTTTTTGTGTGTGCAAGTGTGTGAGTGCATTAGGGCATGTGAGTGTATGGGGACCAACTCCTGATAATTACAGAGAGACAGCAAGTGGCTTTGTGCAGCTCTACTTTGTTCATTCAGTCCAACACAACCATGACGGGCAGTCAGGCCATTCAACAAGCGCTCAGAAGGCCTGCATTCATGCATGGCCCTTAGAATTACACACACACACACACACACACATACAGACAGATACCAAACCCATACCATATGCAAACACACACACACATGCATATACAGATATAATCTCAATACGGTATGTATGGACTCAATTTTACCCTAATTCACCCAAACATCCTCACAAAGAAACTCGCTCTGCTGGTTTCTCTTGTATACACATTCACTTAGATATAAACATATATGAAACAGGAGACGCTGGTGATTCAATCAACAAAAAGAAACACACACACACACATATATTTCCAGAGGCCCTCAAATGCAGCCCTTCCTTGTTTTGTCTGCAGTGTAGCTAAGTAGAATTTGCGCTAAAATAACTTCAAAGGGTTTAAAGGAGGGGCCACTCTGAGGAGTATGGGTAATTAGGACTGTGGAGTGAGAGAGAAAAGAGAGAGGGAGTGAAGGAGAAGATGAGTGAAAGGGGGAAAAAGGGAGAAGGATCCTCTCAGCCACAATGGATGAACAGGAGGAGAGAAACGACAAAGCATGGGGAAAACTGGGCACACTTTATGATAACACTTCAACACGCACACACATAAACACACAGATCAGTGGTGTGATAGCGCGCCACGAGACAGGAAATTTTGGCTGTGGAATTTATTCCCAGTTGTAAACACGTCGCCGGATATATGGACACAACCACACAGGCACACTCTGTGTAAATCATACAATCAAATGGAGACAGACAAACTCTGGTGTAGACCAAAACCAGACAACTCTCTCTCTCTCTCTCTCTCACACACACACACACACACATACACACAAAGTGGTCTAATGGCAGGAGTGCAAACAGCAGTGTGTTTTCAGCCAGCCATGCAGCCAGTCCACCCAGCCATCACAAGGGCCATTGCCACCCGCTAATGCATTGCTATTTATAGCTTGTAAACAGCACTGAACATGTCAAGATTGTCCCTTATCGCCACCTGTACAAACAGGCTGAGATTATTAAACGCCATTGTCAACAAAATTAAGCTCATTGCCTTTTATAATGTGTAAAACCCCTATCAAAACT
Source organism: Apogon talboti (assembly GCA_037367365.1). Classification (NCBI taxonomy): domain Eukaryota; kingdom Metazoa; phylum Chordata; class Actinopteri; order Kurtiformes; family Apogonidae; genus Apogon; species Apogon talboti. The sequence continues at coordinate 7,811,683 of JAPQRQ010000006.1, forward strand.
TGGCCGATAGAACTCTCTCTGCCTGTAAGGAATGTTTACAGCGCTTAAAAACCTGACAATAGCTCAGTAAACAATAAAACGAAACCAGAGAAAATGGAGATTCAAGCTTGGGAAGGACAGCCTTGGGAGAAAAGGGGAATCTGTGTATGTTACTGCCTGTGTGTGACTGTGTGTGTGTGCGAGGACAAAGTGGATGTGGAGAGAGGGGTGAGAGTGCCCTCTGTTGACCGAGCGCTGTGTGAGCGATGGTCAAGACAGACACACAAACATGCACAAGAGCCGAGCTACAGCGTTCAGTTACTGTTCAGTCTGCAAACACACACACAAACACACACACACACACAACCAGAACAAGTCAGCAACATTTACAGGAGAAGAGTCAAATGTATGTGTGTGAGAGGGATGCCGTGCACCCTTGCGTATGTTTGTATGTGTTTGTGCATGTGTGTATTGGTGGGGACGTAAGCCCTAGTGGGCTGTCATTTGTTCGGCAGATCCCTGGATCCCTGCTGAGCTGCAGCTGCTTGACTGACATGTGCTGGTTGAGCCCCAAAGCCCCTTCCTCCAAAATCACTTATCCTCAACCAGCCAACCACGAGCACACACATGCACACTCACACAAACATACATACAATGTGCTCGTCTGCAACTGTTCTGAAATTGAAACTGTTGTATGTTGAAGCGACATGCAGCAGTTTCCTGTTGAGATCAGAGTCAGTTTGATGGATGACGTCAGCTGCAGAGGACTCACAAATACTTCTTTTTTTTTGGTGTGTTGCTGCTTTTATATTGACTGCAGTGACATAATAGTGTTTCCTTAGCTCCTCCTCTTGTAACATATACTTCTTCCAAACAGACTTCCTACTCATATGATATTGTATTTTAATGTTTTATCTAAGATATAAATATTTGGGGGTGATCCTCTTTTAGATGCCAGGATTGTATCATGGAAAACATAACAGTACAGGGATACAAATACACAAAATAAAGAAAGAAAGTCAGTGAAAACAGTTACAATAAATAGAAACATACAAAAACTTAAATTGCAATTAGACAGTGAAATAGTAACAGGCTGTTAGTGGATGGTTACCAGGCATATTCCTGAAGGTGCCAATGGGTACAAGAGAATTCACTTTTAGATTACACAGCAAGTGGTTCCATGAGCCCACTACATCGAAACTGAGGGAATTCCTGTAAGATTAGACCTGGAATGGTGCTCCTGAAGGACACGCCAGCCAGAGGGATGATGGGAAAGTAGACCAAGGTTCCAGTAAAACATAAATGTGATGAATTTTCCAATCACAGACACATGTTTATATTCCATCTCAGTTAGAAAAGACCAACCAATCCCATAGACTTAAATGTATAACTAACAATATGATTGAATATTACAGTTTCAGGTGGTAGCTCAATGAATTTTCTTTCATTCTTGCAAGATATGTTATGACAAAATGTGGTTCCTCAGTTTGTGTAATGAGTCTTCTTCTTTGTTAATGTTATAACACACTGCTTCTATTAATCATTATGAAGCGATCATACTTATAATGGTGCTTCGCAGTAGTTCTGACAAGCACACCGTCAACTTCCTGTTCAGTTGTTCATGACTCCAGTCTGTCCTAACCCAATTAACGTGATTTATAAATGAAGTGATGACCTGCTCCCTCTTCATACCACATCACTGCACATCTGCAAATCATCTCCACCACCTCCCCTGCAATTTTTTCGTCTTTGTTCGTTTTATGTTGAATTTTTCACATGTTGTAAATATCAGACTCTGCTGGAGTTGTCTGTGTCATACTTGCTCCGATTGTACGTCATAAATGTATGTCATCCAGTAATAACTCTGATACAAGTGTCCCTCTTGAAATGTCACTCAAATGTGAGTCATTTCCACCTTCTGAGCTGAATGAGATGTTGCAACCGATCTCCATATCAATTCCACACAAGACATCTGGAATACATTCTATTACAGCATCTCTAGATCAGTGATGGGTTATGATTATGGTGTTTAAAGGCTAAAAGGCTAAAAACCCACTGGCAATCCACAACCTCCACACTCCTACTTCTCTAACTCCTTCCTATCAAAATCATGAATTGTGCACTTGTTTAATACTGACATTTATCCACATCTCATCTCATTATCTGTCTAGTTACTGGAGGCTGTTATCACGGCAATTAAATTTGTGGCATTTGCGTCCAAATACTGCATGTGGCCTAGATATTAGAATTTATCCATTGAAAAAAAAAGTACTTTTGACCCTTTGTATTGCTTTGCAGCTGCAGGCTTGTGTTACTCATGTTTTCTGGGCGAGCTGCTGTTACAAAGTGGGTCATTGATTCTAAAAAGTCAAGTTGCAGCTTGTTTTATAGCATCACAGGTGAATGAGAATGACTGGAGGTGAGATTTTTATTAAAATACTACAATTACACATTAGTGAGCTAGTCATAATTAGCTTGAACACACCTCCTTTACCTTAAGGATAGTAATTTGGCCACATAATCTGAATTGCAGCGACTGGAGTAGCACTGTTAGCATGTTCTCCACACTAATTGATTCTTTCACTCAAACCTGAGGAAACCTTCCTTTATCTGGCGTTCAGATGCACAGACATCACCTGTGCAAACAAACAGACAAACACAGACAGGTGGCGTCATTTTTGGTGACAAGCTGACAGTGAGACGGTGAGTCTGGCTCCGAGGGGGGGGCGTCTGCTGTCATATTTAGAACACACACACATACACACACCTGTTATGTAACACCACGGCATCTTAAAAACCTCATATGCTCCACTGTGACATTTTTCACTTTGTTAATTGGACAGACAGCTACTGGGATCGCCAAGTATGAGGTTTGACAGGACAAAAGTAATTACAGCTATTCATGCCCCATGTTGTGATTCCACTGTTGATCTGATTCACGAGGCTGCTGTTTTGTTTTTGTTTGTTTTTTTTCTTTTCTTTTCAGATTACTCAAACCACAATGTTCTGCAGATGTGAGTTTTTGTCCAACAGCGGTGTGATAAGCACTCTGAGCTTGTCATAGCTGTGCCCCCGGTTGGAGTTTGTCTTCTGTGAAATTTCCAAATGTCACTTTTCCGCCCCTCCTCTACAGCTTCTCTTCCCTCGTCACCCCTTGTTTTCCCCCATATTCCTGTCATTCTGTCTCATTCACCCCTGCTATCAAAGCTCCCACTGTTTACTTTCTTCATTTGCTTCTTTCCGTTTCTCCTTCTCGCTTTGTTTTTGCCTTTCTTGCGCGTTTTTCTCCCATTCTCCCCTTCCCTCTTTGTGTCTTTGATGTTTGTGCAGCGCTGACACAGATCCACTCCAGACTCAACTCCCCTTGAATGTTAATGGAGTTCCTAGACTCTGGATACGCGTATGTGAGTGTCTGTGTTTGCATGCACTTGCCCTTTTAAAGCAGCGTGTGCAAATGGATGCATTTCTGCTGGTGATGCATGTCTTTGCATGTACAAACATTTCCAGAGGGATTTTCTAACATTTTTCCAAAGGTACACAATTGATTTGTGTGTGTCTTTGTATTATGACATTATGACAGAGCCAATTAAACACATTGTCTGTGAGGTAATTTGTCATCTTCAAATACTGATTTACTTGCCTGTGGATTTTATTTGATGTTGCTATTTATTTCAACCCGATTCACTTGTAACATCTTGCAGGCTTCTCTGAAAGCAAAAGCAACAAAAAAAAATAAAAACATTTTATTTTACTATGAGGGTAAACTCAGAAGTTAAAGGACATGCCCTAGCAAGTACCTGCAATGGAAGGGGGTTTTAAGTCCCACTGTGATTCATGCTCATATGCCTCAAAAACATTTGGCTGGAAAGAATATCTAGTCTGTTGAGAAGGTTTTTGCACTTTGAGAAGAAAAATTCTGAATAAAAGGGAGTCAGACACCATGGTAGAAATGTATAAACATCAAAGTGGGCTATGATTGAAAATAATCCATACAAGGTCTTATAATACAAGGGCATCACAGATGAGACAAGATATAAACAATCAGAGTATCATTGCATTCATTTTCAACACATTGTTTTGTGATATTTTTTAGGCTACAAACCTGCTCTTTAGATTTTGAATGTGTTATCGTCTCAAAAATTCAGCTTATTTCATATTTTCCAAACTGTTGTCATTTAATATTGGTACCTTCTAGAAAACCAGCCAATCAGCTCCTGAGATGACCTGCTGCACCCCTGTTAATTTTAAGAGGAAATCTGTTTGGATCATTGACCAGTGATGCTGTTGGTTCTGTAGTATTTTAGTCAAACAGAGGACAGATATACTTCAGTCACAGAGAAAAAACTATGGCATAATTCATAATACTATACGTGTAAAACAGTGTCAGTCTTGTGATAGGTTTTCAAATATTTCCATTATTACTGAATTCTGCTTCTTGTATCTGTAGTTGGTACAATAAAGAATGTATGCCTATGTATTATATTGTGGCTTTGCAGAGATATAAATTGAATTGATTCATGTCACTGTGAATGCATGTGATCACTAGAAGGGGTAGTAATGCTGAAATCATTTCTTTTACATGGGTGACTGATTATCAGGTTTATAAAGGTATACATTTATTATGTCATATTATTTTCTTTGCTAAGTTTCAAACAGATCTTTAGTGCAGCTGTTGATAACACAAACTAAATGGAAAATGGAGGTGATTTGTGCTTCTACTGTGTCTGTTTTCTGTCTAAAAACAGCGCTAAGCTAACAGAGCTATAATGTAAACTATCAGCTGACACAGCCCATGAAGATTATGAGACCAGTTTTTATATTTGACCAAATGAGTCTGTGTTTGAAGGAGAAAATTTGATGATACCATAATACAGATCTGTGTGAACACTGACTTTATACTTTATTCAGTGAGTGAAACCGTCTATGGAGACGTACCGTTAAATCACTGGTGGTTTTGGAAGTCGAGGTATTAAGATTCTGTTCCTCCTGCATCCCCCTGCTACTGTTCTGACTGTTTTAAATATTAATATTACATATACCATAATTCCTTTATATGTTAAAATATGACTAAAATATTATAAACTTCTGTCACTTCTTACAAATTTTCTACAGTATATCTCTGTGTCAATAGTAAATGTTTTCCTTCGTCATATGTTAGTAATGTTTACTACAATATCTGCCCTGGAATCACTGCTTTTTTATGTTAACATGTCCTAAAGTGGTAGATGAGAAACAACTGGCCCTTGTGAATGTAGTAAAATTAAGGAAACTGTTTATTTTTGGCAAAGCCTAACTGGTGAATTTGACGTCTTCCACATGTGTCGGTGCTTAGTCCTGCTCTCAGGTCTCTGGAAGGTGGAAAGCTCTGGAACACACCGCACATAGTTGTTGCATCCAACTTTCCCTCCCCAGGCCTCCACTCAGGAGACGGGGGCAAAAGTTTAGTGAAAACACACATGCAGGTATACACTGTCTAACACAGAGCAAACACACACTTGGACTTGAAGGTGGGATCTTTAATCATATTATTTGTCTTGTCTGATGTACATCTCTGAGTTGGTTGAGGGATTACCAACACCATGACACCCATTTGATTCAACAATCTATTTTTGTCTTTCTTCTTATTATTATTCCAAAGAACATATTTGCTTTTGCAACCACTCTCTGTCTATCCTCACTACATCCCTCGCTTCCCTCAGTCAGACCGTTCCAGAAAGTGTTGCTTTATGTTGTATTGAGCTCTGAGAAACAAACTATTTTGCCATTATCAGTGCGGCTGTTTCCCCTCATTTCCAGACAAACGGCTTGTCGGCTGGTGGCACCGTGCCACAACCAATGCCAGTCTTTGTAGCTCTTCCAGGTGGGTGATTTATGCATGGCAATGAGCCCCCAAAGCGCCACCAAGACTCTGCTGTGTCCCTCCTGCCAGGCTTGGCTCTCAATGGGATATAAATCCTCCTCAGACGCCAACGCCGACGCCAGCGAACAAACTTTTTCTCTTTTGTTGTTTTGTTATTTTTTAACTTGGAAGCATAGCCTCTGTGTTTCATTTACCTCGAACATTAGATTGATTTCATTCCCCATTTCTCTCTTTGCATCCATCACTTGAGTTACTTCTTGGCAGTTAGTGTGTATTAGAAAATATTGGCAAAGCAATACTGAAAAAAACATCTACTTTAGCTATCTGTTATTCATTGTTGATACAAAACACATTTCTGCCTAGAAAACATCGATAAGTGATGCTTTGTGGATATTCTAGACGTTTAAGGTTGATCTTAGAAAACTTAGAAAAGGTTAAGAACATTTAACAATATTTTCACTGCACAGTTTTTTAAGAACAAAATGGTAATATTACAACTGACCAGTGCTTATTAGTATTTATCAATTCTAACCATTGTAATGTATGAGAAATATAAGAATCTAGATTGAACAGTATAGGTACAGGCAAAATAAATCCTGTATTCATACTGTATACATCTTCATGAGTGTCTTGTACTGCTTTAGATTCATAGAATAAGGTAGATCACACAGCCGACTGTATATGCTCACATTCACACACAGTGCTGTCATGAAATAAAGATCATGGTCTGAGTCTGTTTTGTCTTTGTTTTCATAGCCCGACTGAGCTGTGCAAAGTGCTGTGTTGTAAATTTAATGATATTTATGACCGTGCACACACTGGCATCTGCCTCAAACCGTCAGCTCACACATGCACACATGCATGTATGAAGACACGCAAGTTTGCATACACACAGGCACTCAAAAGTGTGCTTAGACATACGCTCCCATAAATACACACACCAGCCGATGCAATATGCATGTCTGCATAATAAATGTTGTCGGCTTGTGGTGTTGCTGCAGATAAGCTCTCATAGAGAAAGGGGGTAAAAGATGGTCAGACTGTAAAGAGTAAAAAAAAAAGAACATCAGAGGTCAAGAATATTGGACAAAAACATGGAAATGATTGAAGCTAGAGTGAAAGAAGGGAAGATAGAGGGAGGTAATCGTGGAAGAGAAGTAGGAGTTGGAGTTGGAGGATTGCACTACAGAATAATAGATGGATATCTGTGCATGTGTGTGTGTGTGTGTGTGTGTGTGTCCTCTCACTGGGACCAGATGAAGTATTCCTCAGTGTCCATGGCAATCGACCAGAGCAGCGCAGCTCCAATGATGGATACCACCGCACTAATCGCTCCTCCGATGCCTTCTGTTTCTCTCACACATACTTTGCTTCACTCTTACTCATTCATTTATCTCTCTCTTTCTTTTTTCCTCCCTCTCTTTTCAACCTCTTTCCAACTCTGTGGCAGAGAAACAGAAACAAATCACAGATTTAATGAAATTAAGTAGGGAGAGAAGCCTGCCGGAGGGGTGTTTGTTTCACGTATTCTGACAGCTGCCGCAGTGGTGCACCTCAGCCACCTGACTGACTCCACACCCCGACATGACTCACAACAACTTTTCCACACACACTCACATCTTTTCACATCCATGCAAACTTTGCCTGGTGGGGAGGATAAATCATAAAGGCAGTGGTTATCAAAGTACAGACAGGGGAATCCATGACCCTTTACAGTGTATGTGGACATCAGGCTGAATTTGTTTTTCAGTTTGTTGCTCAATGTGACCACATCTAAACATGAAACAGGCCATAGATTACAACCCACAAAGAACAGACTAAACTAGACACTAGGGCTTACATTTATTTGTTTGGATGTCCACGACCTGGAATGACTCAGCACAAGATGTTTTCCAACATGATTTGCAATGACCCGTTTAAAGTAGAAACTCACTGCATCTCAGTACTATATAATCTAGGCTGCAGAGGTGGCAAAATTGTACACATTCTTCACAAGTAAAAGTACAGATACTTAAAAGACTCTGGTGAGAGTTGAAGTACTGACTTCAAATTCTTGATCTAAAAGTAAACATAAAAAAATAGCAGTTTCTGCCATGTATTCAAAGTAAAAAAAGTATAACATAGCTGTATGAAGGGCATGTCTAACTGAATGTTATTGTCATTAATATAGTATAAAAACCATTCCATGACATCAAGTAAAAACATCATGACATATATCTGTCTAAGTTACATTTCCTGTCCATTTTGTCACATTTTCATCATCACATTTTTCATGTCTGATATACTCTGATGGATATTCAAAGGGCTTACTTCTTCTATGCAGCTTTGTTCCATCTGGGTTGAGAATGCACAAAATGATGCAAAATAAAAACACTTAATAATTCCCTCCAAGTATAGTGCATTAAAACTAGTAAAACCATTATGAAAACATTATAAAAGTGAAGCTACCCTGGACAAATTGATCAGTGATTGGTAATTACAGCTGTCAATCATGTATTTAACCCGCCTACCTCTCTGAAAAGACTTGTGATTGGACAAATCTGGGTGTCATGGGGTAAATTTTACACAGCCTGAAAATACAGGGAAAGAGAAGATGCAGAAGTTTCATGTCCACTCAGAGCAATTGAATTACAATATGATGAAAGGTAATCATGGACTTTTTTTTTACTCAGTTATACAAAACACTATCAAGCACTGCAGCTTTAAGTAACAACAACTTGCGCATAATGATCACAATATTAGATGACAGAGTAAATATTAAGGACAGCAGTTAACTTAGGCTGCAGCTTTAAAGAAAAAGACAAGCCCTGACTTTAGATTAGGTAATGTTTAGCGAGCAGCATGACTCACTGGGCAGCCTGTACTGGATGACTGTCTATGTATCATTAAAATACTGGCCCAACCTGGCCTGATCAAAATGATCCCAAAAGCTAATTTTACTCTGCCATATATTTGCAATGTTTAACCACCTTTTTAGATGACTTTCATTTTTACGGCAATTTTCCCAGCCCATATCTACTTCTAATGGGGTACTTTGGGATGCCATTAGGCCAAACAGCCATATGTAGTCTGACGCTGGCAGCTCTTGATATGGAAAAGCCAGTCTCCAACAACATTATAGTTTAAACAGATTGGGTAAGTGTCCTTTTAAAAATGACACACCAGGGTGTTCCTCCATGTGCCCTATTTCGAAAGTGTATCCTTGTAACACAAAGGCCCATAGTTCGTGGAGCACCCCTGGGTGTGAACTGGATGTAGACGCTGACAGGGGGAAGATGAAGGAGGCAGGAGAGGCAGAGCAGGACAGTGGGTGGTGTGGTAGAGGGTCTCCTCTGATCTCTCCTAATCCCCTACTTTGCTTTGGACTCACTCTAAAGCTCTCACTTGAACAAATACACACTTCTCTCACTGTCTAACTTTTCAAGACACCGCCCCCTCCCGCCTTCGTACCTCTTTTCGTTCTCCACATCCCTCCATTCTGAGACCCCATAGCGGGCCTGTCACTAGCACTATTTTCATTCTTTCATTTTTTTAGCCTTCACTGTTTGTTTTCCAAAATAAAAGGCTCATTGAGCGTTGCGGTATGTGTGTATGTGTGCGTGGATGGTTGTTTTTGCTCCTGCCAGTGGAACCTTAATGACCTGAGTTCCACTTTGCCCAGCTGTCTCCACTCTGCATCAGCATTTAATCTGCACAAAGGCTACGGGACCACCCCAATGGGTCACAACACACACACACTCACACACACACACCTCGCTCACCAGGTAATTATGAACCAAGGGAGAGAACAGGAGAACAGTCATCCTTTCCTCTCCCTCCTCCCGCCTTCTCTCGTCTTTGCTTCCCCTAACTCTATTCCCAAGCTTGAACACAGAGGCAATAAGTGTGTGAGTGGGTTTTTAAAGCAAACTTTGTGAATTATGAGAAGCAGGGGAGGCTGCGCTGCAACTTAAAGAGCTGAGTTAGCAGATGGGAGACAATGCACCTCGGGGAGATGGCGGGGAGAGAAATGAAGGCCTGGAGATCAAATCAAGACCTCAAGAATCTCATTCGGAGAGCGGAGGAAATGCACCGCATAGGACGAGACTCAATGGCAAAACAAGTCATGTGGTTGTGCAGACAAAAAAACTCCTTGCTGATATGTCTTGTCCTCAGGAAATTGTACTGAGGGATTTTTATAAAGTTGATGTGTTCTGTTGGCTTAATCGTGTATCAACGCTGAAATAAACACTGGTGTCTTATCTGAGATACATTCATTTTCTGGAGCGAGTTGCCCCGCTGCCTAGTCTACAGAACAAACAGACTGCATTTGGACTCAGTGACATTGGCTTTGGACAATATGTCTTCAATCTGACTGGAAGTTTGCAGATCAGAGGTTCTAAACCAAGTGTTCTTGTGGACATCAATGCAATGTCCACGTAAACACTGTCCATGCTGAATGCACTTTATAACAAACCTTCTTGACGAGCTCAAAATAATTTCACTGGTTCTGCTGAAATATAACAGAAGAAGAAGAACATGACTTTGGAGCCCAAACTTACAAAATATTTGCTTTTTTGACATTTTTATTCTTTATCGTTTTCAACCAGTGGCATATCTAACAACACTTATATGTTTTTTTCCACCCCCTTCCAGAACTCATCATGTGACCTAATGTCACCCCAAAACCATGAGTTAAAGAGGAATACAGTCAAATAAAGTTTTTGCAAGGCTGTTATTTCCCTATTGACTGGATTATCAAAGGTTAAACACCACCCATTTTATTCCAGCAGACCACTTTTCTGATAAAGGGATTACTGGAGGTATTTTTATTGTGACTGGACTCTTTGTCTAATCATTAGAATCCATGTAAACGTTTTTTGAACAGCAGACAAAGTCAAAAGAGCATGAATTTCATTTAAAAAATGTTGCTGGATGTGCTAATTTGCAGCTAACATTTGCATTCCTCATCAATAAGTAGATGCTGCCCAAAGCCACATACAAATATCAGGAACAATACCAGCAACATCTGATTTGTTTGTTTGCTTATTTTCTCAGGGACAATGCTCTGTGAAAATGGCAACGTTAGCCAAAATTGCTAATGTTTTCAACTGTTGTCCCTCGGCCAGATGTTTCATTAGCCATTAAAGTGACAATAAAACAGCAAGATTCAAAGCTTGTACAGGAAAATTTGAAAAAACAAGTTAAAAAAAAGCTTAAAGAAATTAAACATGAAGCATGCAAAATGAAGCACTGGAGCACAGGCACCTCAAACATCCAGTTACATTACATATGACACGCAACAAAAGCCAGATCCAGAAGGCACACAGTGACAAATACTGGCAATGTATGAACAGGACTGGTTTTTGATTACATGCAAAGAACTTACAAGAACCTCTGTATTGTGTATTATTCAACATGTGTTATAGAACTGGGAGGCTCTTTATATAAGGACATGAGATGTTTTTCCTTGGGATCAGCATTTTCCTCCTGGATCTATTGACAGCATTCTTCTGAAATGTGAATATGTCAAATGGGAGAGGGCTTATCCTGTAAGGGGTTTATATATTAAACAAACATTATGAAATTTAATAAGTTTTCCACTAGAGAAATTATAACTAGACAGGATTCAGTGATGACAGATTTTTGCCTCATTCGCCAGGACTTGTAGAGGTTGTGTCCACATTGCACAATCATTGTCATCAAGGGTAAAAGAAAATATTAATGTTTTACGTGACAGAATATAGGTATAAATAGCATCCAAGTAGGTTCACATTTCAGTTGTTCTGTTTTAAGGGGCTACAGGTAGTAGTCACAATAGTGTGTAGTATTTATATCATTGTTACAACTACTGTTACTGTTACTATTACAACTTATCCTGTGATTATTAAAATACATATACATATTGTGCATATTATGTTATAACATAATTAATTATTTATTATTATTTTTATTACTACTTTGTTATTAGTTGTTTCTACTTGTACTTTCCAATGTGAAATTGCCTAGAGGTGCTCCCTCACTGCTCGTGAGTTACTCTGGCGGTCTACCATTGCGAGGAAAATGCTACAAGGCCTTTGACCAAAGCATAAGAAAGTGATGACATGGGATGAGAAGAAACTTTAGTGTCAAAAAAATAATAAATTGATCAAATCTCGAAGCAGTGTTGTTCTTTTCTCCACTGGACACAGCTCTAAGTAAAAAGAATGGAGTTTGATGCTGAAATCACAGTGTTTCTTCTACATGGATGAGTTTGATTATGAGTTTTTTGAAGGTTTAAAGTTATTACGCGATGCTATTATCTTTGCCTGGTTGGTTTCCACAGTTCAGACTAAACTGTGAAAGTTCTGACCCAGCTTAGACGATTCCAAACAGATGTTTAGGACAACTTAGTCACACAAACCATACAGAAAACTGAGATCATTTGTGGTTTTACTGTAGCTGTTTTCTGTATAAAAACAGAGCTAAGCTAACAGAGCTACAATGTAAACTAGCTGATGCAGCATGTGAAGATTATAAAACACAGACTATCAAAATAAGTGGCGATGATGAAAACATGACACCATAGTACAGATGTGTATGAGCAGTCAGCTTTAAACTTTATTCAGTGACTGATACAGGCTGTGGATACATAGTGTTGATTCATTGGTGGTTTAGGTCCTAAGTGTATCCTGGTACATGACTTCTATCTGCTGTTGAGACTTTAGAAAATCTATATTTCATAGAACCCCTTTAATCTGATTTTTATTTTTTCAGCAGCTTTCGAGATGAGCCTAAACTGACTCCAAGGTGTTTATAATTGTAGTAGTTTCTCCTCATGTATAAATATGTTGAATGTTATTGGAAAACTACTCTTTCTGCAAAAAAAAGACTGTTTAGTTTTTCGCATCAAGGTGCAAATACGAAGCTGCCAAACACTTTATAACACCTTCTGTGATCTGTGAAAGTTTGAGTAGAATCCTTCATGAATAAGTTCACTGGAGTGTTAGACAGTTACTACAGAGATGAGGCCTGGTAAATCGCCTTCTGCTGTACTCTCACATTGTGTATCAGTGCAGTATCTGTGAACACAAACACGTCATAGAAAATCCACAGTGGACAGCTGAATCAGTCATTTTAAACTGGCTTCCAATAACGTTAAATATTTACTTTTCTAGCTGAAATGTACTCATATCCTCAATATATTGTATAAATATAGATGATGAACCTAACTGGTTCTGTCTGATCCACAAAATACCCAAAAGTCACTGTGCTTGAGGTCTAAGTCATACAAGTGGTGAAAGATATGAGGTAAAAACAGTGTTTCTCCTATATACATTCTGCAGCAGTGCCGCACCACTGCAAAAATAAATAAATAAATAAACACTGACTGTGAAGTATGTGATGTGCTAAATTTTATTACAAGTTGTTAGCTGCTAGTTAACCAACTTGGCTATTGCTTTAGGCGTCATAACACAACCTCCTCCCTCCCTACCCTCTGCCTATGCTACTGAAGCAAACAATCTGGAATCCATATAGAATGGAAAAGAAACATTATAGAACCAGGTGCATACTGTAGTGCTCTAGGATCTTTGGTTACAAAGTGTATCTGATTGGTGCTATTTGCTGTGTTGCTTTTTGGTTGCTATGTTGTTGCAATACGGTTCTCTCTTTTATTTCCACATTCTTGTTTCATTTCTAGGTGAAGACTGACCTGCACAATAAATTGCAAGGGGAACATTTAGCGTCCTTTACCAGTGGCACACCATTATTTTCCCTAGTGTCTTTTTGTTAGAATTAAGGCTGAAAATCAATACAAAATGGTACTTAAATGAGGTAACTAGTTCAAGATAACTTGAATCTGATGACTGGTAAGTTGCAATTTGCCAGTTTCTCACCAGGAGTCACAATTTAAAGGGTTAATTTGCAAATTGTTTCCCCTTAGTGTTGCTAGGTTACCGACACAGCACTGCTGCTACAAAAATTTCTAGGGGAAACACTGTATAAGTATTCAAGAATATTTCTTGACATATTCACCAATTTCCACACAATTATACTATCAGCATACAGATAAAAAGTGATACTGTACATGTTTTTAATCCCTCAGAACTAATACAACACTGAATAAATGGTACATGCACTACAGCTCTGCACCTGCCTCGATGATAAGTGTTGTACAAATTCAGCCGCAAAAGATTGATTTCCATAAATCAAATGTGTTTGTTAAAATGCAAATGCTGTGGATTAATGACAGGCAGCATGTGGTTTGTGCTGTGATGGAGTTATGGTTTCATGATCAGGAGGCAAATGTGTCAGTCTGGGGGCGCACATACACACACACACTCACACACACAGTGGGATGGATAGATCAGTCCCTACAGTGTGATCAGTCGGTGGTTTACTGCCGAGGATGGATTGATCCCATGTTGAATGGAGCGACTGTGTGTGCATGTGTGTGAGATAGACTCGTTATTGATATCATATGGCTGCCTGCTGCTCAGATCAATAGTTGTTTCTCTTTATAAAGCTGTTTTGACCGCTATATGAAACCCATCTATATACCACACCAGCTGGAACCAACTGGAACAAAGCGGCCAACACTTATAAAAACATGGTATTTTCTTCATGAAGGCCAATTAAAATCCTTGCTCTTTGTTCCCAAAGTGGCTCCACAGAACAGCCAAGCATGTTTTTCATTACGGAATACAGGTCTGTGACTCATGGAGCTCTTCTGTGATCCAGGGTTTAGCGTATTCTTTGTCGTTATGAAACAAGTCTAACCCTGTCGTCCTCTCCTGAGCTCTGACCTCACGGCCCCCGATCACTCATTCATTCCCGACTTCATAAATACCCAACTGTCAGCTCCTTCTTCGCTTTGGTTCCTGTCCTCCACCTCTGCTCCCCGGCTAATAGCGGCTGGCGGGGGCTCCTGACACCTCGACACCCTTACAGCCACATCCAATCTACCCACCTGGATCACACATGCAAACGCACACACAGATCTTTCCTTGTCTGGTGTCGGAGGAAACCCCTCTTACCCCGTGCGGTCACTTCCAATCACCTCATTTTCAGCTGTGGAGAGAAGGGAAGGGAGAAAGGGACACAGACAGGAAGAAGGAGATGCTGTTACAGACATTTAAATGATTTACTTGAGTTTGGGTTTTCAGTTAGTTAGCATATTCCAAACATGTCATTTCATTCTATATTCCTTCTGTTTGTTTCACTTACTCTGTTGATGTGAAATTTCAGTGTAATACAAATTTTAATTCTAAACACTCTTTAATGGCTTTGCCTTGTTATATTATATTTGTAGCTTTGAGGCTTGTGTATCACAGTCCTATCTTGTAACTGGAAGTGCATATGTGGTTTTTTTTATGCACTGTTGCATACATCTGCAGCTGAAACTATTTAGTGTCATCTATATCTTCTTTCGCTTTCTGTGCTCATTTCTGTGGAGGGTTTTATCGTTCACACCAAGAACTACAAAGTAAATTCTGTTATTCGTGTAAGTTCCCTCACTGTTGGTCCCAGCTGCCTTTGGAAAAAGTTCCCTGGTCATGATTACATACATAAAATATCCCAGTTGGGGTTAAAACTAAACTCTTTGACTTTCACATTCTTGTTTTTATGCTGAAAAAATGATTAAAGCCTCCCTCTCCTTCAGAGCAAGTCTCCTTAACTACAGTATTTTCTGTTTACTGTGCAGAAGGAAGTGTGCGAAGAGTTTGACACTGTCTGGATTTTCATTTATCTGCTCAAGGTGGAAAGTTTACATCTCAGTTTAGGTTGTAACTATGCTGAGAAGTAGGATTTATTCTTTGTCACAATTATTCTTTTTACAAGTCACCTTTTAATTTCAAAATAGCAATAAACGCAACCACAAGACATCTCCTGTGATGTACTGGATCAAATCCTATAGGTTAATGTTGTGAATGAGGCTCAAAGAGTGTGAGGACGGTCTGTACACGAGAACACAAAGGACGAGATAGTGCCGAAGCAACAGGAAATCTTTGGGGCGCTGTCAAGCACTGAGACGCTCCTCTCAGTTCTCGACTTGATGCTCCTCGGTTCCTTGCCTTGAGGACTTGAATAGAGAGGCTACAGGCATGTAACCAAATGAGACATCATTTTAACCCCTTGAAGACTATTGATGCAAATTTGCCTCAGTATTAAACTATTTTTGTAATGACGTGAACTCAACACTCTTTGTGAATTTATATGTTACCTGCTACCTTACCTGCTACTTAACCTCCTAGGACCCACTGTCCACATATGAGGACAAGAAATTAACAGCTTTATACAAAAAAAGCAATATAAGCAATTCTTTAATTAAAAAAAGCCAAAACTCAAAAACCTGTGGGGCTCCCGGGTCTTAGGAGGTTAATAACAGTCTGTTATAGTAATGATGCTACTAATTTCATGACATTCTACTCATTTTTGGATAATGTTTTCTTTGTTTGGATTGTTGACTGGAGGAAGTGATCAATACTTACATCAATAAAATAATCTACATACCTGAGACTAGTATGCCAATTATGCCTAATGTCACTAATTTGTGTCATAGCAATTGTATGTACTATATTCACATAAAAATCTCCACTTAATTTAGCATCTGCTTGACAGCAACAACTAAATTTTTTATTTTTTTTACATATATAATTGTAAATAAACATAGGCAGTAAGGGGTTTAATAGACTTCAGTGACCTGCTGACCTGCTGCGTCACATGTCTATTGAGTTTCAATGCACTGTTTTTACATTTAATGAGTTCTATCAGATGAGTGTTCATAGAAATTTATGATAATTTTTTATTCCATTCACAACATGGCATAATGTGTCAGTAGGTGATGTAGGCATGTCATGTCATTTTTTTTGTTTGTTTGTTTTTTAATACACAGAAGTTTGATTGTGGGTTAGATCAATTCATATAAGTAATACAACTTCAGTCTTGCTCCTGTCATCAAGGTTAATTTATTTTTACATTGTAAATCTTTTATGCAGTTCATTTTGTGTCACATTGCATTTTGGAAGTAGACTAATACATCCTGCCATCATCAACACCATCATCATCATCATCATCATCATCATCATCATCATCATCATCATGTGCTGTGTCTCCCATAATAGACAGGTGTACATCTGACATTAGGTTGCTAATTTGCTTTGTTTTTATCTTTTCCCATCTTTCATTTAGTATTTGGCAACAACAGCCTCATCTAACATCCAGTGACAGGTCCAAAGGTCAATCCAGAAAGTGCTGTGTAAATGAACCGAACTGTGGCTCAGTGTGATCCAAATCTGGACCACCACTTTTGGTGCTTGATCAACATCATAAAACTCTGGATTCAATGAGGTAGGTGTGAAAGTGTCCTGAGAATCAAAGCTCAATAAAATACTTTTTTGGTAGTTAAACCAAATTAGGACAACTCCATGTGCTGCGACTTTATGTTCTAAGCAGTGTCACATTAAAAAAAAAACAAAAAAAAAAACAGAGGTTGCATGGGTTCTATATAACTTATTGCCTTTTGTGAGTACAGAAGATCCAGAAGGAGGGGGTGTGATGTACAGTATTGAGAATAAAAATGAAAATGATGTTTTTTATGCAAATGTGTGAAAACTTTTCATATGCACTGAATCCTGGAGGGTTTTATTATTGCTCAACAGTATCGCTTTGAAACACTGTCACATCAGTAAAATCTCTATAATGGCTTAAAATGACAAAAGGCAAACTATAAAAGCGAGAACAACGAGGGTAAAGGTATCTCTGAGGACACGAATGAGGGAGTAACATGCACATCTGGCTGAGACATTAGACCCCCACTGACCCGTCATTCCTGCCAAATTTAAGAGACAGATAACTGGACCTGAGTCAAACACAGAACACACACTGCTTTAGTCTCCTGTCTGTGATCTTAAACGTGATCCAGACAAGCGTCATATCTGCAGGGATGACTGTCACATACACAAAAATAACACAATGCCATATTTGAGCGTGTTGTTACTGTAAACCAGCCATTTCATAGGTTTACCGTAGAATTTTTGTGCCTCTCTGTATCTGTTTTCATCCGTGGCGGCTGGTTGTTTCCCTCCCATCAGCAGTTCCAGCTATGAGCTGTACAAACATGGCACTGAAAAGCCATCCATCACCTCCTGCCTCTAACCCCCCGCTCTTCAAACCTCTCTTTCCTGTAGTTGTGATTGGAACGAAGCGGAGAATTCCTGGGGCGCGAAACGGCAAGAGAAGAGAATGTGGAGTTTAATTTGAGAGGATCTGCTTCCTGTACTTTGTCACCCTCAATGGGAAAAAGTTTAGGATGGAGAGAAGAGCTAAAAGAAAGAGGAGGTGGAAAAGGAGGACCGGTGCAAAAGTGTGTGTGTTTTTCTCTCCTCTGATTTATCATCCGTGATATTTCCAGACTTTCCTCTAGCATCATTTTTATCTCCATCTGTCAATCACATGTGATATGAGACGCAGCAGATAAGACTGTGACTGAAAAGCGATCCATTTTACCACAACACAGCCGTTTCAAAACCAGACATTTATCGCGCAACCTCAGTGGCCAAAATGTGCCACTGCTGGCCCTTGTCAACATAAATGTGTGCTAATTCTGACGATTTAACAGTTCATTTAATCACAGCAGTTTAGCTCTTCATCTATCAAAGCTGCTCTGACTGACAATGATGAAGTATGAAACATCTGTCACAGCTGCTGCCAAGACCAAAGTCAGGTTGAAGTTGATAGATCTATCTCACTGTCGGGTGGATGAGGAGTAT
>JAPQRQ010000006.1:7830352-7840427 GCA_037367365.1 Apogon talboti
TAGATCTATCTCACTGTCGGGGGGATGCGGAGTCTGGGCGCGGGGGGGGGGTTTGTTGTTTTCACACCGGGCCTGTCAAACCAGTGTGGCTCGGGGGGGGGCTGAAAGCAGGTAACGTATTCGCATTGGCATCTGGACCCCTGGGCTATAGCCTCAGCCTGTGTTGACCCAGCTTCTGTCAGAACGGCAGGACGCTGTGTGAAAACAGAAAATGTAACAGCTACTAAAGTCAGCCATTTGTTTAGTTTTTTGGTAAAAAAGAAAAAAAAATTGAGCATGATAACTTCTGAATATAACAGTATTTGTGCTTCAGCAAGGAATGGCTGGATGAAAAATGAACAAGTCAAACACCTGAATTTCTTAAGAAAATCTCAGTGTATCCATTCCAGCTCTTGAAAACCGCAAATATTCCACTGTCTTCGATAATTGGCGTGATTTGCCAGACTTATTTCTTTGATTGTTGATTCTTTGACAGCAGGAGGTAACTTACATAGCAATGCCCAACCTCAAGAGGAACATAACCTTGAAAATGCTACATATACCTTCCAACCTGGGGAATACTTGGTGGTATTTAACTCTCGTCCAATCAGTGCAAGAGACCAAATGGGAAACTACCCTGGTCCTGACCTCGGGGACATACTGTGTTACATATCTTTAAAAACACAAGCGAAATCTATTCACCTCCATGTCTGAGGCTGCGCTCGATAACCGCACTATAACTCTGAGCCACAGAAGCAGTAAGAAACATAAAAAGCATTACAGCATATGCGTTTTACAGTGCTCTCCGGGCTGAACGGCAGCCGCTGCAGACAGGCTATCCATCCTGTGTTTGCAGAGGCTGCATTAGTGTAATAAGACAAGGTCGCTATCACATTCCCCGCAGTCAATTCCCATTGTGAGCGTCCCTGGCCAGAGGAGGACAGCTGCCAAGGCTTCTCATCCAGCGGCTGCTCGTGTGTCCCCGGCCACGCATGACAGACTAGGACGGTTGTTGTAAAGAAGCAGACTGAGTTACCAGGCTGAAAGGCATTCCCTGTAAAATCACAGCAGCCCTTTGGCTTTTTCTACACTCTCTACATAATCCATCACCTCTTCGACCTGGAGAGACAAAGAGAGAGAGTGTCTTCGGAGGCTGAATGGTGTATGAGAACAGAGAGGTGGACGGATGATCCAGTATGTGTTTGTCATGCATTCATTCATGCATGCCCTGCGTATGCGAAAAGCAGAGTGGGGGTTTTAGTGAACACTTACACTCTCTCTTTTTCTGCTTCTTTTTCTCCCGCCTGGGCTCTCCTGTTGGGCCGGCTGACAGATTCAGCCTGGCACTTTGGACTTGACACCAGACAACTTAGCGGGTTGCAACGCTGGAACATGACCTAGAAAAGAGTCAAACATAAAAAGCAAGCTTTCAAAGCCATGCGTCGTCTTACTTTGTCCACTTCTACGCTTCTTTTTGGCTTCTTGTTTCTGCCTCTTCTCCTATTCTGCAGCTTAATGAGGTGAGGAAAAGTCAGAATTTGCAACCTGTGTGTGCATTGGTGTGTGTGTTGGCTATGTTTTGTACGGTGAAATACAGCAATGGAGTGCTTGTTATGACAGGGTAATGAGTGAGACAGGCCAGAAGCAACTGGTCATGGAGAGAAAGAAACACACACACATGCACACACCTGAACTGAAACTCATTCACATACCTCCGCCGCATGACAGATTTGACTCACATGCCCACTTGAACCATGCACACAGCTACACACCCAGAACAGTAATAAATAAGAAACGAAAAGAGGGATTTTTAGGAACAGAGTGGGTGCTTAATGAGAAAGCCAATACGCTGGCTCTGAACTCGACGTGGGACTGAAATATGTTATTGAGCTTTCCAAAAGGGATAAAAAAAAAGATGGAAAGTTGACCCAAAAGGGTAGGAGAAATTCTGCGCCACAGCCAAGTGTCTGGGTAAAGAAAATTAATCGTAAATTGCGTCCCTAAATGCACCTTAAGGACATGTTTCAGTGCACGCTTGGAGCTGCCTCATAAAGTAACAGCTAATTTTGACTGACACACAATTCAACACATACTAACCGAAATGCGAGTCAGCACTCAATAGCAATTAGAGGAAATCCTAAACAGAAGTAAATGAAGATATACATGTGAGTGGTATTGACAGAAATGCCAATGAGTCATTAGAGGCCCCTGTGGACTGCGGATACTCAGTGATCTCAAATGCCCACCATGCAGCGTGGACTCATGGTCCTAATGAGAAGTGAAGGGTAAATAAACTCCCAGCGCGGTGAGGCAGGACAGACCGGCCAAACTGCCGCTTTGGGTTCTTCTTTCAGAGGGAGCTCATCAGAAGGAGGGTGAGTTACAAACGCAATCTGTCGTCAGGCGTAATGGCTTCCTGCTGCCGCTCATCAAACAGAGACACGGTTGTAAAGACCACAATAAGATCTAATGACGATTCGTTCGACATAAGTGACACACGAAGACAGACGCTATTCCCGTAATCATAAATGTAAAGGCTGAGTGTGCGCCCTCTTCCAACACACACATGCGCTTTCACATATTTCACATGTCATTGGCGGTGACGGGGCGGACGTGAGTTAGGATGAGACTAGGCAGAGTAGCTGGCTCTCCCATTTGGAGGAATGTCAGGCTAAATAAACAGGGTGTCTGCCGGAGAACCGAACCAGTCCTCCCAACTCCTCTGCACTCCCCACAGCGGCGAGGACGGCGGGCAGCGAGGAAAGACGCTTAACATTAAACAGCACTTACATGTCCACATATAGGGCTGGAAACATGAACACATACAGGGCTTGGAGAGATATGGGCTTTGACGGCTTACAGTACTGAGCGCTGACTAGTTTTTATTCCAAAAACCTGAATGAATGTTTTCCACAGCGTCTTTATTGACAGGGAAAATCTCTATTTTAATTCCAAAACATGATCACAATCATTCCCTCTTCAAGTTTTGGTTTTAACTTTTTCTTTGGGGTATTATTTACATTAGGTCCATGTTGCCTTTTAATTGGACTGAGCAACAAGCAACATTTTTTTCAGAATAAAAGTAGCAAAACTTTTGTAAATATGGGTCAGTAATAAAGAAAAATAAAATCAAAGGCATTAGTTGGCTGTAGTTTTCATCCTACATTAATGGGTTTTACTCAGATCCTCTTTGATATGCACTGTCTGCACATGAAAATACATTCACTTTCCAGATTCCCTCTGATGTCAAATTTAACCTGTGTGTATATAATAAAACTTAATCATATATCTTGAAACTGTTAGCCAACCATTCTCTTTTGACATTTGTTTTCCAATCCACCTTATCAAAGTATGTAATATCTCACAAATTTTATCTCTTTCTCTTGATAAAAGTGTCATTATTATTATTAACATCCTTTTAACATTGAAGCCTTTAATCTTAATAGAGATCATTTTAATACATATTAGTAGGGGTTACAAAGCTCCTTAAAGTTAAAAGGCTATTAAACTTACTGTTTTTTTCTTTCTTTTTTTCTACATACCTGTTACTGGTTCAGCTACACACGAAAGGCAGTTGTTGTCACATGATCAACAGGATTAGCATCTCATGATGCACTGAGGTATTAAAAGTGAGTACGTCTTTTGTATTGCACCCTATATAGTTGAAACACATTGGCAATGGTGTCTCCATAGAGTTAGGAAAGGACTGTTATTGCCTCAGACTTATTACCTATGGTATATTTGGGCCTTTGCTTTTTAAACATTTTAAAAATTCTTTTGTTGCAAAAGTTGTTTCTGCCCTTTTTCCCCCTTTCCCCAAATCCTCATGAACACATTTATACACACTTACATTTTGTGTTTTTTGATCCAGGTTTTATTTATTTATTTCTCAATTTGATAATCAGTACAATTTGATAAAATTGTGTTTAGGTTATCATTATTATTGACATCTCTATTTTATCATTTTTCTTTTAATAAATGTAATTCAGTCTAATTTTAATATTGCTTTAGAGTCTAACCTTAATAGAGATTATCTTAATAAATATTAATAGAGACCACAAAGCACCATAAAGTTCTAAAAGGGTGTTAATTCTATATAGGTTTGTCAATAGAATCCCTTTAATCATGGTCATAACATGTAATGCATTCTAATATTATAATAATGCACTGTACATTATAATACATGATGAAACAATAACACAACACTCTCTTTTCAGTAATAATTATCAGAGGAGTTCAATTCCCGAGCTGAAAAGCATTTTAAAATGAAATAATTATTAATATGCATATCAGAGTTTGTCTTTGTGCCTTTTTCACTGGAAAGTCCATTATTAGTGCATATCAGTGCATTTATTTATTTATTATCCCCATTAGTTATTATTGCAGTAACTCTGTTCTTGTCCATTTTAGTGTGTATATGTATATATATCAATGTATTTCAAGCTTTAACATCACACTTGTGTAAGTTATAGTTTTGTCACCAGACAATTTCATATGTGTGTGTTTAGTGTAAAAAGCCCAGAGAAACGTTCCCCTTAAATAGATGGATGTGAACACCCCCCTCTGGAGTTAAACTCTGCATATTCATCATTCGGCACTGTAAGGTTCAAGTGAGGGAACATTAAGAAGACATTTCTTGAGTGAAATCCGGTAGATGTATCTGTCAAACAACCACAGAGGAAAACTGGCCTCGTAGTGAACTCCTGAACAGTGTTTTAAATTGATGTAAGAAGCTTAAACGACTCCACAATATAGTAGAGTTGACAACAGTGTCTGGCCCATTACAGCTAATAAAAACAATAATTTGAGAATAAAAAGATGAAAATATCAACCCAGTACGTGGTTCAGTCACGAGAACCACAGAACGAGTACAAAAAGCACATCATGTGCACCGTTCTCTTTTGTCTCTGTGTAAAGCTGCCCATGTGCTCAAAGCAGCATGCCAAAAATATTTCTACATTCAAAAGCATCAGCAGGACAATATATCATCTTGCGGTTTACACAGTGTGCAAAAAAAGACGGCAGCTGCCCAGTGAAAACACAGAGTTGCACATATCAAACACACATCTCAAACTCAGCGTCTGCATGTGGCTGAAGCTGAGTAATGATGTTTTTATGTGGGAATATATTGTCTTATCATTTGACAGGAATCCTTTTTATGTCTGTGAATGTCGTAGCGCGAGCATGTTTACATATTGTAGGTACATCTGATTGCACTGGTGGTGTGTTTATGCTTGAACATGCAGGTTATCTGGGTGTTATCTGGTCATGGGGGTCTTCTACTTTCTCTCCACTCGACTCCCACATGACTGACTGTGTCTCCCTTTGCTTCTGTTTTGTATCTCTCTCGAACCAATGGACATATTTAGGCAAAGCTGTGACTAACTGTCTTCTTGAAACATTAACTTAAAGGGTGTAAAAGCTCCAAGAGGTGGGAAATAGCAAATACACCAAAATAGCAGAGAGGCTAGAGAGTGGGATTTGGATTTAGTTCTAACACATGGTGAGTGTTATCCTCCCAACTTTTAAGTGGACCATAAGTGTGGTGCATGTCGGATTAAAAAATGGTTTTGATTTTGACGACATGGCTTTTAGCAGAGATAGTTACAGTAACGATGAATACCCTGCTGCTATACTGGGCATGAGAGCTGTTTGCGATCTTATCTTATTTAATTCAAAATGTAAATTAATTAAAAAATATTACATTAATAATAATCCTTGTCAAAAACTAACCTTTAAGTTACTTAGACATTCTGTTCTCACTTGTAGCATTTTTTTTTGTATATGCTGTAGGTAGTTTAGCAGTGGGCGATGGACCCCATACACCCAAAGCACCATCCACAAGATACCCTAAGGAACACGATCAGATGCCTTCTCCAAATCAACAAAACACACGTGGACTAGACGTACAATCTCCCATGCACCTTCTAAGACCCTGCAGAGGGAAAAGAGCTGCTCCAGTGTTCTACTCCTCTCCAGTACCCTGACATAGACCTTCCCAGGGAGGCTGAGGCGTGGGATCCCCTATAGCTGGAACACATCCTCTGACCCCCCTTCTTAAAAAGGGGAACCACCATCCTGGTCTGGCAGAGTGGTACCGGCCACAAGAGGGGTGTCAGCCAAAACAGACCCACAACGTCCAGAGCTTTGAGGAACTCTGGTCGGATCTCATCCGACCAAAGTTCCTCAAAGCTCTGGTCGGATCTCATCCACTTCTGGCGTGTGGCCACCAAGGACTTGCTTAACAACCTCAGAGACTTCTACCACAGTGAGGAGTGAGTCCTCCATCAAGTCCCCAGGTTCCGCTTCCTCTACAAGGCATGTCAGCCAGAGTAAGGACATCTTCGGAATATTTCTTCCACCGACTGACAATGTCCCCAGTTGAGGTCAACAGGGCTCCATCCATGCTGTAAACAGTACAAGTGAAACACCGCTTCCCCCTCCTAAGTCGCCTAGTGGTTTGCCATCCAATAGTTATGCTCCATGGCTGATTTTTGGTCAAGTTTCTGCTGCAGCTATGATCCACTTGGCCTGTCAGTACCTATCAGTCAGGCCTGATAGGACCTCTTCTTCAGCTTAACAGCGCTCTTTACTGTTGGTGTCCACCACCAGGTTTGAGGGATGTCACCACAACAGGCACCAACAACCTTAGGACAACCACAGCTGCTGTTATATAGCTGTTATATTTGAAGTGTGTTTTTCTGATCTGTCCATCTATCATTACTGTTCCAAAGAAGGACAAGTCTTCTTGGCTGCTGGGGCATCTTGCCAGGTCATCATTGTAAATGAGAAGCTGTTCTCAATTGATTTCACCTGGTAAAATAAAGGTCAAATAAAATAAAGTGTGGAGAGGAACTTTGGAACATGACACTGACTTCCCTCTGAAATACGACTCGAGACAGAGAAAGGAGTTGGAATTAAAATCATAGTTAGTTTTCCTACATGAAAATTATAAGGCCAAATAGCATTCTACCATGGCTAATGGTCATTTGGAAGTTTGCTTGAGTCTGGTACCAGCAGCTGCTGTCCGGACTATGCAACAACAAAGGAATCCATTCAGTGCATGACATCAGAGTAAGGTCTGACCGGAAATGTATTGAATTGTGTTATGGCGTAAGGATTCATGCACAACTGCATGAACCCTTACACCATACGCCAATATTGTACATACTGTATAAAGCATACTTAGTATATATTAATAAATATGTACTTAACTATTTTTAGTGTAACTAGATCATTTTGACTCGGTCATTCTAAAATTAGCTCACAAGCCAAAAAAGTGTTGGTACCATGGTTCTAGACAATGTCATGGTTTGGTAAGGTTTAGGCATGAAAACAATCTGGTTAGAGTTGGAGAAAACTATTTTTGGGGAGAAATTTACACAACTGGGTATCCCAGGGGTTGAAAACATTTTAATAACCAATAAATCAATTTAAGTCCATTAAACAAACCAAAATAATAAGACAAACCTGACCAACTAAGAGTGGGTGAAAATCAAGTACATCATTTTATTCATTAAAACACTGACTCAGACTTTACTTAACATTGGCAGCACTCAGGCAGAAACAGTTCCATAAACTTTAGTTCCACATCTTCATAGAGTAAAACACCTCCCACCTCCATCCCAAATATAACTCATAACTTCATTTGCAACCTCAAAATTACCACTTTGGGTAATCGACTAATCAATTATTTATGCAGATCCCTAGTTGGAAACAAACACCACCTTATAACCAAACAGAGAGTGACAACTTGGGGAGAGAACCGGCTCTTTCCACCACAGAATTTTATTAAAAAAGAAAAATCTCTCAATAACAGGATGGAGCCGCAGACATTTGTTGTTGTAATTTTTGGTCGTGGTCTTGAGGACTGACGTCACTGTTCTGACGTCAACAATTCAATAATCTGTCAAAGGACGTGTCAGTTACGTTGAACTTCTATAGTTCTGCTGACACCTTTATGTGTTGCTTCTCTGAATTACATTTTATGCCCCATGACTACAAAAGACCAATGTGTTTGTCAAAGGTCAAGTTCTAAAGAAAGAAAGAAAAGAGGAAAAGATCAATAAACTTGAACTTTGTAGAAGCACCATGAATGCAAAGTACCTCTGCACTCAACAGACACAAAGTCTTAAATTAAGTCTTCACCTCCAGTTTCCCTGTGACATGTCTTTATGACAGTAAACCCCCGGACGGGGTGAGGCGGAAACATCCTTGAAGCGCACTTTCAGCAGCCTGGAATGAACAGATAAGCGAAAGTAAGTCCGCTAAAAGTGAAATATGGATAGAGTTGACATGTAACCCGAGTGCGATTCTCTCAAGAGCCCTGCTGGATCACTGCCCCGGGGCTGCATCCAACAAGGTGAATGGGAGAATCCTAATGAAGCTGTGAGGACTCAATCAATACCAGCTCAAGATGGGGGTGAAGGGGGGGGGTCTGCAGGGAGGCAGAAGGAAGAGGGAAGAGAGGAACGTAGAGCGATAACAATAAGGAGCAGTGAAGAAGAGAAGGAAATAAGGAGAGGGAAGGTAAATAAAGTGAAGGGAAAGGATGGCAAAAAAAAATATTAAATACAATACAGATAGAGGGGCAAAGGAAAGAAGAAAAATGAAAAAATACAAGAGCAAAAGTGGTAAAGAAGGAGAAGCGAATGATAAGGAAGGACAAGAAACCAAAACAGTAAGAAAAGGACAAACAAGGCAAAGCAACTATTTGCACTAAAAGAGGGAAAAAGAAGAGAAAAGGAGGGAAGAATAGAAATAAAGAGAAAGATGTAGAGATTGGGGAAAGGTGAGAACCATTGTGGTATGTGAACATATATATATTTAGAAAAAGAGAACGATGGAGAACGAGATTGCAGTGGAGAGAGGAGTGTGAGTCTAAATCGAAGACACTTAGAGAAAGTCCATTGATTGTGGTCACGGCTGGCTGGGCCCTCCTATTTGGTTAGTCATCTATTTCTCTTGTATGCTGAGATCAAGTCTTTCTCCTCCTCCTCCTCCTCCTCCTCCATCCCTCCATCAAAGATGACTGGACCAACTAGACCTGCAACTTTCTATAAGTTATAATTACCACCCCCAACTTTTTGTGAGCTGTCCTGTGGAGATCAGCAGGGCCATGTGGAAAGTTAACAAATCTGTCAAAGTCGCGACATATGCCGGCTTGAGTCGACATGATGTTTTTGTCTGTTACATTGGTCGCAGTATCAGATTATGTAATTAGAGAGTCATATATAGCAAACACAGGTCATGGTTTGATGTTATTTTCACAAT
Source organism: Apogon talboti (assembly GCA_037367365.1). Taxonomy (NCBI): domain Eukaryota; kingdom Metazoa; phylum Chordata; class Actinopteri; order Kurtiformes; family Apogonidae; genus Apogon; species Apogon talboti. The sequence goes on from JAPQRQ010000006.1 coordinate 7,839,605, forward strand.
GTGTGAGTCATTGGAAAGGAGATGCTAGCAATCGATTCCAGGATGAAGAATATAAACAAACAGTGGAATTCAAGAGGCTTTTTTTATGTTTGGAAAAAGCCTAAAGAAATCTAAACATGACTGTGGACCCATTGTGATGGTCCTTCAAATCAAACTTCTGGCAAAAAATAATGATTGCTCTGCCATTCCAACATTCTAGTCTTTTCATTGAGATGTCATCAGGCGTCCCAGCATCAGTTGTTGTCCACTATGACACACCACATGACACAAAGCAGTTGATTGGATGCCTATTTGTCCTTGTTGATACAACCAGACACTCCACTTTTCTTGGAATGGCCTATAATCAGACTGACATCAGGTAGTTTGACACCTGTCCACAAAAACACTGCAGCCACAAAAACAGTCATACACACGACAAATCTTTGGACCACCTTAAATTTTGCTTACAAGATGGAATTGTTGTGGCATCGTTTATGTCACACAATGTTTAAGCAATGTCACAACATTTATTTCCCTCTAGAGTTGCATTGATTTTTCTTGTCCGTCGTATCCCAAAGATTCTCAATGAGGTTCAGGTTGTCTTGGTCAAACTATGTGTGATGTTGTCTTATGCTCCATGAATGATTCGTCCCTACATTGAACCTTAGAAAAAAAAAAAACCCACTGATGTTCAGACCTGGTCATTCTGTATATTAGATTAGATTAGATTAGATTAGATTAGATTAGATCAGATTAGATTAGATTAGTTTAGATTAGATTAGATTCAATTTATTGTCATTGCACATGTCACAAGTACAGAGCAACGAAAAGATTCATTTGCACA
>JAPQRQ010000006.1:7853219-7878872 GCA_037367365.1 Apogon talboti
AATTAAAGTGGTTATAACTACTATAATACAGGTCAAAAATTATCACGATTATACTTTTTACTTTAATGGTCTATACACAGGAACACTGCTTAGCTGTGCACTGGAGACAACAGGCTATGCTCTGTCCGAGAAAGAACAAATATATATCACTTTTGTTCCCAAACCCTGATGTGTTCTTATGTTAACCTAAAGGGCTGTTTTCCATATATTTACTGTGCACACATGAAAATGAGGATCAGTAACATTCTATCTAATCTAATATGAGCTTTTTTGGTCTATTATGCAGAACAACTCCCTTCACACAGTTTGCCAAAAAAGTTGCTAATACCGTCTCCATTTAAGGGATGTTGAGTGGGTTTGCTGGTCCTGGATCACGTGTTGCCTTGTGTCATCTGTACTGTGTAGGAGAAGGTCATAGCTGTGAGTTTGAAGCCTGTGTCATTCTCACACATACTCTAACTGGCTCATTTCTCCTGAGTTATTGTACACTGGAACTAGACAAACACACCGTGGGAAGCTGGGGTCGTTTTAATGGCGCCATTAACCTGAACTCCAGCTTCTCCCTCTGGTCACCAATTGACCGCCGTTTCGACCCGAGTGTGGTAGCTGTTGTTCCTCCTCTGGAACCTCTTCACAACATGAAATCTAATCTCCTGCTTTAATTCCTCCTACCCGTGGCTGTGACTGTGGTTTTGGAGAAAGGGCCGAGTCCACGAGGTTAATGTCGAACCGCAAACCGCAGCTTCTCCCTCCCTTCCATCTTCTTTTCTTCTCCGTGTCGACCACAGCGCCCCGTCTCCTACTGTCTGAGCCGTCAGTCATCTGTCTTCCCATCAGTCCTCCAACCAGCAGACATTTACAATGTTATCTTAAGCCACTGTTCTTGTACGGGTGTCTGACGGCCCGGGCGTGTATGGAAATCTATACTCTAGATTCTGTGACTAGACCGAGTCAAGTGGACATTGTTCTAGATCCAAACAGGCTGACGTACTCACTTTAAAACCGAAAGCATATGCAGACAAGCGTGAAGCTGCGCTGACATACATCCAAAGCAGTCACCTTGGTCCGTCTTTACCCTCCTCCTCACACACACACAAAAACACACACACTCTCAGAGACACCGGTGTATAAGCGGAAGCCGGAGGCGGCGTAACAACATCAAAGATTGAGCGAGTTGCGGTGGGAGGAAATTGCTGCTCCACCTCGGTCTGGAGGGATGACATCAGAGGCGTGGGTGGTAGAGGGGTGTCAAGGCCTGGAGGGAAAGGCGTTGGTGGGAGAGGGCAGGACGAGGGAAGACTCGGGCCACTGGGGGAAGGTTAGCTCCTATCATTAACAACCCTGACGTCAAGGCATAATATGGGAAATATGGGAAATGGCCTGAGAGAACGTTTGGATGTGACTGGGGAAAGTTTCAGAATAAATTTGCATAGACTTATGCGGTTCGCCGCAACTTTAGGATTGAGATGTGAAGTAAATCTTAGGGTGTGACTCAGCATCTGAAGGAAGAGTGATATTTAATCCACTGTTCTTGGAAGTTTTAAAAATGGTCCTACTTGTAACCAGTGCCAGTGATGTGCTTTGCTGTCAAACAATGGAATTCTATAAATCCAAGCTCCTAAAATAGCTGGAAACTCACAAATCTCACAAATTCTGAAGCATCTACCAAGTCACACTGTAAGAAAAAAAAACTGGATGAGAGGCTGACATCTATAATTTGTCAGTTGCATCAAATTATTTTTATTCACTGGCAAATAAGTAACTACTGCCAGGACAAACATAATGCCCATATACTGCAAATGAAATTTACCAGACTCATTTTTATTATTGCATTTTTCCAGTCAATACTCTCCTGATTCAGAGGATTTCATGGAGTAAAAAGGCCAAACGAGCACGCTCAAGCACTTTTGAAAATGAGCTGTACAATTGATATCTTGTCAGCATTGTGTTATGTTCCTAATGATGATGACACATGACTTGTCTAGTTGTGGGGAATAGGCACTTAAGATTTCTTACATTTATATAAATGTATTGACTATGTACTCCAGCCCTGCAGCACTGTTGACAAAATGAGTAACTGATGGCAGCAGATGGGCCTGGCTACTTTGGTCTGAGGTCTGTGGAGCAAATGTGCCACCTAGTGGCAGATAATTGTAAAGGAGGCACTTGGGGTCACTGGTGACTTATTCAGTCATTTCTACACAAATACACTCTGTACACTTCACTAATGTATTTCATATATTCATCACCCTGAAGCAACAATTCCAAACAAATGACTGATACAAATACCATAAAAAGATTAAATTCTTTATTTTGCTTAGTGTGCTTTACAGTAAAAGTGTCAGTTTAGATCGAACCTTGATAGATTCAATATCCTTCAAGCAAAAACAAGTGTAAAGTGATCAGTTATACAAACAAATGATAGAAATACTTTCCGTTGTAGTGGAATGACAAGTGTTGAAAATCTTTGATTAAAAAAATCTATTAAAAATGGTATAAAACACTTTAATACTTTGAATGTACCGTATTTCACTTTCAAGAAGGGAAATTCCATGTCAAAGTAAAGTTTAATGAACCCAAAAAGGGCTCTAAAATGAATAATTATTATAAAATTAAATCAGAATGTTAAATGACTTGGTCATTTCAGGTAATTAGGGCCAAACCGCCCACTTCCTAAGATTCATTTAAGATTTTGTACAGACAAAATATTTCCCATGAATGATAAATCCAGCATACGATTTCAAGCTTCAGTATTCCCTTTTTTCAGGTAAGAATACTGGCATTTCATTATTCCATGGTATCATGGAATGTAGGAATAAAGTGGTCAAGTGCCATCCAACTTCCCATGAACTACTTACAAATATGATTGAAAAACTACAATACTCAAAAATTCAAAAGAAACAGTTGACAGAGTGATCTAAACCAGAGATATTAAATGATCAACAGACCATCAGATTACTTACTGTTCATAGGTCAGTTTGTACTCAGTAACATTAAAGACTATCTTTAAAAAGGAAAGTGCACCATCTCATAAGATAACAATTCAATCTGCCGACTGTTAATGCCCGCTCCCTGCCCAGTCACCCTCGTGTGCATCAGTTACCCAGGCCGCCTGTAGCAGGCCTCCTGGTAGGAAGTAGCATTGACAACACTGAACATGTCTCTCCTGACAAAAGACAGGAAGTTCTTCAGAGGGCAGAGCGGCTGGGTGGCATGTCGGTTGTGTGAGCGACAGAAGGTGGTGTGAAATGTCACGTCCTCCCCGTTGTACAGCACCCTGATGAATGACTCCCCCCCTTTCTCCTTTGACTTGTCACCTTTGCTGCCTCTCTTCTTGGCCTGCCCTTGCATCACTGGGGGGCTTTTCCACAGTTCAAAGACCACTCTTGCTGCAAAACGTGGGAACCTGGCGTTCTCCAGTCCCAGTGCGCTAAGTAGCGGTGCCATGGTGACGTCGTGGGCTGAGGAGAGGGTGAACACCTCCTCGGCCCCCACTCGCTGCTGCCGACCGGCCTCACTGGATTTGGCAACACGTTCCATTTTGGTGGCTGTGCGGTTGAGGTATGGGTACATAGCCAAGACGGCGTACTTATGATACAGCCCGACTTTTCTCCGATCTACTTCGTCCTCCAGCTGGTGCTGTCGAATTACAGCAAACTGCGCCATAGTCAGACACCCACCACTGCCATTTTCTCCCGCAGGGACACATGGGAAGGGAAGGCTGTGGCACAGGTGGCAGAGCAGGGAGTCTATTGGGTTTGCAGCTCGGAGCTGGCGAGTAGGCAAGCCCAAAGTGCGTGCCATTTCGGCATAAGAGCGGTCCAGTTCTGTATCGGCCACTCGGAGCCGATACTGCCTCCTCTGCTCCTCCTCCAGGTATCTGTTCCTGGCAGGGCAGTCGCAGGCTGAGCTGCAGAACAACGTGCTCCACTGGTGGCGCACAGTTAGCTTTTTCCAGTCAAAGTCCGGGAGGAGCCCGTAGAGGAAGGCCAGCCCACTCTGGAGTGTGCGGCTCTTACCTGTGGTTTCTACCCACACCTGCCGAGGCGACCAATCTGAAGGCAGGAAGGCGTGGCGCTTGTAGGCTTCACGGAGGAGCTGACCATTGCGCAGGTGCTGCACAACACCTAAAAAAGGAAAGAACAAGAAGTTTTATTTGACAATACAGCAATTACACCATTACTTTGCTGTCAGTTTTGCCATATATACAGCACATACTACAGCCCAAGGTGCAGCTGTAACATAGTCAAAAAAATATTAGAAATAGAATTTAAAAAAGGTTCCTTCACTAAAACCGTAGACCATCTACCTCTGTAATATCATCGAAGAAATAACAGAAAGCAGCACTTGTAAGGGTGTTAACTAATGAGGCAAGGACTGGATTAACACATATATAACATGCACAATGTATTCTGAAATTTGAGTAAAAAGTTTCCAGAAGAACCACTAATCTCAGTTTTGCAATTTATGAATTTCTCATAACTTTAAAAACCTCAATAAGTCAAATCCATATGATACATGTCACACACAAATGAAGATGCATCAAACACTGGGTTATATAAATACACTTAAAAAGTATAAGACGGGTGCTTGCTCTTTATCCAAATAAAAATACCAGACTTTTATAAAACTGCTATTTTTTCCCCCAGACCTTGACTTTATGTACTTTTATACTTGCATGCCTACTTTTTTGGTTGAGATTGTATCTGCTGTGTGTAACAGAAAAGTTAATTTTAATAAATGTATGAATGAATGAATGCATAATTCACAGTAAATTATACTGAAACGTACTGAAAACATATGAATATCACAAAAGTGCATGGATAGCACACAAACAAGTTTCACTAGAACCATTCCAGTACCGACCAGTTTGCCAAATCATATCAGGTTTTTATTTTTTTATGCTTTCCCCATGTATTTCTTGTCTTCGTGCATACTGTAAAATTCAACTATAAGGAGTAAGTTTTTTCCATACTTTATTAAGACTTTCACACAAAATTCCACGCTTTTCAAGGTCTGGAAAACAACATTTCAAAATCCATGCTTTTTAAGACTTTCAAGACCTCCGCAAACACCCTGCATAAGAAGCAAGAAGTAGAATAAAAAGTATTTCTAATGACTAATACTTAGTTAACAAAAACTGCACAGGACAGATATGACTGAAATAAAATTAAACTTGCTGTGCTTGAGAGCTTTTTTTTCAGGCACCACTGGGCAAAAAATTGCATATTATTCAAGTAATGTAGCATCTGGCATTTCCCAGATTTCAATAAAGCCTATTACTGAATTATATGAATTACAAATTAAATATAAAATTTGACAAATCATCTCCATCTTTCTGGACTCTCCATTTTCATTTGGCTCATTTAGCTGTGGAGTTTGGCTCTGAAACTAACTCCATGACATTCCATCTAACAGACGATTGTCAAAATGCAATATTAAAAAGTGCCTCAAGACAAATAGATGGCATTAAACAAAAGAATAAGGGGAGTAATGACATAATTTCATTAATAGAGCACCAGTCAAAACGCAGAGTCGAAAACACGGAAATAATTATGAAAATATTACATTTCTGTTAGTTTCCACATAATCAATTCTAAAATTCTAAGAAATAAAGTGGTCAACTCAAATAATCACCAGGCACTAACGTAGTAATGGTCAACTGCCTTGTACATTCTTTTTCTTGATGTACTATACACTCCATATACTGTACAACTGCTCAGTGATAACGTGACTGGAAACGGATGAAGTCGAAACTAACATCTGATGTCAATTATCCATAAAACAAGGCTTTTTGAACTATAAAAAGTGCAAATGATCTCTGTTTACCTTAGAAACCTTTCTTCAGGTCAAAGAAAGGCTGGTTTTCATTCATACCTACCTGTTTGTGTGAGCTCTCCTATTTCACAGGCACTGTGGTTTGGCAGACGGGGAACATTGCTCAAAGGTGACTCCCAGTGGCCACGCCCCCCCTGAGTCATGTGACCGATGAAGGAGTTAAGCAGAGGATGAGAGGGCTGCCTGTGTTTGTTGAGGGATAAAAAAAAAAAAAAGCGGGTTACAGTGTCAGAGAATGTACAGTATTATGAGTATTATAGCATTAGATACTAAAATTCACTTTGATATAATAACATTGATTCCACAGACGACCACCTGCCAGATGTGGACTAAGCCGAATAATCTACTTTTACTCACGCAGTTATGAGATATTATCCATTATGCCATTCTTCTAAATTGATTCAGAGTCTAATATTTTATATGGTGAATATAATAACACAGTGTCATATGAGAAACTGTGCCTGTTCTGCTGTATTTGACCCTATGTGTTTTATCTTCCTGACTAAAAACACGTGACATTTGTTAAAATGTGTTGGATGGAATGATACTTAAATTCTTCTCTTTTGGTGATATTTTAAAGCTACAGCTCAGCAATGTGTCCAAAACATTAAATCTCAGTTCTTCTAAATTATACAGTTGATTTTCAAATTTAATCAATTGTTTTTCAGTTTCACAAAAAAAAAGATGCCAAAAACCTGTTCTTTAAAAGCTTGATTTTCTGATTTAAACATGAAGAAAAAATCCCTGATTAATTGAATCTATATCATTTTACATATCATTTCATAGCAGATATGCTTGCTTAAAAACCTCACATTCTTATTAAAAAAAAATAATCAACAGAAAGTTAAAATATACGTCAAGCTTCAAGTGATCTTCTGCTTTATTTATTACTATCTTTTACTGTGACAAACTTTGCCAAATCAGTTTATTAGGCAGAGTAAACTTTACTAAACAGAAAATACATGACAATGATTGTAAATATTAAAAAAAATTGTTTAATACTTGGACTAATGGTGTGACAGAATAATTTGAAAAAACTGTTACTGTGATGCATTGTATTTTTATTTTTCAGACATTTCTTTTAAAGTTCATCATTAGAAAAAATAAAGATACTCACGATGACTTAAAGGTTATTAAAAACGTTGACGTTTAGAAGTTAAACTAATTGAACTAGAATTACTAATGGTCATAGCCATGACTTAGCAGCACAGAAAATGCACCGCATTGTGCCTATTTAAACACTTCTCTACATCCACCACCAGGTGTCGCTCTTGCACAACACTGCAGATCAACGGCGCTGTTCAATATGTGTGGGTGGGAATATGGGAGATGGAGATATAAAAAGATGAAAGAGTTTGTTGCCTTTGGATACACACCCATATAAACACATGAGCACATGTACACACAAAAACACACACACACAATAGCGCACAGGGATGAGGGCAGGAAGAGGAGCAGCCACGATCTAATAGATTAGTGATGATTGAAGATTACAGTTCAATACAACAAATCTGTGGGAGCTGCAGCTCAGCTGGCTCAGATTAAAGCAGAAGTAGGAGGAGGGGGGAAACACAGGCACGCACACACAGTTTCCATAGTGATCGGGGAATGGTTCAGGAAGGTACCATAAAAACACAACCTTGTGTTATTAGCCTTAAACCATGCTTCCAATTGTTGGAACTGACCAAAAATAACCTGACATCAACAGCCACACATCATTATCATTATCAACAATAAAGCTGTAGTTCATCTGCATATTGTTCATATTCGTCAAAAGAAAAGAGCGAGTTAGCTGAAAAGCTTTGCTGAAAACACTGCTCCACATCTATTTTTTATTTTCTTGTCACGTTGCATCAGCAGCCACTGTCACCCGTCATTTACTCTTTCTCTCTCTGAATTGCATTAGTATTAATTACCATATTAATAAATCCGCACACATGGCACAAGAGACTGTCAAAATAAGAGAGACGTCCAAATCCAGCGGTTCTCCATCCTGCTCTGTCATAAGAAGATCAGCATGCTGAGGGGAGTTTTGGACAATCTAGATTTAATTGGCTACAGTGGGAGGCTGGATGTCAGTGGATCAGCAGACAAAGAGCCAGTCTGGCTGTCTATTAGGCTGATTGTTGCTAACCAAAGATTTCAAAAGGTCAATTACATTAAGCAGGAATTATTATCAGTGGACAGGAGAGGGAAAGATATTAGAAACTGAGGGAAATAACGAAGCTGGTCAAGAATGGAGGAGTGTACTACGCAAAAAATGGGATGACTAGTGCAGAATAACAGGCGTCCATGGAGAGACAAAAAGACTGTATTAGTGAAAGAAGAGGAGAGGGGAGAGGAGTTGTTCCCTGCTGAAGAGAGCTCAGTTAACCACAGACGGAGACAGTGGGTCGGCAAGCTGGTGCCAGCACACACACACGCACACACACACAGGACTGAGCTCCAGGCCAGGGCATATGCTCAGTTCAGATCCCTGTAATTACACCCGGCTCTGAGAAAACACAAAAACAGAACTACCCCTATTAAACCATCAGGACATGCCGATTTATCAAACAGGCTTTTGATATTCCCCCTGCACATCACGCTCCTTTAAACCACAAAATAATAAAGACAGTAGCTGAACTGACTGATGTAGCTCTCAATAACATCAGCGCGTTAAAGCTTTCTGTTTCTCAAGAGCACTCAGGCTCAGTCTGAACAGACAGAGATATAAGGGGAGGAGCCGTGGTGGACACATAATAAAGAGGGAAACAGTCACTGTTAATGGTGACACTGAAATTATGGACTCATTTTGTAGTGAAACAAAACTGCAAAGTGATGTAATGTGCACAGTGTGAGTGGCTGCAGTGAGGAAAGAAAACAAAGCATAAGAATATCAATGCTTAAATTTCTCCATATTATGACTAACTGTGGCCAAGGGGGATTCAATTCTAATTTCACTTCAACTAGTCGGGTCAAAATGTGTTTCACAGCTTAGTTCCACATTTCAAGTAGAACTGTGGATTTAACTGTAAACTCAGCATGTGGAAAAAAATGCATGGTTTTATCAGCTTACCAGGTGGCAAACTATACAAGGATTTAACCTGGTCTCTGATCTATTAAATACAGACATAAGAGTACTCAACTGTCCCAGTTAAGTTTCCAGTACATGAGGTCTGGGTACAGCTTTAACTGGACTGGGTTGAATTTCTAAATGAAGAAAGCAAACACACTCCAAACAAGAGCCCGATTTCTGACTGCTTTCCAATTCAGAGAAAAATGTATTTCATAAGACGCTTGTGTGCAGAATGACCTACTTTCAGCCAGAGTTCAAAAGCTCAAGGGTGTCTGAAATACATGTAATCATCAAATGTATGTTATGGATCAAAAGCACTGTACAATCTGAAATGCAACCGTCTGTTCACTGTGCCAGCTGCAAAGACTACAGGTTGACCACACTACCCAGTGTGCAAAGCTGCAGTGAAAGGCAAAATTAAATCACTCTCTAAATGTGAACTCAGGTACATGAGCCAAAAAGAGGGATTTTATTGACCATATGCTCAAAATAACTCAAGTAAGGATGTGGGTACACCCATCACAACTAGTTCAGCAAACTTCATGTTCTGTATTTAGTAATAGAAATGTTTATGATACCACATGTGTATTCACATTCAGAGTTTGTATAAATCGAAGATAATGTACACATACTGAAAGTGGCTGTGAAAGTGCTCCTACACTTCCTGTGAAGCTGAGATAAAGTTCATAACAGCAACTCTTCTGGCCTGTTTGAAAGAGCAACAGCACTTCCTGTGCCAACAGTTTATAAAGACAGAAAAACAAGAAAATAAAGAATAATGAATTAAGGAGGCATGAGCTTTACTACAGGGATTTATGCAGCTGCGATAGTTCTGACTTAGAGCTACTCGGTGAGCATGTAGCTCAAATTAAGCGAGATAACACCATCAACAACTCTGCCTCCACAAACCACACATACAAATATGTTTGTGTTAAGAGTGTGTATCCAACTGCACCAAAGCAGAGCAGAACAGACGTATTAAACCAAACCCACCCGCCACTGCGGACGGATGCAACAGCTTAGGGAAACCAAAGGGATTGTGGGAGGGGAAAAAAAAAATACATTGAGCAGATTCTGAATACATTTCACATGTATTACAAACTACTGCTTCCTGTAAGCCTCAGAAATATCACTCAAAATTATATCCACAGACAAATCTCAGTTAGTATAAAGGCTGAGTTAATGAATTTCCTTTTCAGATACACCATAATCATTTTACAGCCTAGCTGCTTTTACATCTGCAGTTTTTGGTCATGGTTATGGGAGGCTGCTGTAGTCAATGGAAGGCTCTGTGTGTCCCTGCTGTCTCTCCTCACACGTTCAATCAGGTCTGCTTGTTAGGCATTAGACAGACGTGGTATGGGGCTCACAGCTGAGAGCTACTGCCAGCTTAAATCCTGGTGACATTTTGGACCCTTCACTCTGACTTGGTTTAATTAACACTGTGTTTAAATCCTTTACTGTGAGACCGGAGGAATGAATGAAAAGTGTAAGAATACCTTTAGGTAAGCTATTGATTTCCTCTGATTGATGTCTTTATAGTGCTACCTCACAAGCACAGTGGGACAAAATACAATGAAACAAGGAGAATTCAAGTACAGCACACTGTACTCTACATTTGTGCTAATTATTGCAAGGTGACTGCACTGAACTTCACCCTAAAGTGGGGAACAAAACCATGCATGGAATTCATGAATTTGAAGCATTTCTATTTGCAATATGATTCATGATGGTGCATACGTTAATACTTCCGCCAGTGCTCCTTTGCATGTTTTCACAGCGTTGAGCACCAGTTTTTCATTTTTACTATGACGACCTGATGTGTAAAAAGCTTCCTGCTGTACCTGTGTATGTTTTTGTGTGAAACATGTGATTACCTGCTAGTGGATAATGTGCAGTCGATGGCAGGTCGTTTGGTCTTGGGGATGGAGTAGAGGGGGTAGCGGTCTCCATGACGAATCATCACCTGGACAGAGAGGAGCTTGTAGTCGGCAGGACTGTGACCTGTCAGAGCAGAGTCTTATCAGCATCACTACCACCATTATAATCATCTAAATAAAAGACTGTTTTCCATATTAACAGCTTAACTGTGTCCAAGACATTGACTAGTGAGAGAAACCATGAAAAGGGAGACAGAATAAAAACTTTCAGATTAAAGTAGCAATGATTTTTAAATTACTTAGTCTATAAATGAGGAAAAGGTGTTTGATCTCATGAGAAAGCAAACAATCTAACTGTGAAACTCTTGCAAAAATAAATGTTATTTGCAACTTCATCTGTGTGACACCAAGCAGCAGAACGTAACGAACATCAATGTGAGTTTAATGGTAAATTAAGGAGGAATGAGGAAACAAAACAGTGAAAATGACTATGTCCCAGGGAAAATAAAACCTGAATAAAAACCTATGGCTTTGTGATTGATTTTCAAATAACTTCTAATCTAAATATAAAAGAGGGAATAGATGTCTTTCCTTTGGACACCAAAGTGCCATCCAGTGACAAAGTGAGTAAAGTTTAATTAACCCTGGATGTTATAGCTCGTCTCAGGCAGTGAGGGACATTTGCATGGTGGCCTCAGGGTGTGCTGACTTTTAATGTTAAGGGAAAAAAAACACAGCCTCCATTCTGCTGTGCTGTACAGAACGAGCAGTACTGCAGCTTTATGAATGATGCAATCAAGTGGAAATGACTTCCACACAATTAACATATCCCATGAGGCCTGGCACACTAAATTTGATTATTATTGCTATTTTAAGTATTTATTCACTCCCTGCCCATCAAACTGGCTGATTCTAGCAGCAGGGAACCACATCTATGTACTCTAACAGTCTGTAGTAGTGACCCCTGCTACAGTCAAATTAGAGAGAATAACCTTAGGACTTTAGTTCAGTGGCTAGTACTGATGTCAGATCAGTTCTAAGTCTCGTTGAAATGACATTCATCAGTAATAAAGCTTAGCATCACATACTCCATGGGTTGGACCTTCTGGCTTCATTCTAAACCAGGTTGTGCAAGACACATAAAATCTAAAAATGCAAATCATAGTCAAAACAAGAGAGTGAATTGTTGTTTTTGTTTGTAACCTGAGATCTACAGACTATGGAGATGAAGTCACAGAGTAAACAATGACAAAATGTCCAACAGTCACCATGGAGGTCATGTTGGCTAAATAAGCCAGTCTTTTTTAAATTTTAATTAAATGAACATATCTCCATAAATGAAGGTGCATTCACCCTACGCCATCTGTATATTGTCCAAGCACATTTAACCCCCAAAATCCAGTTTGCATAAGTAGTATGTTGATTGTTGTGAGCCATGTCAGACCCTGCTTGAAGAGGTGGGCCCAGGTATAACTTTGTCATGGTATGCTTTTCATGTGATTAATGAATGTGTCCAAGCACATATAGATACTGGCATACTGTGCTGGAAATAAGTGAATTTAGTCTAATATTTAATTCTGATTAAACTAGCTGCCAATAAGCTAACATTAAGACATTCCATGACACCTTTAAGGACTGTCACTGTCACCCAAGTGGAAATAATTATACAATTATTTCACACATCTTTCTAGTTGCTGCTATATAGTCTGAATTCTTTAATAGTAACAGCCAAATTGACCAGAAAACGTCTAGCGTGAAGTTGAACCACCCAAAGTAAGCTTACCTTGCACCCAGAGACATATACTTAGTGAAAAATATTGTGATTACTGCTGACAATGAGCCCGTTTACATGGCCATAAAAGTCTGATAACTGGGAGTAATTGGATAATTGTAATAATCAGATCTAACGCATCTACATGCACTTAAGAAATGTGATAATCAAAAAACCCTGGTTTAAACGCTCCAGTTCATTATCGGATTTCCTTTGGAGTATATAGTGATGGTGGACTCAAACTTCCTGTTGTCTTCTGCTCATGTTTAACTATGTAACTTCCATTCTCTATGACTTTATTTGCGTTTACACGTGCAGACGTAAAAGAACAAAATACGGTAAATCAGATTAACCTGTATAGATGCATGAAGACATCGGAGTATTGGAGAGAAACCCAGGTGTGTTAATCTGATTTCTCATAATCAGTTAACTGCCATTATCTGATAAAGCATATCAGATGATCCTGTTTAAATGGTCACTTAAATACTCTGACAACTCCAGAAATCTGATAATGATCAGAATATGGGTGTGCATGTAAACCGATTCAGTATTGCAAATTCTAACCAAACTTGCTTGATTATTTAGGAAAATGCACGCATTCCTGATCATTTGTAAGGTCTGAAGCATACAAACTGGAGAAAGAATTAAAAAAAAAAAAAAGACAGACACTGAACTGTAAACCTCTATGCTGGATAGGGATGCAACGGTACAGGTTATCCACGGTTCGGTACCTATTGTAGTTCTTGAGTCACAGTTCACAGTACGGTTCAGATGCAGAGGCCAGCTGGAGCCCAGAGGCTCGCCGGAGCCGGATGCAGAGCCCGGGGCAGGGCACAAAGTCCAGGTATGTTAAACGTACCTGGGAGCTGATGGAGAACGGCTCCCACAGAGTCAGGCATACTGTGTGCGCACTGTGAGCGGCGCGGACTCTATGCACACTGTCCACGGATGTTTCATAGTCAAGCGTATTAATTTCCTACAACACAGCTCTGTGTCACATTTAAAACAGGTCGATGTGAAGACTTCCCGCCGAGCAATCTATTGTGTGACACAGAGTATGCGTATGCGGAGTCCGCGCGGTCTTAAAAATGTAGCTTTTTGCAGACGTCCACTTTGGGTCCACATTGAGTCTGCCTCGAGTACACGCAGACATCCGCGGAGTCAAGTACGCCCAACTCTGTGGGGGCCGTCTTGCAAAGCTCTAATATAAATGTGACTTGTCCGGAAATGTCATTTGAAAATAACAAATGAGTTGTACCGCGATTAATACTCGTATTGAACCGCTGGGGCCGTACCGATCGGTACGACGTCGACCGTTGCACCCCTAATGCTGGATGTCACTGAATTCAGAATCACCACCCACACACACTGGACAAGTAAAGCTGACTCTTTCTTGATTGTATAATTGTACATGCTGACATTGTGAGTGTGACAGGATTAATTGTGCAGCTCTAATTCTTTGATTAGATTAGATTGGTTTCATGTGTAACAGTGCAGGTCTCACCCTCCCAGGCCTGTTCTGTGCGGTTGGGAGTGTTGCAATATCCATAAGCCTCAGATATGGGGTTGGGCTCCTGGGTGTGAGGCGCTGGGAACACCCGCTTTCTGCTCTTCCCCTGTACCACCCCAGCACCTCCATCTGCAGTCTGGAAGGGGCGCTCCTCCACTATGGGAGTGGTGGGGATCAGGTTTACTGTACAAAGACAGAAGAGACAGAAACACTGAAGGTTAATTATTGTAAACCTGCAGAAGGTCTGGATGGAGGAACTACCTGCAATAATTAATAGAGGCAATAAAAGAGATCAAGTAAAAGTTTGGTGAAGAAATGGAGAAAAACAATGTGATCTTAATTCATCTCCATGTCAACAGCTCTGAACCCCAAAGAAACCCTTGCTGCTACTGGTGTGTTGCCTAGACACCAGTGACCTGTGACCCCAGTGAGAAATTGTCCAATAGGAATAAAGGCTTTGTGGGAACTGGGAGGCTCGTTCACAAAGACCCAACTCAGAAGAAAAAGACGCTGAACCCATATGCCCCTTTGGGAAGACTGAAACCTAAATCCTACTTATGTCACACACATATAAGAAATTCAAGCTGGCCAGTGAACTGAGCAAATATTGAATCCTGCTGCAGAGAATGGTGGAGAGGTTCCTGTCTGCCTGACCGTAAAACACTACAGCTAAAGGGTTCTTGTTTCAAGAGTGAGCCTCAGATTTAAATCATCTTCTGTATACATAAGGTGCATTGTTAGAAACCGTCCTTCAGTCACACACACAGTTTTCTATGGGCTCATTCCATGCCAACTCACCTTGACTCTGGGGTGATGTCATGGATTCTTTTGGAAAGAAAAATCATGTCAAGTCTTTTGAGTTCACGGGGGCCTGCAAGGGTCTACATAAAATATTTTGGAATAATTACTGACTGGAGCACATTTTATCATTAGCATGCATGTCTTCACCAGTTATTTTTATTTTTCACTGGACTAGGTGAAGATCTGTGCTTGTTCTTCAAGGTCTTACATTAATATTACAGCCAGTGAGAAGCAAAAAAACAAAAAAAAAACAAAAATGCAACAGTAATATAACATCTATATTATTGTTTGTAGATATCTGCAGTGAACATGAACTCTGTCCTATAAAAAGCTTCAAGGGAGATAAAGTAGCATAGTCAAAGTGGGGTTTTCAGCTCTAAAGCTATATTTAGGATCTCTGAAGCAGTCATATTTTTATGCAGGACCAAATAATATCCACCTCATAAATAAAAGTACTGAAGCACTAAATTAAAACAATAAAATAAAAAAATATATATACATACAAGTATTAAGTTTTGAAAAATTGACAGTTTTAGTTTAGGTTAAAAAAGTGATGTGAAATGCTATTTCAGCAACAATTCTTAAATGGAATACAAGTTGCAAATTATTGTCCTTGCATGCTGGTGTAAATTTCTTGAGGTTTTGTATACACAACCTAGTGATGAAACGTATCTGAGAGGGCCAAACTTCAGAAGTTCACAACTACAAAAGACATTAGTATACACTTGTCTCTGGAAATGCAAATGCTCCAATGAATACACTCTTAAAGGAAATGCTACTGAACTGGTTAAGCTTAAGTAATGAACTATTTAAACTACATTTTAAAAAAACTACTAATGAAATGCCAGACATGACTATAAACAACCTATATGAACAGTTAAAGGACTGTGAATACCAATGTTACTGTTTGAGGTTTTACGCAGGAACAGACTGACTAGACTTAAAGATTTACTTATTTTTTCAGTCGGAACATTATAAGGACAGAACAACAAATGAAGAGTTCTTATGGGCCTAGTTAGTCATGTAATTCATATGAAGATTTCACCCATCTCGTGAGAGTAAGGAGAAAAGTGTTCATTAAGAAAATCTGAATTTCCATATGAAGAGTCTTGACAGAACTCACCGGTGATGAGGAAGAGTAGAAGATGTGTGGCGACAGCGGAGCCCATTTTGGTGACTGTTTGGTAGCTTGAGGTCCAGCCGCTCACACTGGTGCCCATTCATTACCACAACCTGTACCCCTTTACACTGTGTGCCTCATACACTGCCACCTCCCACCCATCCACACACACGCCTGCCTCGACTATCCAAACGTTCGGAGGCCAGCTCAGTCACAGTCGCCTACACAAAGGGGCTTTTGTACGTTGCTGCCCAACATTACCAAGAGCATACGGCATAGAGAGCGTATAGTCACATACACACTGGTTCAGGAGACATCATCACTTCATACTCCCTCAACAAATGTGGCTGTTATAATAAGCAGATAAAGTTGTTTTCAATGATTGGAATTTTAATGGTTTAGACCTCCACACATATACACACAAACCAGAATGCAATTGCACCCAAAAAACAGAGAGCTAAACATAGAACACCCTCATTAAATCTTCCATCAGTGTGTTGGTGTGTGTGAGCCCATCATTATCCACAGACACCACTTGACGCCAATCACTTACCTGTAGGCAGAGACAGGATATGTTCCACCTCAAAAATGCATCCAAACTAATTTGTGTCAGTTATCGCACTCCAGTGATTAAGGGGTGCGTGCACATTCACAGAATGTGGTTTGACCTGCAATTACAAAGGTGTGTCTTCATTTACTTGACTATGGACTGTTCTGTTCTGTCAGCATTCAAGTAAAAACCAGTGGAGAAGGCGTAACAAATACTGACAGAAGCTAAGCACTATGTGGTGAACATACATGGATGTGGAAGCCTTTAGCTGTCCATCAAACAGGGATCATCTTTTTCTTAGATTGTACAAGTTAAACACACTTAAATATATTACAACCTGCACTTCCAAAAAGGTTGAGACATTTTCTAAAATATACTAAAATGTCAAACCTGTGATTTCTTAATTAGTTTGAACCTTTATAAAAAAAAAGTACCAACAAACAAATTTTCAGGGTTTATAATGATCAATTTAATAGTATTTTCTAAACAAACCCAAATTTAGATTTTGATACATGCAACACACTCAAAATGGCTGGGACAGACACCATTTTACCACAGTGTAACCTTTTTTTTTAATTACACTATAACTATTTGGGGACTAAAGGGACAACAGTGTTGCAATTTTTGCAAGTGGAATTGCTCAATACTCTATATTTGCTATTATCTGATAATCATCTTCAAGATGCTCCACACATTTTCAGTAGAAGACAGATGTGGACTACAGGCAGGACAGTCCTATATACACACCCTGTGATTATGGCACCTTGTTGGTGGAACTTGTGCAAAATTGGGCTTGGCCTTGTTAGCAACTGGCCAATTTAAGTTTTCACATCAATGTTACCATCACACATAGGCAAGTCAGTGATCTGAACTAATGCACCCCCAGACCATCACAAATGCTGCTATTGCACCCAGTTCTGTTTACAGTCTGGATGATGTTTCTGAAAACAAGCTGGACTGGATGTTTAGTTTGCAGTTTGTCTGTTGTTGCCATGTACATGTTATGTACCAGTAAGCTAGCAGCCTGGAGCCCAAATACAAACACAGGTTAATTATTAAAAGTGACTGCACCGCTGATTGTTTGTTGTTGTTGTTTCGTCTGAAATGGTCAGAACATCATCTGATCTGTCATTCATAGTACCAGAGGTCAGAGCATGTGGAGTTAAAGATGTAGAAGCTACAAGCAAAATACAAAACTGTCAAAATACTGTTAATGTCCTACGATCAGGTTTTACCCCTTGGCCCAAGGGGATTTGTCATTTGTTTGGCTGTCTGTCCGTCTGTCTGTTCACTCAACAATGTAACAACAATATCTTAAGAATGCATGGAGATATCTGCACCATGGGTGACCTTGGCCAACTTTTCAAGGTCTAATAGCGACATGTCTTTTCGATGACATAATCGCATTCTCTTAAGAATGTGTTGAGATATCTGCACCAAATTTATACAATGGATGCATCTTGCCATTGAGCATAAGCCTATTGAAAATAGCTCCATTCTGGCCGAAGAGTGTTAGTGCGCAGCACGTTACGTTATACTTAAGTCTTTTCAGTAAATAATTATTGCTATATTTGAGAGAACATATGTTCTTCACCTCAATATATAACAACATCAGTCTATGGATGATGTACATGAGAAAGTAAAGCAAATGATTCTGTTTCTCTTGTAAACTATAGCCATAATTGGATAGCAGTATTGTGGAGAAAATAAGTACTGTTTAAGTACTAAAGTTACCCATCCCTATTCTTGAGCTCATGTGGCTTCATCGTGAATGATTGCATGACAGTGTTTCAAATAAATCAACAGTGTTTTCCATTTTGGCCTCTTTTTTTGCACTGAGAATTCCCCCCGAAGACCATAATTCTTCACAACAGAAAGTTCACAAGAGAAATATTTTTTGAGGGGTCTGACACTTCTCTCCCATGACTAAAGCCATGACTAAAGGCCCATTTATGCTCACCTCACGTACGTTTCAGGAAATTATTCTCTTCAAATCTAAACACTGGCCCTGTGATTTCCAGCAGTACTGCTCCGTTTCCTCCATTTGGGTTCGCATCCACAAGCTCCAAGCATGACCTGTTACCTGTTCACCTGCTTGTTATGGAATCTTATAGAACAGTGTTACTTTTATGTTATGAAACTTCTTCTATTTTGTCTCTTTCCCTGTTCTTTTTCTGTTTGGCAGGCATCAAAATCTAATTTCTTTATATATAAAACGCAATTATGTTGTATTTTAGTTCTTATTGTGTTTTGAAAATGATCCAACTTTTCTGGGAATTTGTAGATATACAAAAATGTAATTTTATCTATTGGTCACAGAGAATAGTCAAAAAGGGGTTGTATTCACAACTGCAAGATTTCTGTGCAAGCAATCCATAGGGACACAAAGCTTATCTGAGAACAGATTATTGTCCTCCTCAGCTCATTTAATTAAGCAACAGCAAAAGGGAGGGATGTACTGATAAGCCCTCGATTCTGCCTAGAGTTGATTTGCCTCCTTTAAAATCCGTATCTGGTCACACCAGATGTTATCTGAGCAGCAGCTCAGTGATTGGCTCTCACCTCACAGTAAATCCACCTTTCATTCAAACCTGTATTTAAGATCCAAAGCCATTGAGTCTTTTCCCTCATGATGCCATCAGATACATATACATACAGACAAAATATGCAAAGTTAAAAACTTATTAAGTATTAAATATCAAGTATATGATATACACGTAAAGACTAAATGCCTGTGGTTTTGCTGCAAATGTAAGTCACATCACAAATGTAGGTCAACTAACCCTGATACAGGTTAAATAATGAAACCACTCCACCTCATCTGAGGCAGTGGGGCAAGTTTGATCCACACCTTTCAAACCAAGCCAAAGGAATTGAAAAAATAAACCAGGGTTTGTCTTAAAAAGGCTATCACTGTGATGGTTTGTCGGTGAGTTTCTCCTATAACAGACTGGCCACCTGCCCAGTATCCCATCTATTACCATGACTCTCCAAAATGCATCTTGGATGGAAATCAACCTTACAATCCAGCATAGGATTAGCAGGTATAGAGTACTTTTTAGTGATGCACAGTTCAGCTTTAATGCCATCTGAGTCCACATCAAAGCACAAGTCATCCATTTGCTGCCCACCCAGATACTCATGTGGTGAGTGGTGTTTTACTGAGAAGAGAAAGCAAGACATTGATTTCTTTATAAACCAAAATATTTTACTTTTAACTGAGAGCAGAGCATAATTTGATTCATATGTTATCTGTTCTACCACAGGATGATATCGTGTGTAAACCACTCTGGTTTCAAGGTAATGAACAATTTGGAACATGGATAAATACAACACAGAACAAAGCAACATGGCAAAAGGAGCATAATCATTTAGTTTACATCCATAAAGTGCTATGCAAGGGCTTCCCAGAGATGCCTGTCAGGGGTCAGGATGTTACCAAATATTCACTATTTAAAGAATATACAGTAATTAATATTTTCTTCATTATGATGATGTATTATTTCACCTATGTGTGGAATGCCTACTATCTATCAGAATGTTAACTTTTATGACCAGATTAACCATGATACACAGATGTAAGTGCAATCTCCACATCACTAGTACTTCTACATGGATGGACTGAATATTGAATACACTACCGCTTTAACTCAAATCATCGTCTCTGGACAGAATTTTTTTTTTTATAAAGGCTACATACTGTTCTGGAGTGTTCTGTGTAATATGCATGAGCAAGAGAGTCAGTTTGGAACAGTTGGCACAGTTTCAGTATGTGAAGTCAAAAACTCTACTACGGTAGTTGAAATGCTATTTGTCATGCATTCATTGTTTCACTGGCTGGCATTCAGTAAAATCCTATCTCATTAATATGCATCACTTTGTTGTAGTTAAAGCTACACAAATTAGTCCCAGATCTAGGGGCAGGTATCAATTAACATTTTACTGATACTACTACTTTTACGCATAGGTTAGGGTTAGGGATAGGGTTAGTTTATATTGCAAGCTGAATTATTTGTTTTATTTTCTCATTTGTACCTTTGGCTTATATAATTAATGAATAATGAATTATTTTTTGTAGGAAAGTGTCAAAGCATTGTTTTGAACTAACCACTATCATATCTTCGTCTCTTGGACACTTCACTCATACGTGAGTGAAGTGTCCACTTTCCTATTCACTTGTCTGGTGGGCACCGGCTGCCATCACTAAGATGTCTGTATTTGCGCTGCTCGGTGCTGCAGTGTGTGACAGAGAGCTGACCCACCACTCAGAGACCCCAAGCATGAACTGAAAATCACAAAAAACTGCATCACAGACAAATGTCTTTGTCAATAATGGAGTTGGTGAAAGAAATTTGCCATTTTTGGCCCCAGGGTCTGTTTATTACAGGGGTTCAGTACCCATCCCCAACCAGACCCAATTTCATTTAATAAATATATTCTCCAAAAAGTACATCCAGGAATCAGATGGTTCGAAGATATACAGCATTATTTTAACTGAGAAATCACTATGACCTGGGCAAAGTGATAAGACAGTGTGGGTGTCCCCAAATGCATCCACCAGTCACCTCAGTCATCTCATAACTCTCCAACAGCAACAACAACACTAAAGTCTGGCAACAACAGCCCATCTGATGGAAAGACAGCACCAGGAAACGCTGAGTATAACACTGTGAACACACAACACCTCAACTCTATCTCTCACCAGAGGCACATGGTTTACTCTTTACAGTACTTAGCATGACAGTGATAAAGATACTTTGTACTTATATGATTATTAAAATCAATGCCCGGTTGTTCGAAGTTCAACAATTTAGCCACTGATCAGCTTTTTCACTACTACTATAAGTTAAGGCTTAGACGCGGTACCTAGGCTGAAGAAATAGAAACACTCTGCTGAGGTTTCTCTACAACTCTAGAAAGAAGAGATGCTATATTAGTCAAAAAGTTTGTATAAAGTTAAGTAACCAAAGGTATAAAAATCATGCAAAAAGAATACAAGTTCACACAAGCCCCACAGATGTGTGCATGTAGATGACCAGTCAATACAGAGTGACATTACAAAGTGATCTGGCAGCTGAGTCAGGTGCAACTGCTCTTTTATGAGAAGACACCACTATGAACCAAAACTGTACCATTAAGGATTAGTTTATGGAACCCACTACATCAATATCCAAGATTTACATCAACTAGAGTGGGTAACTTTGAACAATACTAGTTGCTTATAAAACAACAGATCCAAAAACTGCTCATCAACTACTGGTTACTCTAGTCTGCCAGCTCAGGAGTGACCAGAACACAACAATTGGCCAATTACTGATGCTGTGCCCATGTAACTCACTTATTGTTAGCAAGACAAGTAACATAACGTTAGCCTCATAGCTTAATTGCCAAAGTCATATTTTTGGCCAAATTGTGATACCAGTGTAATTTTACTCTCCTAACACTGCTGCTTCATTTTATGCAGATATTACAATTATCCAAAAATATGACTTAGGCAGTTATGTTATGTGACTAAGGATAAGTTACATAAAATAGTGAAAAGACTATTTCTGCCATGTCTGAACAACACAGAGCATTTCACTACAGAATTGTGCTTTTCCTGAATGTCTCATCTTATTTGCTTCTTTGTACATGGTCCATGACTCGGCTTAAGCCTGGAATTCCTTCTCTTCTATACCCTTCTATGTCTCTACTCATGGCCTCCTATGGTATTCCCTATGCCTATATGTTATAATAATCATCTTTGTTTGTATAAAAACTGCTGGATAAAATTAAAACATAATGTCATATTTCAATCACTATTTCTACATCATTTTCCACCGTTTGAGCTTTGACCATTACTTTCTAATGACGCCATCTCATAATGCTTATCTATATTTCCCTACCGCTGCCATTATCATGTCTTCACATTTTTCAGAAACAGACTTTCTATATTTTAGTTCAAGTTGTTCAAGCCTTGCATGACTTTTTTTGTGAATTTTTGTTCAAACCTGATAGATTTGTCTTAAGTGTATTTTATATGGTTATGGTTTAAACAAGTGGTTCCCAATTTTTTTACCTTGAGACCGACCCACCCCCCACTCCCCGACAATCCAGAATACCAGGTACCAGAATAACATAAGGGGAGGTCAAACTGTGTTAAAGAAAAAAAAAAAAGACAAATCTTTAATCACACTTATTTGTATGAAATCAACTACAATGTCATTATTGTGACAGCCCTACAACTCCCTGTGACTGAGTCCACTTCATTTCCTGCAACACAAAAATCCTTAAATCCCATGTAGCTCAGATTCACCTTTCCATTCACAAATTGCTTACATTTTTTTTTTTTTGTTAAATTCAGTGTCCTTGTGTTTCAGCCACTGTTGTCATTTCCATATCCAGCCATTTGCTACCACAACATTATAGCCCTCCTGTTTCTTTAATTTTTGTAGCCTGGAGCCAGAGAGTCTTTCACGTCTTCATTGATTGTCCCCTGTCACTCAGTCTCCTGTGGCACTGGTCAACAAACAATAATACATACATTGATGGGTCTTATCTTAAAAGCAGGCTGGGGAAAGACAAAGGACCAGAATAAAGTGCAGCAGACAAAGTAACTTATAAGCAACGGGAGAAAAGTGGAGCAAAAACACAAGCTCACCATCTATTAAACATGAGGTGAAATCCCATACGTGTTGATCCCTTGCTTCTCCTGGATAATGGCTCAAGTCCCTCTCTGTGTTTGATGAATAAATTATGACAGCAGTGTTTCTTTCAAGAGTACTACTGATCTAGACATAAAGTAAGGGCAGTTTGGAAACTGAACACTACCACAGGAAACAGCGACTGTTAATTAACAACCCCGCTCATCAAGTACGTTTCCAGCAAAAGAAATAGGACATCTCAACTCGAAAGGCAAATGTATGCACATACCTACACACTCAAAGCTATAGAAAGGTGGTTTCACTCATTATAACTTCTTTCACTGCCTCTGAGAGTCTCACAAAACGAGAAGATTACAAGTCAGAAGATGAGGGTGGGTTTGATTGCAAGGCAATAATAATCACTTACACAGCAGCCTTCTATTATGCGATCAAGCACACACTGTCAGGGTGAAGAGAGAGGGTGTCACGGTTGAAGAAGCTGGAGTTTACTTTGGGTCAAAATGTGCAAATGCCATCCGAGCATGAGGAAAAGCCGCCTTAGTTTCATTTTTTAAATTCATATCTTAAAAGTAAATGCTGATGAAGTGCAGCTCGGAAAATTCTGGCAAAGATGTAAGTCCAAAACATCAGCTTTAACACACTGAATTCCACTCTAATCCTGTGTGTGTGTGTGTGTGTGTGTGTGTGTGTGTGTGTAAGCAAGAATAACGTTAGCCTAATCCTATATGCTTGTCCCAACACAAGCTTATGATCATCAAAAACATGTTGATTGCACTGGGTTTTTCAGGAATACAGTACAAAATAGCCTTCTCTTACACATTTTACATGTACATACAAATTTACATTATTCCTGCATGTCCCATCTGTGCCATCTGTGTGACTTGCAAATCCAGCGCAGGGCAGCTTGTCTCCATTTACTAAGCAGTGATTTCCTTGCATTCAGTCTCCCTGACAGGAATACACTGTCTAGACAATCCCTACAGGAGATGCTGAACAATGACTTGCTTGGAAAAGCAACAGTCGTGTGCACCTAGGCATTCCACAGCAGATGTGTGTAGACCCTCTGAGGGGCTCAGGGCATCTAGAGACCCACTGATGGAGTTGGATATTTATAGCACTCAGGACACAGGATTCAGCTTTGTGTTAGTGTGAATGGGCTCTATTAATGAAGAAACCAAAGAAAGGATAAACGTGTATGCCACCAAAAACACAATTGTTTCTTTACACTAGGGTCAGGGCTTCAGAGACAGAATAAATATGCAAAGCAAGCGGGTTGAGACCAAATAAATGCAGTGTACTTACAGAACTGAAGGCTCAGACTGAGGATGGCCAGCACAGCCCCGCCCACCACCACTAGGAGGAGGAAGCGGTTACGAGCCAGCATTATGTCATGTGATTGGTCCGCGCCCTTGTCCGTCAGCCATCCAGGCCACAACTCAATACCTGCAGTCTGATCACAAAGACAGAGTGAGCTGTAACAATTTAACAAACACCTCAAATATAGCAGCTATGCCACAAAAAGTAGATAGAAAAAAAATACGCCTTTCACAATGTTCATATAATCTTATGACTGCGATTTATTGAGCTGACTGCAATCATTTAGTAAAATTGTTGAATTATTTTCAGTTCACCTGTAAGAAAAAATCTACACCATCTTCTTCTGCCATGACACTAAGAATGTATCTTATTCAACCACCTGCAATTTGATGATTAAAGTGACAGTGTGAGGCCAAACACCACACCACAGATGTGGGCACATTTGGGTTTTAAGCCAAATAAAAAAAAAGATCCCCCAGAGCTTAGACGAGGCAATTTGGGAAATCTGCAGCAAAAATGGTGGTAGTCTCAGAACATGTGAGTAAGAAGATTTGCATTAAGTATTAAACTTATTTACATCAAAACAGAGATATTGTTTTTATTTATGCATTTCAGTGTGCAATGGCTCTTCCTCTTGCTCTATGATCTGTATCATTACACTTTTGTCAGGCTAGAGTAACAATAGCAAAAAATGAAGAGGAAAAAGACAATCAACTCTTGTCTCACAATTACCCGTATGGTAATAAATACTCAACCAAAATGTCATGGTTGATACAGGAGTATGCAACTAGCAGTGTTGTGGAATAATGTAGTATCATATCTTTCAGTAAATTGAATTAGACACAGTATTTAACTTCATGAAGGACGCACAATGCTTTACCATGTACTAGACTGAACTGATTCAAGTGCTTTTTTCTCACTTATCCACTATGTCTTGATAGTGCTGTCTGGGCCAGTTTCCACTATAATCCAAACAGTCTTGCATGTCCAGCATGAACAGTCAGTGCAAAGATAGAGGGTTAGAAGTCATGCAGAAACATGGGGGAGGAACACTCTAAAATAGCAGTAAATGTAGCCCTACACAATAAACCCTACCATTAGGCTGGCTAAAAATACTCCAAGCCTGGAGGGTTGAAGCCTACGTCTAACCAATGTAGAGTAAAA
>JAPQRQ010000006.1:7878972-7889684 GCA_037367365.1 Apogon talboti
AACCCTACCATTAGGCTGGCTAAAAATACTCCAAGCCTGGAGGGTTGAAGCCTACGTCTAACCAATGTAGAGTAAAAGAGGCTTCAGACATCATTTCACTAACAAATACGGCCCTTCTGACCCATCTAACCGACTGCTTTCACACACACACACACACCTACTCTCACACACACACCAGACTGAAGTCGAAATACTGTCAGATTATCGCTGTTTCTTCTGAATAAGATGCGTAAAAATTGGCAATTCTTTGTCTAAGAGAGCCACATTGTATATTCATCAGAGGCACAAACAGGCAGATAAGACACAGACATCTGTAAAAACACACACAGCTTTAACAAAGGGACCACTAATGGTGCCGTGCGGCTTCACCAAATTACTGAAAAGCTGAATTCATCACTTACATCGTACAATTCTTATGTGAAACACACTAGAGTCGACATTAACAATGAGGATACCCTCAGTCCACACAATTCCTCCCAAAATGAATCATGACCTATGCTGACACGTAGCTTGGCTTAGTTAACACACAAACAGTTAACCGTCTGGTACCACTTTGCTACCTACTTAACTAGCTAACAGTTAGCTAGCTACTTAACCTGTATGCATTTATGTTGCATGGCAGCACACAGCTCCATTCAGTGACTCACTAAAAACAACACACACAAAGCTCAAACTACTGTCATTTGTGTTCTTACAATTTTCTTCAACTTTATCTCTAGTCACTTGTTGCTTCCATCTTCAAGTTCCATTCGTAGTGATAGCTTTGAACCGCTGCAGACTGAACAAGGTACCGAGTCAACAAATTAAATGCAACAGTCACAGCCGGTGTAGACCAAACATTAACTACCGGTGGCATTAAACTCCGCCCGTAACAACATTTTTGTTAGGTTTTCTTACCTGCAGTAACCAACTGTCTTTCACCCTTAGGGAACCTCGTCAGACACTTGAATCAACCGCTCCGGTTTCACTAGTCTGACCGACCGCAGCCCACTGTGTGTGGGGGAACACCGAGTCATGTTACCGGGGACACACAGCGGCACTTCCGGGGAACACCTACAAAATAATGCACCCATTCTAGAAGCGTCACCTGAGACCACTGGTGGGTTTTTCTATTCTATAGAATAGAATAGAATAGAATAGAATAGAATAGAATGTGCAACGGAATTAGGGCAGTTAGGACAATAGTGTGGGACGATACCAAAGAGAATTAATAAGGTACATAAAAACATCACAATATATAGAACAGGAATGAATACACTGTTGTACAAGGTGGAATAAATTCTAACGTATATAACGTAGATTATAAATAAACAGGGTGCAGTAAAAAAAAAAAGAAGCAATTATGTGTATTTTATTTGAGCTTATTGCACCGTAGAATCAAAATGTCCTTAAAGCAGAATGGTGATGGTAGAAATATTCAGAATCAGACGCACTGAAAGTTCTCCACTACAAGCAAAGGTTCTGCATTTAGAACATGTAAAGCCTATGTAAATTTTATGCACAAAATGAATTTATAGCAACAAGACCCACAAGACCCATATAATTATCCACTAGCCAGCCAAAAAAAGTCACAGGATGCATTCTGTGGCATCATTCATGCAATACAAGTCTTATGCAACATCACAATAAATGTCAGAAAATTTATTTCCATACAGGATTGTATTAATTTTTCACTTTGATTTTGTACTGATGATGACAGCATTTGACCAATAGGTATAGGCCAATCCATGTGTGAAAATGATGTGTCATGCCTGAACGACTCTTTCACAGTTTGATGCTGATAAATCCTGGAGCAGTCATCGTGGAATATGAAAACAAACCTGGTCATTCAGTTTATTTAGGTTCAGCTGACCTCATTTTATGGACACATAATGTTTCTGAATCTAGACCTGACCAACGGATGCATAATTCTGCCCCCACAAACTTGCACTAGGACCTAGGACAGGATGGGTAATCACGTCATCCACCTCTCTTCATCACTCTGGAACATGGTCAATCTGGACTCGCCAGACCACATGACCTTTTTCCATTGAAACACAGTCCAATCTTCATGCTTCTATCAAACTGATGGTTGTTTAATAAATGAATCAGTTAAAGGGTTAAAGAACTCATTTCTGGCTGACACATAGTTATCACTGAGGTAATAATTCAGTGAAGGCTCTTATCTATCCAAGTGGTGATTTTATGACCTTTATTACATTTTATACTAAATATATAAATAAACTGTGAGAACCATGAGGGGTTTTAAAGACATTATTTAGTTTAAGAAGGTGAAGATTTTACCCATAAGGGGACACCCAAGACTTCTGTTTTTATCACAGGCATTCACAACAAATAGATAGTATGTTTTCTGAAAATAAAATATTATCTACAGCTGTTTGACAAATGTAATGGAGTAAAAAGTACATTGATGTAGTTACGTAGAAGTAGAGGGTTAGCTCAAATGGAAAAGCCCCTCTTTGGTGGGCCACAGTTCCATTCCACTGTAAAATGTGTTCATGTCTTCTTGTACTTTCATATTCACAGCAGAAGGGCAGTTAAATACCACCACATAAAAAAACCTCAAGACCATTCTATTATTTTGAAATCACTTCTATTATTTCCTGGCACTAGTTTGTATTTCTCAGTCCAACTTGACGTAGAATCCCAGTCAGTCTGGATGCTTCGTGGACAGTCTGCTTTGCCAAATTCCCAACCTCACTGCCCCATCTACTGGACCATCAACAGCAATGCACGTGCTGTTTCACATCCACTCATACTTAAACTCTGTACTCAGAACCCTGAACCGTGACCAGGAACAAAATGAACGTATTTTTATATTTGTTGAATATTTTATTTTTGATATTTTCAAGAAAAAAGGTGCAGTTACAGACTGACAAGACAAAGTCAAATCATGGACTCACAATGACCGGACACAAGAAAGTGGAAAAATACTGTAGATAAAGATAAAAACAAACAAACAAACAAACAACAAAAAAGATAAAAGAAGAAAAAAGAAAAACATTACGTAGATAAAATACGTTATCAGGGCTACTGAGAGAGACAATGGGTAGCATCTCTACTCATAGATCCTGTCAGGCCCAGCTCGAATACCAGGAAAATAATCAATGTTGTTCTAGTAGATTTTCCATATAATTTAAAAATGGTTGCCATATCTTGTAAAAAGCCCTACTTCTTTTTTGCGTCCAATAAGTTATTTACTTTTAACTCTTGATCAGTCCATATCTGTTACTGATAAAGTCAACATAAGAGCTGTATACACCTTTGAGATAGTTCTAAATAATGGTTGGGCAGCATGGCATAGATGTTCAACTGGAGACATGGGACATAAATTCCAATCTCCCTTTTGATTGACTCTAATAACATCGCGTAAATGGAGATAACTAAAAAAATCTTTATTTGTCAAACTATACTTTTCTTTTAACTGTTTTAGAGACATAAATACTCCTTTCTTTTATATTTGAACAAATATATCATTTTTCTACATCATTGAACATATGGTTCCAGATAGTTGGACAACAAACTAACAGAGCTGGTCAATGGATATGATAATAATTTCAACATCAAACATTCAGTAACTAGACTAATAGGGACTTGATTCACATTATTGACATCTGCAGATCATATGTCATTGAATTAAATCTAAATGTTCAAAAAAGTCCATTCAGAAACAAATACTGTCCTACTGTTTCAATCATATAATTAATTAGATAATAATCATAGTGCTTCCTTTAAGTACAAATCCGTCCTCTCTGCAGTTTCTTAGTGTAACCATGGCCCAGGGGACAGGAGTGGAAGCTGTTACTTCAAAGACATATTTAACATAGCTGTGGTATCCTTGTTGCCTTGTAGTTCTAGAAAAATGCACACCCAGCAATATTTCACGTAGAACTTGGTGAAAACAGTGTGAATGGGGAAGTGAGATAGCTTCAGACAGGGAATGTCAAGAATACAGGGTCTTTTTCAATCTGTCCAAACAGAGTTTTGGATGATCCTGAAAAAAGTATTGGGAGTGGCAGAATTTAATTTCTTTGTTGTTCATGGAAGAGCAGGTAATTGCATTAGGATGATTTAATGCCCACAGAAAAAAATGCAACAATTAAGACACACAGTATGTCTTCATCAAAACAGACAATTTATAGTGAATATTTGCAGCTCAGAAGTGGTTGGTGTTGTTCTTCCATCCAGCAGAGAACATCCTGTATGAGGTGAATTAATGACAATGACAAATGTTAGTAATTAAAGTGGAAATAAATGCGTCATGGCAACAAATCATTGTTGATTACATTTAAAATGATGGAAAAATTATTAAAATGATCTTAAATTCATCTTTTAGATCTTTAAGAGGTTGCATGTAGACATTTGGTAAAACTAAAATATCTAATAAATCTATACAACTTATCTATATTTTGAACAAATATTTCTCACTTTACATAAAGTCCAAAATCTTATTATTATTATTATTTCTTTTGTTATAAAGTAAGAAATATTTCAATTATGTATTATTTCATTTACAACTTTATATCTACTCACTCTTATGATGTGTCACTTGCCACTTGCCACGATGCCATATTCTTTTATTTTTTTAATTGTCATGTTTTATTGTGTATTTTCAGTGCACTTCTTTAGGATGTGTTACTTTTCTATAGATGGTGCACTCCTCTGTCTGTGCAACTGTTTATTCTTATACCATCCAGCTCTTTCACTCTGCAGTATTAAACACACAAACACAGACACTTCAGCTGGGCCTCCAGAGGATTTCCCCAGGAAACATTTTTTCAACATATATTTGTCAAGTTGTGTGAAGTTTTCCGCTTTGAACCAAATATGTAATGTTTATTTCTGTCATAGAGAGCAGAGAAGCAAATGACATTGCTTCAGACATCATTTACTGTTCTGCCTCTTGCAGTGCAATGGATCTGCAGCTTTAAAGAGAAAATGAGAAGAATTGTATAAAGTTCACAGCCCGGTCCTGTCCAGTCAGAGTCCTGCAGTGCTGCCGTCTGCCTGCCTCTAATCAGTGTCATCCTGCCTTCAGCACACCGCTGCCTGCTCATGTGGTTAGCAAATTCTACACAAGGGCAACGGGTTTACTCACACAGCCTCAGTCAAAGCAAGACACTGAGATGTGACTCAAACTGTGAAAGAAAAACAAGCTCATATGGATTCTTGGGGACTGTGTCACAGTTCCTTCTCTGTTAGCTCACCTGGTTGAATCACAGCTATATGGACGCCAAAATCCATCTGTAACATTTTCCAGTACTGAAGGCCAAGCAAAAGTTAAAGCTGCACTTCAATAAAAAGTGGTTGTGGTTCATTTACATATATCATTTGCAAAATATAAATATTAATTGATTTTAACATTTTGTCTTGTAGCTTTTGTGCATATCCTACTTTTTTCAGTATTTTGTGTGATATTTTTTAAACAGTCCTTCTTGCACAAATTGTTTTTACTGCTAAACAGAACAGAGCGGCTAAACTGATTGTCTATTCTATTCTATTCTATTCTATTCTATTCTATTCTAAATAAGACACAGGTACACAGTCCTTTGCTTCTAGACTTTTTTTTTATTTTAATTTTAACATCTCAGTGTAGCATTTTTCAAGTTTACTTTGAAACTTAGCTGAAGTAAACTCCAGAGCAGTGTTATTGATTCACTGAAAGTCCACTCCTGGTTCTCATTAACATTATTTGTTGGCTGGATGTTATTGATGCAGAACAGCAGGAAGTGTGTAGACACTGACTACCTGATGTATTCTGCAAACAAACTCATTATCTTCTTGGACTATCTTGTTTATCCTCTGTCATGGGGATAGACAGCAGTTTTATTACCACCTTTTTGTTGCTGCTCTGTCATTCTGTAACTTCAACTCCTGCGGTCATAACTGCATCTTGATGAATGACATCTCTTATGGCAAATGACATGATCCACAGTGGTGACTTTTCACCGCCGAGTGTCCTGGACCAGACGTGCGGTGAGTGATGATTCAATCAGACATCCTGGAGGAAGCTCCCAGACCTTCAGTGGATCATTGACCATCCTGTCCTACAGTAATATCCAAAGGTACGGCAGTCATATGAGTCAAGCTGCTGAACGTGCAACCACTTAACTTGACCTTTTTTCCCTTCCAACTCAACTCTGCTCCAATAGAAGTCATGGGATGGGGATGACAGGGATGGTGTGGTTGATTGGGAAAGGCATGTGTAAGTATGTGTGTGTGTGTGTGTGTGTGTGTGTATCTGCATGCCATGTGGATGCCTTAAGTAAATAGCAGTAACATATTAACTGTCTTTTGAAGAATGTGGGATATGTCAGGGTTATATTCTAAAGTGAACTCATCACAGACAAAATGCAGTCTATATCTAAAGTGGTTCTGATGTAATTTAAAGAGAATCCAAATCATGCTTGTCATGCATGTGCCTGAAAGTCATGAGATTCTTATTTCCAAGTGAGTGAATCACTGGTGGCTGCCTTGATTTTTTGTTTCGAAGCTTGAATGGGGTTGATTATGCAACAAAACATACTTGCCTTTCTGCTTTTAAGATAAATAACCATAGATGCATGATCATACTGCTATCCAAATACAGCCAATTCTTTTTTTTTTTTTTTATAATTGAAGTTTTATTTAGTTTTTGCTTGGTACATGACAATCATACAATGTTGCTTAATGTTAACAAGCAGGGCTTTTATACATAAATGAAATGTATCAATAATACTACAAGGTGTGGAAGTTCTTAGAAATAAAAAGTAAATAAATAAATAAAATACCAGAGGGAAGGAAATCAGCGGTCATCCTGCTGACTGGCAGTAATAGTAATGTAAAACTAAAATGGTTCCCAAACTGGTGCTGTGGTACCATCCCTGTTATTTAACTTATAAAGCAGTCTTTATCATCATATTTACCCATTCTTTAAAGTGTGGGGCTTTAGGGGTTTTCCAGTTTTAAGAACAGTCTTGGCTGCCACTGAGACCCCAACCATGGAAACAGAGAATTTCCCTTTTGATATGTTAGTTATCTGTACTTTATCATCCAGTAAACATAGTCTTGGACAGTGGCACAGTTCTTTCTAACCAATCACTTACAAGAACTTAGAAGAACAAGAAATTAGGGTATCAGAGTATCATTATCATTTTGGCATTTCAAATTCAGTGAATTATTTATAAGACCTAATCTATTCACAGTGGTCCGATGATGTCTTTGTACAGTCTTATACTGTGTAAATTTGCCTTTACATTCCCTTAAAATTTTTCTACATTGCAAAATTATTTTCATCCATTCCTCATCCCCAAAAACAACTCCAATGTCCTTTTTCCATAAGACCTTCATATTTTTTAAATCAGTACAAAGTGCAGAGTTCATTCTTCTGTAAAATATTGAGGCTCTGTGATGGTGAGGTGGTAAAACCAAATATTCCAAAATATGGTTGTCTTCAGTTTGCTGGTGTAGTGACATGACACAGTTCCTTATCTGGAGATATTTCCAGAAATGTTCCTTTCCCTTTAGGTTATATTTACTCAGTCCACCTTTATAAGACATAAACACTTCACCATCATACAAATTACCCGGTGTACATATTCCATTGTTGTGCCAACCCTACCGGTAGACTGGTGTTTTACCAACACAAATTGCAGGATTTTGCCCCAAGGACGAATATGACTGCTTACAATGAGACAATTTAAGCATTTTGTGCATCTTCATTCAAACTTCCTTAGAATGCAACATAATAGGGTTGGAAATTCTACTGAACTTTTTTATATTTCTGCTTGAATGTGTATAGCACTTTGGTAACGTCTGTTGTTTTTAAATGTGATTGACTTGACTTGAGTAAATACCGACAACAGAGGTATGAAATGCCAATTTTTTTGGTGGTAACATTTTTTGATTAAGAGCCTGACTACAGCAAACGCCATCCAAAGTATAGATATAAAAACAATTGCCAGGACTACTGCTGTGGTTGTGGCATCACGTTCCCCAAGAGGAACAGAATCTTAATACCTCAGCACCTGTTTTAATTCTGTAAGAAAGGACCTTGCTCCTGATCTGTGTGTTCTTAACAGTTGAATTTGATGTCACTTAGGCAAAGTCTGTTTTTGAGAGAGGAGCTCTATGGGTATAAAAGGGAAGGATAAAGATTTTTCTATAACAGCCCAGTCTAAATTATATTGTCCAGTCCAATGTAGGGCAAGTTTTGCCATCTCAAAGTTTTTATTAGTACAGTCTTGGGTCAGGTAAGCCCAACCTTCCTTTGTCCCTGGGTAAACACACAGTAGCTTAGTTCACTTGATCCTGAGCCTTTTCCCTCCCTCCTTCACCAATCAGTCATATTGATTAAAAATGGAGGGGGGTACTGTAACTGGCAGCATCATAAGAGGATACTTGAACTGTGGTAAAACCACTTTTTTAATTACATTCATTCTTCCCCACAATGTCAACCTTATTTTTTTCCACTTGTCCAAAATAATTTTTTATGTTTTGTAAAATTCCTAAATATTTCATTCCTTTTGGTATCCACTTAAAACCAATTGTGTCATTATATCTCCACTACTAATCCCAGATATTGGCATTGCTTCAGACTTTGTCCAGTTAATTTTGTATCCTGATACATTAGAGTAATATTGTAGTGTATCCATCAGGTGGGGTGAATGACTTGGGTCTTCAGTAGGACCAGTATGTCGTCTGCATAAAGCAGCAATTTGTGTTGTTTGCCAACTCCCTCTATCCTCCTTATATCTGCGTTTCCTCTTACGGTAACAGCCAGTGGTTCCAAAGAAAGGTTGAACAACAAGGGTGAGAGAGGGCACCCCTGTCTCGTGGCTCTTTTAAGGCTAAAGAAGGGCGATATAACACCATTAGTTATCACCGATGCCCTAGGACTATTGTACAACATTTTTACCCGTACAATAAATGAAGACAAAAACCCAAAATTTGACAAGGTTGCAAATAAAAAGTCCCACTGCACACGGTCAAAAGCCTTCTCCACGTCGGAGTCTGTTCAGACTTATTAGGCGCAGTAGTGTTCTGTTGATGATGCATTTTTCATAAATCCTTGATCTGTATGAATAATACCTGGCAAAACTTTCTCTAACCAAGTTGCTAAAATTTTGGTTAGACTTCTACAGTCTGCATTGAGTAAACATATAGGTCAATAATTAGAGGGTTGTAATGGATCTTTATCCTTTTTTGGGATGACTGTTATTAAAGCCTCATCAAAGGTCAGTGGAAGAGATTGTAAAACAAATGCTTCATTGTATATGTAAAACTGGAGCTAAGATATCTATGAACTGTTTATAATATTCTACAGGGAACCCGTCTAACCCAGGAGATTTTCTGTTCTTCATGCCCAGTACAGATTTATGTATTTGTGTTTCTGTCACAGGGCCATCTAACAGCTTTACCTGATCCAGAGACAGCGTAGGCAGGTCCATATTAGTAAAGGAATCTGTCGAAGCTTTAGGATCGGGGTATATATCAGGAGTATAAAGTGCTCATAATATTTTTGTAACATCTCATTAATTTGTTTAGTGTCGGTCACTGTTGTATTCCCTTTTTTAATTGCTGGTATTTGATTACAGGAGTTACGCTGCTTTAACTGTTTGGCCAGCAACATACCTGTTTTTTCCCCTTCCTCATAAAAGGATGTCCCCAGCCTGAACACAGCATATTCTACTTTTTTATTAAAAAAGTAGTTCAAATTTAAGTTTGCAATTGTTTTGATATAGTTGTTTGAGAAATTGTCTGTAATTCCCTTTCATGTGTCCTAATTTTAGTTTCCAATTCCTTTATCTTACTCATATCCTCCCTTTTCTTTGTAGATGCATATGCTATAATTTTCCCTTGAAGATAAGCTTTAGACTCTTGTTGATTTCCTGTCGGTGCAGCCTGTATTTTTTTTGAAAAACCGCTGCAATTCTTCTTTTAATAATAAGTTAAAAGCCTCATTAGATAATAGTGACGAATTCAGACTCCATCTACCTATTGTCTCAGTATCATTGTTTATATCACTTCGCAGCTCTACAGCTGCACGGTCAGATAGGGACATTGCATTAATTTTACAATATGCAACTTGCTTGGATATATTGTTTGATATTAGAAACATATCAGTTCCCCCGTCCCAAGATGGCAGCTCCATTGATGCATTCTGAGAGGCAGAATGTGACGTCTAGCGTTTATATCTATGGTCCACAGTAAAAGCAGCGGTTTGTTCCAGGATATGTCTGTAAGTATAATTTATTTGTACTGTGTGAATTGTAGTGTCCTATGTTACATCACTGATAAACCCGTCATCATAACAGCATGTGGTGTTATGTTATTCACTGTGACTGCAAAAACAATGGCTCGCAAGTTGGTTAGTAATGATGTCATGGCTAACGTTAGCTGTACTTCTAAGTTCAGCTAGAACCGAAGTATAGGTTGTTTTTATATGATATCTACATGATTTATATTTTATATGATTGTTTCAGTGATCTAAACTAAAAATTTGGGGGTGATTTTGGCTCCTTCACTTTTAATAAACAAATAAATGCAGTTGTCAGAGCCAGTTTTTTTCAGCTAAGGATCCTCACTAAAGTTAAGCCTTTCCTCTCCTTTAAAGACTTTGTGAAGGTGATTCATGCCTTTTTCTCGTCTCGGCTTGACTACTGTAACAGCCTCTACTCAGGTGTCTCTCAGTCTCTGTTGTCTCGCCTTCAGTTGGTCCAAAATGCTGCTGC
>JAPQRQ010000006.1:7890015-7914751 GCA_037367365.1 Apogon talboti
ATATTATACATTTGTGCGAAGCAGTCTTTAGCATCATAATTACCCATTCTTTAAACTGTGGGGCTTTAGGGGTTTTCCAGTGTTTAAGAATAATTCTAGCTGTCACTGAGACCCCAACTATGATAACACAGAAGTTCCCTTTTGATACACTCAATTCTTAAAGGTATGTAATATTTGCTGCTTGTTGTTTATTTGTACATTGCCCATCTTTGCCACTTCTAGAGCAGCTGTCAAGCCAGAAAGTAAAAATGAACAGGAAGTGGTATCAGCAAAACAACCAGCTGTTTTTTTTTTCTTTTTTTTTTTTCCCACCTCGATTACAATATAAAGGGCCTTAGCCTACACCTTTGTACAGCCCTACATGACCCTTTGGAGTGAAGAAAGCCAAAGTACAAGCTTAGATTTCTGTATATCTCTGAGTAATTCACCCCTGCACTTTGTCTCACAGACTCACACGACTGCAGCCGAACACAACTAGAGCAAACATAGGAGGCAGCCATAAAACTAGCCATTATGTTCATATACACATTTACTTTATACACTATATACTGATAAGGCTTAACACCTTTATAGTGCGGTGTGTTTACACAGTACATTTAGCTGACATACATATGAGGATAGATACTGGGACACATCACAGCAACAGCATGAAGGACTTGGCGTTTTTACGTCAGTTGTTGTCGGTGCTTATCACGATAAATGTCAAATAAATATTTATATTAAGCTTGAATTCAGATTTTTCTGCCCTGAGTGAGTGTTGAACAAACCAGATAGTTACTGGAGGTTTTAAAGGATTATATATGATTAGGACATGACAAATTTAGCACAGTAAATAAATAAATAAAAAAATAAATATGAGGCAGAATAATAGAAATTAAATAAATTCAATCTAAATGAAGTAAAATTAAGTAAAAGCAAATTCTACAGCCCAAACAAAAATATTTATTGGAATGATATTTGTCACAGTATAAAATTATGGCATTCATGATCACTGTTTTGCAGTTAGCATTGTTCGTTGTTAGCAATGAAACACCTGAACGCAGTGTGTCCCAATACTTCTGCCCATATAATGAATGTGTATACAATATGTACAAGAATTCAGCTATTTTAGAACTCCTCATATTTCTATTTTGTCTTGCAGCAACAACATTTCAAAGGATAATATTGTACATTGTATATAGATCATAAAAGCTTGACACCCAAACATATCAAACAGTACCAAATACTAAACTAAACCTTAGCATTTAATTCATTACAGGGTAAGTTCAGTTCCCTTATGTATCTATTAAAACTCCAGTGCACTGAATGGAGTGTAATGTAAGCACTGATGTATTATATGTGGATTGGTTACTGTACATTTTGACTGAAATGCTTTAGAAATACGGGCATGCCACAAGACACCATTCTATCCCCTTGACTGTTTTCAGTGAACATAAATGAATTCAGAAACCAAGACTCAATATTTAGTTTATTTAAATTTGCAAATTACATGGTCTTGGTCAGACTGTTTCAGGACTGAGACAGAGCATGTCAGTACCAGACCTGGTGGCAGTCAAGTCTTCTAGACGTAAATATTAATACATTAATACAGTCTGATGATAATGGTACCTTGTCACTTTAATTTAACTGATAACAGAGTATGTTTTTAAAGTCGATGCAGAATTCTTGAGATAGTGTACAAGAATCTGGTACAAAACACTATGTTTTTTGGGGGGGGGGGGGTTTGTTTTTTTTTTACCTTGGTAGCTTGAGACGGACACCTGGATGTCAAATGTAAAGCCAAATTGTCCAGACTAATAAACGCTGCCAGTAAAATAACTTACAAACAACAGATGCAGCACAGTAGTTTCTGTGTAAATGTATGTTTCTGTCTCTTTTAAGTTGTTTCTCTGCATGGAGCCACAGACAATTTCCCATAGCTTGTAAAGTTCAACCCTAACCTAACCAAACTTAAACTAACCTAACCTAAACTAACCTAACCTAACCGAACTTAACCTAACCTAACCTAAACTAACCTAACCTAACCTAACTATTTTAAAAATCCAACATGGAGGCTGTTTGTGTGTGTTTTTGTGTTTCAGTTGACTCGTGGCGTACTCTGTCTGCAATGCAACTGAAATTGGACGCACTTCACTCACTTGAAATGGCCCACCGGTTGCAGAGTCAGGATGCCCGGGTGCATGTTAGCAAACTGCGGACACCTGTGTAATGACTGACAGCCCCACCAACACGTGTTACAAACAGCAACCCAGTGCCCTGAAAAAAGTTAAAATGTAACTAATATCTGAAGCATTTCACTCAAATGAAGCAAACAAGTCTCCTTTCAACAGAACACAACTGTCATTATAATATATAGCTATATATGCACATTTATATACAGACACACACATAAAGAGTCGTTCTTAAATGGTGGAATGTTTAAGTATTTTTTATTGTAAAAACAGTTCAGTGGCCTTAATAGTCAAACAGTGGTTGATGATTGATTCTGTGTTGACCTAACACATGTTCCAGAAAATGCTTTTATAAGAGTAATGATGTAGAAAGTTTGTTTTCCCCCCTCAGTGTTTCTACCACACGGGCTACATACACAATCAAAAAAGTATAACTGTGTGTTTTACTGGAAATGGGTTGTTATTAAGCACACAAGTAAAAAAAAACCAACAACAACAACAACAACACGCTAATCCACATGATCAGATAATTCTAAAAGGCCATGTTTCCTGGACACTCTCCTAATATGGTGACAGTAAACCTGCCAGAGATTACTTCACCATGAGGGAATCCCCAAATCAATTTTCTTTATAAGGCAGAACCCTAATATGGTGGCCACACAGCACTGCATTATGTTCACTGAATCGCCCTGTAACGGATGGGACAGGAAGCTACACATGGGAGGGCGACACCGAATCAGTCCGCTTCTGTTGGTATCCTAGGACAAGAAGACTTAGAGGGAAAAATGTACGTGGGATAAAGAGAAATAGCAACAACTTTGAAAGACTGAAATGGATTGATGTTGACTTAGTAAATGTCCTGGGTCGGCCAGATTAGCAAAAGCAAAACAGTGCCTTGAATGAGTTCAGAATACAGAAAGCAAAGCATATACGTGTTTCTGTTTTTCCACAGTACTGTAGGCTCAGTACTTGCTCCAGAGGTGAATGTAGTGTACTTTACATAACATTTATTAACAAAACATGTTTTGGCTACCACATTTTAGCTCTAAAGATGTTTGTGTTCAGGGGCCTACCAAGTCCCCTAGACTGACTGTTTGCTCTCAAAGTTCAGACAAACTTTTTATTTGACTTCTCCCAGACGGGATCAAAATGTTCCTCGACTGAAGAAAGCAAACACAAAACCACCAGACCAAAACTACACTTCCCCTGAAATTTAGACAGCAGGTAAACAAGTACTCAGAGCTCAGGTTGCATCTCATGAAAAATTGATTAATTTGGCAGGTAGCACATGTTTTGGATTTGTGCTACCTTCTAATTTAGACAGTTTCAAGGGCTCTGTCAAATATACAAACATATAAAAGTGTTTCCGTGTCAAACAGAAGGACGCCATGACAGTGTTCAATGTTATGACACCATGTGCAACCACAATGTAAATATGTAAATATCTCGTTTGTAATCTTTAATTCTAGATTTATATGAATATTTATATAAATACCAAATGTTCTTTTTTTCTCTTTATATTTCATTTTTCACTCGTTTGTGGTTTTTCTACCTGTCTTTTTCCATGCACTTGGTTGTTGTATGTTGCTGCTGTTAACTGTGAAATTTCCCCAGGGTGGGATAAATAAAGTCATATCTTATTTTATCTAATCTTATTATTTAGTAGAATATTCAGGGTTCATAGAGAAAGATTTCTGCAGACTTTGGTCATTTCCTGATGTCTCCGGAGTGACGCACCCATGGGGTTGTCATACATAGAGCCCCTCAGAGCCACTACTGAACATGTGGACAGGACATGCTGCGATCTGACTTCCCTTGTGTAAATTTTGGCCTAATGGTGTGAATGTGTCAAATGCCATTGTCATTGTCTCATTTTCAAACCAGAGATGTTTAAGCCCAAAGCATCAAATAAGATGTTTATGTGTATGTGTCCAGGCCAGGACCTGTACACATAACATACACTCCTCTCTGTTCAGTTCAGATCAATACTACAAAACAGATAGGACTTCACACTGCAAATGGATAATGTCCTAAAACATACTGCAGAAGAACTCAAGAGCTTTTGAATGTAAAGAAACAGTTGTTCTTCAGTGACCAAGTCTTTCACCTGCTCTCAGCCCAGAAGAGCATGTTTTTCAGTCATTGAAGAAACAAATATTAAATATCAATAACAAATATTACAAACAATTCTCATATGTATAACTACCCTAGTTTGTCCAATTAATTTTTGAGAGATTTAAATATTTTTTTTCTTTTGTTTCTGAGTCTCAAATCCACTGAAACATGGACACACACACACACACACACACACACACACTGACAGGTATAATCTGGGGCAATAATGACTGTGCAATAATGCCATGCTAGTGTTGGTATTGTTTTTAATGTTTTTTTACAGGGTTTTTTTTTTACTGTTTTATTTGATGTTTTATTTCATGCAGCACCTTTTGAGTGAGAAATCCAGAAATTTCATTTGTGGGAAACAGTGATAGTAATAATCAAGTTCCTTATGTCCTTATGTTCTTAAAGCTCAAAGCCTACACTTGATTGCTCAATCACATCTTCACTGTTTCACTTCAGATCCACTGAGTTCGTGTACAGTCAAAATAATAAAGTTTGTATTATTGTTTCAATACTTGTGGACCTGATTTAATGTAAAAAAAAAAAAAAAAAAGCTTCAAAATGGGGTGAATAACCCAATAATTTTCTTTCTCAAGAGTAAAATCAGCATTTCAAATATCGGGCCAAAATCTTGGCTGTGAGAGCTGGCTCAAAAAAGGGAGTAATAGGCACCCGCATGGACAGAATCATGGTGTAACTAGCTTAACATGTGTTAACATCATTAGATCAGAGGCTACAGTTTTAGAAGAAGTGGTTATTGATTTGATTGTCTTATCATGCTTGCACGCCATTCAGAGAGCATCAGCGACGCCTGAATCCGAGATGTCTGCTCCTGATCACACCTTAAAAAGACTTGACTTTATAGTCGTTCGTGTCACCTGTAAATCCTGCACATTGTGAAACTGGATTCGCTTTTGTCTGTATGTCTTTTTTTACTCAACTGTTTTTATATTTATTTACACCAGCACATAGCACATTGGTTCTAGATGTGTTATAAATATTGGTGTAATAAACTTACCTCTGATACAGTTCCTTCCTTTACTGTCTTGGTAAATTCCACTGGCATTTTCAGTTGAATAACCTCTCAGCTGGCATGTGTTTCTGCACATGAAATTTGACACCATGGCAACGTGGCCCTATTGTATTTCAATGAGAATTCTATGATTTTGGGACGTGGTTGTATGTCTACTGTATGTCAAAAGTACTAATATCTCCCAAAATATTGATCCTATCAACTTATATAGGGTTTTTTTTTTATTC
This sequence comes from Apogon talboti, assembly GCA_037367365.1. NCBI lineage: Eukaryota > Metazoa > Chordata > Actinopteri > Kurtiformes > Apogonidae > Apogon > Apogon talboti. The sequence continues at coordinate 7,895,568 of JAPQRQ010000006.1, forward strand.
TTGACTATTTTTATAATTGATGTATTTTACTTTGAGCACCATATAGAATATAAAAATAAATGTATTTTGTAATGACAATAAAGCCTATTCTATTCTATTCGATATGATACAGTGAAGACCATGAAACTGTTAGGGAAAGTCAGAGACAAATTTATCTAAAGACTTTATTACAAATGTCTGATAACTGAAGAATTATCATTTCATGTGCTGTTAACATTGTGAAAGAAAATCTTTTCAAGGATAACAGTACAAATTAAGAGATATTTTTAGGCTACTATTTATTACAAAATGCCATGGCGTATGAACACTGAATCACAGTGTCCACAAAACCTTAAACAAATGAAAAAGTCAGAGGCAGTGATCCCAGCAGACATCCTCTCGTGGCTTTTCTGTCTTTGATAAAGTCAGTCAGTAACATAATTACATGAGGAACTGTGGCACATGATCTGGCCTGGTTACACTGCATCTGTAATTATGAAATTAAGTGGCGTATGGATTTTATTCTGCTCTCTAAATTGGAAAACCTCATTTTCTGTGTACATTTAAGTCCCAAGTCTCATTTCTCCTCCCTCTTCCTTTTTCTCCTACACACTCAAACACAGTTGTCTGTCATAAACAAAGAATGTCTGTATGAAGTATTTGGGTCATGTTCTAAAATGGACAGAGGTCAAATCAGTCTGTGGGTAGCAATGTTGGGTTTTCTTTTCCATGTCTAATTTCATCATATCATGCCTGCCATACATAAGCTTTGGGACTATTAAAAGGTTGGAACAGTCGGCCCTTTCTCTGCGAAAATGTTGATTCATTCCAAGTCTTGAAGTGTTACATAACATAAATACTACATAACATCTCTTGGTAGTGGATACTGCAGCACCATTTGTAACCATCATGATTGCAATCGCACACATGATACATACAGTATACTTTATCAAATAGGCTAGTAAATTGGAATAAGATATTTTTACGTCTTCTCTTGAAATAACTGTGAGAATGTGATTTATTCTTGACCAGTGCATTGACCCGTTCATTACTTTATTTTATTTACTTTCCTGGTAAATTCCACTGGCATTTTCAGTTGAATAACTTCTCAGCTGGCATGACTCTTTCTGCACATGAAACCTGACACCATGGCAACATGGTCCTATTGTATATCTGTTGCTAAGTAACCCACTTCAATGATGATTCTATGGCTACATTCAGACAGCAGGTCTTAATGCACAATTCGGACTTTTTGGTGAAATCTGATTTTTTTTGTGTGTGCTGGTTCATATTACATATTAAATGCGACTTCTGTCAGTTTTGAGTATTGCCTGAATGTGACCCTGAAGTGACCTGCATGCGCAAAAGAGGTCCTGACCTAATAAGTGACCACACAGGCACGCACTGTGTTTATGGAAGTAGAAGTGTTTTTCCCGCTGCTCCTCCCCCTGGGACGCAGAATTGTGACATTTGTCGCATTTCAATGACATAAAGGTCGGAGAAATGTGACCTGGCTATTCAGACTGAAGTCGCATTGCAAAATATTGGATATGTATCAGATTTAAGAACACATGTGATTGGGTCAGATGGGTCAGATTTGAAAAAAAACTGATTTGTGCTGTTCAAACTGTCTTTAACAGATCGGATATAGGTCACGTATGGGCAAAAAAATCGGATTTGAGCCACATTTGCCTGCAGTCTGAACGTAGCCTATGATTCAACGTGATTGTAAGGTATTCCAAAATTACTAATATCTCCCAAAATATTGATCCTATCAACTTGCCATTTTTGCCAGTCTGATCCTTGACCCAAAATACATTAAGTACTCTAAAAGTCAAAGGCCAGCACTGTCCGGTTTTTCAGTTACAAAGATACACATACACATACACGCACACACAGAGGCCACTTGGCTTTTTATATATAGATAAAGTGTAACTGGGACTCAGTATCATTGCACCTGGTGATGTGTATAAAGAGGAATGTGTTTGAAAACAAAATGATTTCAAATTTATGGGAAACACTATATATTCAGGCTGATTTGTCTGGCGGTTAAAAGCATGGTGTTATCTTTGACTCTACACTTTCCTCTTGCCAGTGCCTTAAAGATATTATGCAATACCTTTTTATAAATACTACAAATTCCAAATATGTGTCATTTTCTGTCTGTTTTGTGGCTGGCGCAGAGACTTTTATCCATTATTTGATGTGTCATTGTAAAGATTTATTTCTAGCCTTCTGCATTTAAGTAAAAGTCTTCAAATGGTTTAAAATGCTGTGGCTAGAACCCTAACAAAAAAAACCTTACTAACTTACCGCACCTCACAAGCTACCACAACTCACACTCACAAAATACTAAATATCTTTGAGTGTTTGGGCTTGTTTCATACCTCACACCTCAATTCACTTCTACATAAATTCAAAGAAATCATCATGTTAAATATCTCTCTCCTAATTAAAAAATTGTTCTCCGTGTTTAACTGTGGGTCTAAGGACAAAATGTATATCGTGCAGACTGTAGGCTACATAAGCAAAATTCAATTAAGGTTAAACTGGAGTTGGATGCTTGAAATATGAGCTGCTGCAGGTCTTCATTAGCATATATGTAGTGTATTATATTTGTACAAAGTATGGAGCCTATGACTTATGTAGTAGAACAAAATAGAACCTGAAAACGGGGAAACATCGCCGAGCTACAGTTTTGATGGTTAGATGTAAAACGGGGATCTTACATCGCTGTGAGCCCGGATAGCTCAGTCGGTAGAGCATCAGACTTTTAATCTGAGGGTCCAGGGTTCAAGTCCCTGTTCGGGCGAAAGACTTTTTACACATAAAAAATGTTAGGTTTGGTTTACGGATATAAATAATCTGACATGATGCTACAAATCGTGAAAGTCATTCCTAAATCGTTAGTGTTAACTACAGGTATTCTAAAACAAGCAGCCTACGTAGTTTTGTAAATTTCCCATTTTCAACGTGTACAATTTAATAGGCATGCCCCTGTTATAATCTACTATATTTTAGTACGGCCTCAGGCGCTAGGTTAACAATAAGCGGTTCAGTTGTTGATAGTGTTCAGTTTAACCCACCTAAGTAAAACAAACAGAAGATGGTGCGCTCTGCATCTCGATCTACACACATCCGTCCTTGTCTCCACAGCAATGATCTCTGCCCTTCAAAATAAAAGCGCTATCACGTGAAGTAGTAGTGATGGGGCGGGTTCACGGGAACACGGTGGATGCGTCAGCCAATCAGCGCCTCTGTTTTGCGGCTTCCCATTGGACGATAAACACTGCGACCTGACTCAGAGGCATACAGAAAGATAGGGCACGTCAACGTGAAGAAGGCCGACTCGTGTCTACGGCAAAGCAATTACTTCAGGACTGGAATTATTCCCCTGCATTTAAGACACGCACACTATGCCGAAGCATTATCCAGTTTCAGTGGGAGGAAAGGCAGACCTGTGTCCCTGACATCGACCCGTGCCACCGGAAACCCGTTAGCTCAGGCAGCTAGCGACAGCTAGCTAAGTTAACGCTAGCTGTTACATACCCTCGTTTTTTTCACGCATCTGACCTCCACCACAACACAGGCGTATTGAGTATCACCAGCTTGTTAGGTTGGGGTCGGGTTTTTTTTACTCCCATCCCCGTTGTTTGTGTTGGTGCCCCGTGGACTCTTCTCGAATATGATACATAATGAGTCAAAGAGATACTTTAGTTCATCTGTTTGCTGGAGGGTGAGTACATTTTCAAGCCACATTCATGCTGTCCTAGCTAGCTCAACGCCATATCTGCTAGCAAGTATAGCGAGACATTTTAAAGTATTTTTTAGTATTATTTCAATATTTTTAGAGTCATATGCATTAAACAGTGGCATTTTTGCCATCCTGTGTGTCAGATGTCAGTTTAATAATCTTGTCCGTGCATCTGCACCCGTAGAAATTACGCCCAATGTCACAAGTTACAATGACATTTCAATGTATAGCATGAATGAAACAGCTGATTGGTGTTAGTGTATATCTTAATTGCGTTCAAGTATTGGTTTCGATTGTCACATTTCTGCATCCAAGTTTTGCAGGAACTCACTTTAAGTACCTCGGGGGCTTAAAAGAGAGAATGAGCTACTTTCTACGTGTGGTATCGGCCATAAAATAGTGCATCAAAACAAACGGAGGCTGCGTGTCAATAAAGGTCACTAGTCTAATCAAAAAATTCTTTTAAGGAACCACAGAGATGCCTTTTGCAGTGTGACCTGATGCAACATCGAAACTGTCTTAATTTAGGTATGGCTTATTTGTTTATTCTTACCGTCCTGCAAGTGTTTCGTCAAAAGGGATTATTTTAATTTTGAGTTAGGGTTAGTCCCATTTTGGAAGCGTTACATGTGGATTGAAGCTATAAATCTTTAGCTTTTCTGGTATTCATTTAATGCAGTGTAAACATGCTTGCATTATTTGTAGAAGCAATGTAAAATGGGAAACCAATACACTGAATTTCCAAATAATAAGTGGAGAAAAAAGATATGATCAATGTGTCCAGTGCAGTACTTCACTGCCATTGTATTCTTCCTCTCGGCCTTTGCAAAAAAAAGTTTGTTGACAGAACTTGTCCCTCTGGCTGAAGTTGATTGAAAATTAACCCTAACTAAGAGATAACTGCCGCCGCTTATGTTTTTGATGCACTGGGCCCAGGCCAGGCCTAGCCTTTACCTGCCAGCTGCAGTCCTGTCTGCACACAGTAGTAGTCTGCACTGTTTTTGTTTTTCACTTATCTCTTATCAGTCGTATTTACAGCTGAGTAGTTGATTTTTTTTTTTTTTTATTGGCCACACCTAAGCTTGTTAGCTGATGCCCTTTATTAAGCACGGTTTATGACGGACACAGGCGTGGGCTGTGTAGATTTTGTGGCTATAACTAGATTCATGTGGACTCGTGTGAAAACTTTGAAATTCACATCGGTTACAGGGTGAGTCCAGACAGGAAAACACAACATCACTAAAGCCATTAAATGTAACCTTAATACTAAAATTGCTATGAAACTAATGCACAAGTCTTGTACTTCAATTTAATATCAATTTGGTTGATGCTTATATGAAAATGGACATATCTATGAGTATGGAATGTGACGCAGAGCTAAACAAAAGCTTTCTGTTATTCCACAAGAAACACAAAGCATTCCTGAATCTAGGTTCCCACACTGTGCCATTTCTTGTCTAGATGCCGGGGATCTTTAGAATTCCAGTAGCCACACCGTTGACTAATTTATTTATGCAGCACAATTAACGCCGTACACACCTCTGACCATCTCTGCTGTTTCTGACACTGAAGAATAACATTAGGGTTCTGCTTTTTCCGTCAGCAGTGACGGTAAGATTTTTTGCTGACTGTTTTTCCCACCTCTGTTTTCATTCCAGATGTGGGGGCACAGTTGGAGCCATACTGACTTGTCCACTGGAAGTAGTTAAGACCCGTCTCCAGTCATCCTCCATCACCCTCTATGTATCTGAGGTTCAGCTCAGTACTGTTAATGGGGCCAGTGTGGCCCGCATGTCCCCACCAGGCCCCCTCCACTGTCTCAAGTGAGTGCTCCACATCCTAAGAGTTGTATATATGAGAGAGAGATTTACCTGCGCAGCAGTGGTTCCTTCCTCAGCAGTTACTGTGTTGCTGTGGCTGTTGTGGTTTGGTGTGGTTGATGTCCTTGGGCTAAAGCAACCCTTTCCTGGAGTCCAAGTCTCCGCACCCTCTGGAAAGCTACATACAGAGCATACCCAAGTCACTTTAACATCACACCAAGCAGGAAATGTTATATTATCTGTTGAGCTTATGAGATTTTCATGACTTTGATTCTTCATAACTCTGTGTTTATTCTGATAGGCTTTTTTTCTATTTTATGTCAAGTACCTGTTTGATATCCACAGATAAACAGTTGTGATGCTGAAGGTAACCTAATATGCTCCATGGTCTAGTGAATAGTTACTTATCAGCAGGTCATGTTAGGGCTGTTCTGGACTAAAGCATCCCTATTAATCATTTCTGTAATGTGATCTAGATTCACACCCCTGTGCTATCTCATATTTTCATGACATGTCTGCCAATTCCATTGCATCAAACCAAACACTACCTTTTTTCCTGTAGCCGTTTCAACAAATAATAGGATGGTATATACCACATGATATTTTGAACTTAGAAAGACGAGATAAAACCAAAGGAGACATTGATTCGAGGAGACTGTTCTAGTAAATAAGGCTTTCTTTCCCTACACTTCACAATAGTACTGTAATGCAGTGACTGATGAGACACTACCCTCTATCTCATGGAGTAACACTATGGGCCTCTCAGTTGTCCATTACTGTTAGTTTAATGTGTCTTGCTGCAGTTTATGGCACTCATAAATTGTCACTCAAGCCCCACTGAGTACCACTTCTTACCGCCTTAACCTGAATGTTAGTTAATATATTCAATGAGGATTGTGATATGTGGTTGCTACGTGCAAACTATAGAGTTTGTCACTGGAGCTTCACTAGCAGATACGTCTTCACTCTGACATACTGTGTTGTGTAAAGAGAATATCACGTTAGATCACAGAACGTAGGCTGTAATATTTGGTTTAAAAGGTCATAGTGCCATTTGCGAGTGAGATCTACAAATGAGACATGCATGGACATTAAGGTCATTGCCACTGAATCCTAATTTCACTATAAAACAAACGTCTTCCTGCTTGTTGACATTCATTTCACCAGGTCTACACACCAGATAGTCATGTGCTCATAAATTTGACAAACTTTACTGCACAAACACTGATTATTCATTACTTTATTATAGGTTTAGATAATAAACAGGCTGCACTGCACAAACAGAACAGGTTGTCATGTTACTTGGAGACTGAACGTGGTTGCCAAACTGACATCAAACATGTCCACGCATCTTTGAGAACACCATTCCTCTAAGCAGATATGTCCTGTTTTTATGACTTTAATCCCTAACAAGGGTATGTCAACGTTTAAAAGTCAATGATATAATGCTCTTTATGATACCTGATATCTGAGGCTGTCTGCGTGTCTGCGGCTGTTCTGTAACCACTAATTTACAGACACAAACTTACTCTCATCTGACCCCATAATGTGTGACATATATAGAAGAACATCAAAAGCAGATTAAGCCATTGTCTTCATTTAAAAAAAACTAGCGCGTTGACCCGTGGGGATCCATGGGTTCTAGATGTGGTAGTTTTTATGCTGTACCGCATTTGTCCAGCAGTCACCAAAGCTTTCTGGCCATAGCAACATTGTAAGGTATTCCAAAAGTACTAATATCTCCCAAAATATTGGTCCAATCAGGTTGCCATTTTCGCTACTGTGTTCCTTGACCAAAAATACCTATGTATGCCAAACTGCAGCAGTCAGCTCTTTCCGGATTTTGTGTGAATCCTCGGACACGTACACACGCACGCACACAGAGGCCACTTGGCTTTTAATATATAAATATTAATGAAATTGTACATAGGAGTTCAAAATTAGCTCTACCTGAGGTAACTACTGTTAAATCTTGATTTCTACATTAATAAATATAAAACAACAAACTAATATTAACATTTTCTACACCGGTACATAATTTTAGCCCTTTAAGCACCTTTAAGCTGAATGAAACAGACCAGAGCTCCAGATACAACGTGACATCATGAATTACCGTTAATATACTGTACATGCCACTTTTAATTGACGTGTTATATGGACGCATTTTAAGATTTCCGCTGCTGTATTTGAACACCACATCAAATGACATGCACTGCGGCTTAGGGTTAGGGTACCGTTTCCGGTTAGGGTTAGGGGAACCGGAAACAGGCAAAAATAGACCAGCGATCAAACAGCGTCCACTGACACGCCAAAACTCGCAAATGCGTAACTATAGCACACCAACAGGCACCGAACTGGCGTGTCATACAACGCATTTTCATGAGATCAGTCGGCCAGATAAGAGTTGCCAAATCTTGTTACCACCTCCTACCAATAGATGGTGGACATGTGCCCCTTCAGTCCTAACACCATTTCAGAGCATGTTTCTATTCAAAGTGAAGAAGAAACTCAAATTTGAAAGGTGTGGCCTCAAGCTGGTTTAGTAAGTAAGTAAGTAAGTAAAGTTTATTGAGTTTTAGTTTGGATACTTAAGGACAGATTTGGCTACTCTGCTGCTTGGCAGAAAGGCTTCTAAAACTTACTGCATTTTACTTTCTACTAATATTTAAGTTAATTTATTTTAAGGATAAGATGACAAAAGGCCAAAAACACAAAGAAAACTTCAATGCAAATATGCTCAAAGTTCACCTTTACTAAAAGTTACACAATCCAATATGGCCGCTGCCCTGTGACATCACAATATGTAAGATGAGTAAAATAGATGAGTAAATTTGCTCCCATCATAAACTTTGGATCATAGCCAATATCTTTCTCATGTATAGTATGACTTTATCTGTAACCAAGCTACAGCTTTATGAAATCTTGATATCAAAATTTAATGTTTTTTGAAAAAAAAAAACAAAACACCTCCAGCGCCTAAAGGGTTAATAACCTACATTTACATTTTCACCCATAATATACCTTCTCTAACATGTTTTTGTAATATTTTGTGTCCTTTTTGCACTTATACCTATGTATAAAATGTGAATATTTCCTCCACCATTGACTCGCTGTAAACAAACATGCTTACTTATATAACATGTTGCATAGTACTTTATTATCATGTTTGTAATTCTATAAATTCTTTAGTGTCAAGCTAAGTTCAAAGTTTCATACGTCATTAGTAATGGAACATTTGCTCAACCAAAAAATTTGCTGCTGTTGTCATTCCTGTATGGGCCATTGCAACTGATGATAACACAGTACATTTTCAGATGTTTATCATACCCCAAACATCTTGCAAAATTTCATGTTAGTTTCTTTAAATTCCACATTGCAGTGATTATGTTATTTCTCCAGTCATTATTGTGATCGTGATTGTGGTTTGATTAATTGTTCAGCTGTAATTGTATTTACATCCTGAGAAGCAGAGCTGTCTTTGTTAAATAAAGATGCACAGCAGATGTCAGTCAGTTCTAGCAGTTGGAAACTAATTTTCTATTAAAACAGGTCCCTCCTGTTGAGAAAAATTGCTGTCTCTCATATTTAGGTAATATATTCATTCATCTTCTGAACTGCTTTATCCTGGAGGGCGTGCTAGAGCCTGGCCCTGCTACCATCAGGTGAAGGTGGGGTACACCCTGGACGTGTCACCAGTTCATCGCAGGGTTAAGAATATCATACTGTTTTTCCTTTTTTAAAGGCATTATGCAATACAAGAATAATAAGAGAAAGAAAATCATATTGGTCAAGAATCATGACCTTACCCCTGGGTGAAACCAAGGACTTACCTTTACCCTGTCATGGAGTCACTTAGACAGGTTAACATGAAGTGCTCAGAGACTATGCTGGTTATGACTGTGCATCAACACTACCAGTACAGAGCAAAACATGTATACGCATGTCATCATCCTACATTATAAACAAAAAAAAAAAAAAAAAAAGACATCTGTTTTCCTGTTTGTTTTATATGAACCTGCTATGGGTTTGTGTGAAGAAATGCACATTGGTAGATGTGAATGCAGTCTGTTAAACAGGACAGCTTCCTCCTATTCCGTGATAGCTGGCTCAAACGGTTGTTTTCCTAGACCTCCATATTTAATATATTTATTTATTTCGTTTGTTTCCTCTATCTACTTGGATACAAACCTCCTCCAAGTCAATATTTTATCTAACCTATTCCCCACACAGTACAAAGATCAGTGTGAAGAAAACCACTGTTTACATCCCTTTGGGGATCTGGTTGGATACACATGTAAGATTTTAATAAAAGTTTTGAAGAGCAGGAGGATTGTGTTTAAAAATTGAAATGGGACTTTGAGCTGTATTTATGAATGCAAACACCAGTGGGGAAAAATGCACATCTGCCAATAATAAGCACTTGATCTTGAAATGTTGACCCTACCTAATTATGCCAGATGCTTCTGGGACAGAATCGTGGAGGTGTTAGACTACTAATGTCTGCCATATTTCTTTGTATTACTCAGGTTAATTTTGGAGAAAGAAGGACCTCGCTCTCTCTTCAGGGGCTTGGGGCCAAACTTGGTGGGTGTGGCACCTTCCAGGTAAGAAGTTTGTTAAGACTTACATCTATTCACCAGTTCTGTTTTTTTTTATAATGACAGCAGACAAATAAAAATGGTGTTACTCTGATCAACTCTTAAAGCATTTGACTACAAGAAACTCCATGGTATAGCCACTTATGTTATCGTAAATATTAATGACGGAAAAAAAATTCATTTGAAAACTATGTTTAGGGTCAAAACATGATTGTTTTTTCTAAAGCTAGGTATGTACCGTGTGATTTTTGCATTGTCCATCCAGGATGGAAGATGACAAAACATTACATCTATGGGTTTAAGAGTGTTTTAAGACTGCCATACCGTACATAATTCTGAGAAATGAAGGGTGAACATCACACATTGCAACTGCTGGTCCAAACAATGTCTTCCAACCAGCCAGTAGGAAAGAAGCATAGAACGGCGCAATGATCAACGCATCATCTACATGTTGGCCTCTTTTCCTGACCCATGACTGGTTCCACATTTTCCTCATGATTATTTTTCATACACATAAATTCCACTATTGGACTGACATGACTTACTAATAAACTTACTAATGATGTTTGATGTTTTAGTTTTCTATATTTTTTTATCTGTGTCATAGCCTAACTTTTGGTATCATTACTATCCACACAGTCCATAGGTACCTGTAACTGGAGAACTGTTCATTTTCAATCACTTGCCTCACATTTTGAGCAGTTTACTGTTGCTAAGCTAAGTTGAGCACTGCCATCATTGCGTTATATTCATTAACAGCGGCAAGGCCAGGAGCAAAGTAGTGGCTAATGGCAGTCAGGAGGGACTAATGCTGTAGCAAGCAGCTGCCAGTGCTAAGCATACGTCAAGTGTTTTGTTAGTATCGTACATAAATGAATACTGATGCGGAAGTGTGGAGGCCACTGTGCCTCCATGCTTCAGTGAAGATACAGATGTACAGAAAAACATTGTCAGTGAAATGTGAGTGATGCGCATTTAGTGTCATTCGGTCTGTTGGTAGACAATAATCAGGCTCCAGCGTTGCACTGTGCCGCTCAAGGGGGAAAAAAAGGCAAAACCAACACAAAATCTTATATTTAGACACAAGTATAAATGTAACTATCATTGCCTTTTAAATTAGTGAAGACCAAATGCAATTAAGTGGAAACGAATGATCGTCTAAAGCTCATTAAGCTGAGCCTGACACAGGGGCAGTTTTTATTTGCTCATGTGGTGTAATTAATGAGGTACATTGCTGCTGTAAGCACATTATTGGATAAGACTCATTAGCTTTGAGCTACAAGACCAAAGCTTTACTTTTGAGAACTTATTTTCCCTAGTACCGTTTCTAAATATACTCACTATTGTTGAACTTCAACAGAGCAATTTACTTCGCTGCTTACTCCACTGCCAAAGAGAAACTGAACGGTGTGTTGGAACCTGACTCCACACAGGTACACATGGTCTCAGCTGGAATGGCAGGTAAGGAAATCTCTGAGGCTGTAAGTTAAGATGTCCAAATGCTTTCTGAGCATAGGAGGAATGTGAACTGCAGTGTAGTGACTGTTTACAGCGTGCTTGTCATAAATGAAGGCAGCCCATTCAGTGCACATAAGCTTCAATGAATGCAAGTGTTACATATAGGACCAGGCTTGTGTAACTTTCTGTATAGGTTAGCTTGTTGTGCCATATTTACTGCAGAAAGTAAGCAGTCGAAGAACTTGTTTTTGTTCGGGGTTTTTTTTTTGATGCCATTGTTTGAAAAGTCATGCATCAGTAGCTCCTTAAACCTCGTGTACTCAGTTCCATGCTTATGCTGGTTCTTTGACCTTTTGCCTTGATCCACACTCAGCTCAGTATGATAAAGAAGCTTACTTAAAATTGTCTTGGCAGGATGTCATTTATTCACTGTGTATGTGAGCGGTATGTTATTTGCTCACTGAGTTGCTGCTGAGAATGCTGAACCTTTTTACAGCGTGTCGTCTTCATGTGTGTATATGTGGGTGAAACTGACAGATCTGTTACGCCGCCAGATTTAGCATAGCATGCCTTAGACCCTTCAACTCGGTCAAGGTCAGCGTTTGTCAGTTCTGCTCCGACTGTTGGCAGTGCACATCTGCAATCAGAGTCCTGACATCAGCTGCACTGACAGCTGAGGAAGCGTTGACAGTCCAGCTGTTAATGTAGTCGGCGCGTTGATACATAATACTAACAGCAGAGGTTACATCCTGCATTTACTTCTGCAAGTAAAGTGCGAAGATGACCTTAAGCTAAAGCAGATCTGATTCTTATCTTACTCCTCAACATTGGCAGGACTAATAAAAATACAACATATTATAATCTACCAATAAATCTTCATTAGGTGTAATTATAGATTAGTATTATTTGATTTATATGCCGACTAAGCTTCTATACTTGGCATCATTTGTGTGTTTTACAATTTAGCAGAATAAGTACCACAGGGCACAAAGTTAATTATTGTTTTAATGTCAGAGGGTTTTACTTTTATAGATGTAAACTCAGCTGTATTCTTCCAGCCGATCCCATCTCCTGTCCTGCTGGGGTTCATTGTTATCTCACATGAGGTTAAAGTAGAGTAAGCGATTCTAATCAAAACACTTCTTGTCAAAATCAGCAAATACCTCCCCACAGTCTGCTTCAGTCTGTCCCCTGGGGAAAAAAAATTATTTTCTTCCATACAGCCGCCACTCACAGGGTATTTATGTGCATGCATTGTACCTCTGCTGTTGAAATGCAACCACTATGTAGATTTGTGAATTTCAGTGTTTCCATAGGAGCACTGTGGGTGTGGGTGGCATGTGTGCATTTTGTTGGTGTCTTCACCTCTCAGTAATGATCCTCTGGAATCGTTAACTCCAGCTTTTAAATACAGTATGTGGGGTCTGTTGGATGGTGGGGCAATGGGAAGTGAAATGGTTGCATGCTGACTATATTGCTACACACAAGCCTGTGTCTGTTTTAGGCTTTTACTCTACCATAGCTCTCCTCTTGCAAGGGCATGAGACCCCCACACCAGCAGGGGTCTCTAGCTGCATCTGTGAGGAGTTACTTGGGTTTGTGTGAGTACTCACCACAGATCTGTGCTTTTTTCATGTGGTTCTTCTTTCTTCTCTTTGCATTATTTCCTTTCTCTAATCCCTTGTCGTGTAGGACATTGGGTAGGAGCCTTTTTGTTCAGTTGATTGTGCAACACAATTTTTAGGTCATTAAGTCATAGAAGTCTTTAGTGGGACTAGCCCTGTGTGTGTCTAGGCTGCTTTTGTTGCTCTTCAGACATTGTATTACAAATAAAGTTTACATTTTATAAATGTTTTACATCTGATCTAGAGTATTAGTTTGTAGACAGGTTGAAACAGTTTGTTGTGCCACTGAGTATTTCTACATTCCACATACAAGCTGTAAATTGGTATCTTTTTTTCACAGGTTTTACAGCCATCACAGCAACTAATCCCATCTGGCTCATTAAGACCCGCCTACAGCTGGATGCCAGGTGAATATGACATTGTCATGTATGAATCACTAGAAATGTTATATATTAGTATTAGGAGTATTATTGTAAAGTCTGTGACATTTTTCTTCAATCCAAATGATGATGTCGGAATTCCTGCTAAACTTCTTTTGGCTTTAAAGGGTCGTTTCTTCATTTAATTCCAAAATTTCCACTTGGTCCAACCCATACAAAAAATTGCTGCTGTATTGTTTTCTGTCTTTAATACTGTTGTCTCTTTGGACTGGACACAGCGTTATCCTTGTACTAAAGATGAGAGTAGGGGATAGAATAGGAAATAGGGCTCTGATACCTGAGGGCTGCACATATATCAGGGTCTGGTCGGTTAACTTTTGGTTGTTAGTGTGCTTCTCTTAGCTCCACGGCCTGTTTTTTCCACTCCTCATACAGGGGCACAGTTTCCATTAGTGCAGTTACAAGCCCTCTAACACATGGATGAGGTTAATGTTCTATTTAAATTTGGCACAGAAAAACAGTTTGTGCCAACCTGAACTACAATAGAACCTGTGGAGTATGAGAGTTCGGCTGAGGGTCTGATAAACATGTCCACAGACAAATTATTGTGTTTTTAGATGGAGGAATAAACAAAGAACATGAATACAGTCATCAGTATTCAACAATAAAATAAAAATAGTAAAATATCCTATAATAAAATAAACCAGTGAAATTTAAAGTAAACTATTGTTTTTGCATAACTCAAAAGCAGACATGTATAAAAGGATCTTAGTTTATGAGAATGTGTCATTGTTTCAGGGTTATCTTATTCATCCTGTCATATTTCACCCTTAACAATCAGCTGCCACTATTTTTCTCAAGTTATCAACCCATTGTTTGCTGATTAAATAGACATCAGCATTATATCAGGCACTTAATGTGCTGCTGACACTCATGCCAAGTGCTCACCAGCAGAACCCAACAGGCCGCGAGACATGTTCACTGGTGTTCTATATATAAACCAAACCGTGGTGCAGGGAGCTGCAGCTCTGCTGATGCCAGTGTAATAGAGGTTTTGTGACTTTATATTTTTAATATGCAACTATGTATCACTTTCACTTCTGTAACGCTATGTGTGTGTGTTCTGTTTTCTCAGGAATCGAGGTGAGCGAAGGATGAGTGCGTTTGAGTGTGTGCGGCGAGTGTATCGGGCAGATGGCCTGCGAGGTTTTTATAGGGGTATGTCGGCATCCTACGCCGGCATCTCAGAGACTGTGATCCACTTTGTGATCTATGAAAACATTAAACGGCGCCTCTTGGAGGCCAAGACACCACAGAACATGGATGAGGAAGAGGAGGCATCCAAAGATGCTTCAGACTTTGTGGGCATGATGCTCGCTGCTGCCACCTCCAAGACCTGTGCCACATCTATTGCTTATCCTCATGGTGAGAGTCCGCCGTGACCCGTAAGCTAGACCAGCCTGGCTAATCAGTGGGGCTTTTCTTTAACCTTTTTCTATGTTCTTGCCTCTGCAGAAGTGATCCGTACCAGGCTACGTGAAGAGGGCACCAAGTACCGCTCCTTCTTCCAGACTCTGACAACAGTGCCCAGGGAGGAGGGCTACCGCGCCCTGTACCGCGGCCTCACTACACACCTGGTACGACAGATCCCCAACACGGCCATCATGATGTGCACCTACGAGCTGGTGGTCTACCTCCTGAACGGTTAAAGTCTTCCCCCTGTTAGACAGTATGTGTTAACCCTGCCCCTGTCCAGAGAAGGAGAGAAAAGAAAGAGAGCAACTGCACACCAGCTAAGAGACAGCATGTTGACCTTTGTCTCAGTGAAGCAAGCGGTTCTTAAAAATAGGTTTTGTTTTATAACCAAAGGGTCTGGCACAATGACAAGACTGCAAAGGGTCTACATTGGATGGGGATGTGGGTTTAGCAGGGGCTAGGCATGGTTGATTGCTGTCAGCGTCATCTACTTTCATTTGTTTTCCATCCAATTCCCCTTCCTTTGGTTATATACGCGGCTTGTGCACGCTCTAATTGAGAGTAACTCAGAACGAAGTACCTGAGTTACAGTATAATCTGTCTCTAACAATACTAATAAGAATGAGAAAGTCCAGTAATCCCAGCCCTTACCTCCTAATGGATATAAGACCCTCTACAGCTACAGGCTTTGTCCTTGTGACTATTTAAATAGTACGATTACTCCGAGAGGCCCCGAATACAAAGATGCCCAGAGCTGAAGTCTTGGACGTTAGGTAGTGTAAGGAGCAGCTGGTGGTTGGGGCTTGTTGATTGAAGATAAACAGAGGATAACGGTGAATGGGAGGAGAAGTGAAAGACAAAATGTGCCTTGTGTTAAAATGTGATGTAGACTAAAGATGCACAGTGGCTGCAGGGGCAGGTGGAGCTCTGGTTGACTGGACACAGATACAAGAGGAGTAGAGCTGTAGCTGTACACTGGTGTTATGTGTTTTCAGGCGCTCATGGAACCTTTTAGTGAAGCTTTTTTTTTTCATTATTATTTTCCCTGAGCTCTTTACACTAAATACCCACAGTACATGAAACCTTTGCATAAGTGGCAGATTTGTTCCCCCCCCAGTGCATAGATGTGTATAATGTGAAGTCAGGACCTTGGCAACTGTTTGTGTAAACCAAGTGTGAAAAAAGAGTAATAACTAAGGTTTGACGGAGCCTTAAAGGTCACCAGAATATAATCCACCTTTAACTACTGGAATGTAAATAGGCCAGAGGAGTATATATACAAAAGCAGAACATGGACCCGTATTGTGAATTATAAATAAATAAAATTCTTAACAAATTCTAATATTGACAGATATTATATGAATGGCTACATGATCGTGTTGAGCTTGTCTGACAAGTAACACCAAATGTTCTTTAGAGCAGAGAGGATTAAGTGTACTACCAACTAAAACAACAATGTTGTCGTTGCAACATGTTTTACAGTTTCTCTACAACTCTCATCTCATTTGTTTTGCCTCAATTGCAGAACCCATGCTAGTTTTAGAGGCGAGGACAATCCTCTTGAGTTTACTCTGGAAACTTCTTGTACTAAGTTAAACCAGTGTTTGCAAGAAGTGGCCAGGAACATGCTCATCATAAGCGCACATTAATTAAATGCAGACCAGTGTAAACATGGCTAATTCCCTCCTGTAGTCAGTTGAGGGTTTTTGTTTTTGGTGATAACATGTCTTCTCCAAAAAAACAAAAAATCACTGCATTTCAGGATTAAAGAAAAAAAAAAGGCGGCTTTTGTTTTGTTTGTCAGTGTTTCATGTACTTGGATATGTCTCTGTTATGGGATGGAAATGTGCTTGCTCTCTACTTTGAATGCTTTTTTTAAAAGCAGTTTTATGTTATGAACAGTACAAACAACAACAAAAAACAGTGTTTTGCTATCATCTCGATCATCCCGGTTACCACATATTATGCAGACCTGTAAACACATCACCAGATTTTAGCCTGTTGATACTTGGTTTGCAAACGGCTCAGCCCACAACAGAAGTAATCAACCAGCTGTAACTGCTCAAGTTATGGTTCTCTTCCAGTGTATTTTAACTGACTTGGATAACTTATCTAAACTCTTCCCTCACCCTTTTTTAGGTCAGAGTAGTGGTGGTGCTGGTGGGCAGCAGTCCGGTGGAAGGGAAGGGCAGTTTTGGCATATGCAGCTAATCTATGCTCACTTTCTCAGTGCCGTTGTGCTTGAGATTGTAGACACAGCTTAAGTGTGGCCCTGATGCTTTTCAGAGAACTCCACCGCAATTATTGATCCTCAATGTGAACACTTGAGTTTTACAGCACACATGAAGGATGCATTAGTTTAGCCTCACTGTAATTCTTATCAGATGTGTCGATGCTTGCAGACAGTACCGTCAACACACAATAGTGGGAGGTGACTAGAGCCCGACCGATATGGGATTTTTGGGGCCGATACCAATATTGGGGGTAAAAAAAAAAGACAATATGCGGGGGGGACGATGACACACAAACATCCTGCCCCTTCAATTGAAAGTTCCGAAGTTTCAGGAGGTAGGGAAAAGGTAAATGAACTTCGCAACAGCAGGAGACGTAAAGGTATTAGTAACGTGTGTTAAGTTTCACTTTCACTTTACACATACCCATTGTGAGGTACCCGCAGCACAGACCGCACAGCCCCATTTGAGTGTGAGGGGAAGGGGCCAGGTACTCGGGGAGAGTGCAGTGCAGAGCACAGCAACACAATCTCCGTGCAGCAAAAAAGTTAATATATCGGCTACATATTGACCGATGTTGATTAATCGGCAATACGCTATAATCGGCCGATTATATCAGCGGGCCGATTAATCGGTCGGGCTCTAGAGGTGACCCTGTTGCTGCTAGTAGTGATTTGTATATCATGTTGCTGGCTACACTCCTATTGGTTTAAAACAGGATGGATAAACAAGTCATGCTGATAGTGTGAGTTGATGGTGCAAATTAAAGGATCAGTTCACCCACAACACAAGTCAACATGCTTTCCCTCTTACTTTACTGTATGTTTGTTTTCCAAATTTTGAGGATCCATGAGAAGAGTTTGATACACAGGTTAAAAAAAACTTTTATTCTTCGGCAGGAAGTAATTTCAACTTATGCAGAAAGGATTGTCATTGTTTATTGTAACAGGAACTTTCATTCTAAGCACCACAAATGTAGCGTTCACTTTCAATGAATGAATTGTCATCAAAATGTGAAAAGAAAACCATCTCTAGCAGTACCGTTCATTTTTTTTCCTTTCCTTTTGGGTGAACTGCCTCTTTAACTGTCTGTGTGCATCTCTTTTGTTCGTGTACGTGTCTCATTGTTTGTCAGATGATAATTTTCTACATCCCATGGTTATTCTTTTGCACCCACACATTTGCATCCTGTGCCAGTGAGTGTGTGTGTGTGTGTGTATGTGTGTGTGTGTGTACGTGCGTGCGTGCGTGCGTGCGTGCATGTGTTAGCGTGCGCTTACTTACATGATCTAATGTCATAGTCTTGTCTTGTGTGTAAGAGATCATAAGAGTGTATGCACTCAGTTGAATAGCTGCAAACAGTGTTTTTATCTTTTTAAATGAATTGTTGCTTTTTTCCTGACGCCCTTTGTTTTTTTTTTTCCATGTTGTCATTGCGGAGCCGACTGATCGGGAGGCTCGGTCTATGCATTCTCTCATACCGGTTTTTGTAAAACGACAAGTCAATAAAATGAAGAGTGCAAGTACATTCTGGTGTCTGGAAATCTTTTTTTTTTTTTCCTGGATCTGAAACAAAATATCAAAGGAGTGAGTTTACATATCTATATGTTCCTGGTTTATAGGAAATAATTCCATTTCCATCATCATTTATTCATCTATCATACAGTTGTGATATTTGTTATATAGTTACTGGGATGGTAGAGGTCTCTGTCTCTATATGCTGTAGTAGTATATCCACAGTTAGTACTTGGAGTAGTAGCATAAACAGTTATGGGTATTTGTACTTATGTGGCAGGTTACAGAGAAGACCGGAGCTGTAGGTAAGTCTGTGGTAAGTCCTTCTTTATTTTAGCGCCAACAACC
>JAPQRQ010000006.1:7918555-7930851 GCA_037367365.1 Apogon talboti
CCGCTGAAACCCTAAAACACGCCCCCTTACCCATAGTCCCCTGGGTGAGAGGCCTGCCCCCTAATGTCCGCCACACATATACACTTACTGTATACTACTGTCCACCCATGTCTCTCCCCCTATCATCATCATCACTCTCTCTCTTTGATACTTTCTCCTATTCAGGCCATGACAATGCATATAAGTTGATCCTATGAATGTTTACCTCTTTCTTTAATGTACAATAAAACATAAATAGAATACTGGATATCATCACATCACTTAAAAATCGGAAGCTGGATAATGAATGTTTTTTTCCTTTTTCTGGAAATTAAATGAGGTGGGAATTAAAGGAAAAGAAATTGTCTAACCACATTAATGCAATGGTGAGTCACTTCTAGACGTTTTATTTAATCTAGTTGCACATTCAGCTTCAATAAAAATAGAAAAACAGACAGGGTGTCCTGCCAGAATCATCTATTGATCTAAAATGCTTAATAACTTCTGAGCCTATCAATACGTTGAAATAATTAAGGTAAAATACAATTTGTCATCTTTTCACGGTCATCAGATATGATCCATTTGGATGTCCAGAGGCTCCGTAGTTACCGTGGAAACACCGTCATCTTCTACAACATTGATTCACCAGTAAAACCCATGGAGTTTGACAAATGACAGTGGATGGAGACACTTGTTTTTTCATTTAATTTATTGATATCTTTGCTGAAAAAGTCACTTTTTCTTCAGTTTTCTCTGTGTCGATATAATAACTCTCAACTTTAATCTGAGCTTTTATGAATTTACACAATTGATAACTTAAATATCGGAAAATATCAGATTTTCATTGAAAAAAATCTAAATACAGAGGATAATATTATAATAAATGGTGATAAATCACTTAATAAAGTTTAAATGGAGAGAAAAATACATTTGGGAACAGCCACAAACGTAGCACGGGGTATGGGTTAAACAAATACAAACTTGTATTCCATGTTGTTTGCAGGAATACACACAACGTACATGAAGTTGTTGCAGGTTTGATTTTCAACCACCAGGGGGGAGTGTTTGACTTGCTAAACTCCTGTCAGACTTCTTCCATTAGTTCCATCAGTTCAGTGGAACAGATATTAAAAGACGACAGCCTTCTGCTACCTCACCCTTCCATCCAAAACTTTTAAGATTGAAAAAGGACCCACCTCCAGGTGTTAAACCGTATCCACCCACCACAAACAACGCCGGCATCATGAAATGAGCCACATCCAAAACCACATCCACATCAGGCCAATGAAACCTGAAGGAAACATAAAAAAGAATTAACGAAGACAGATGTCAACAAAGGCTGGCACAGTCAAGGCCGGAAAACATTACCTAATTCACAGCCCATTTCCTGGCCTGAACAACGGCATCACATCATCACATTAGTTCCAGCAGGACCAGCTTGACTCAGACACCACACGTATTTATTTTGTGTCAGACATAGAGGGAGGAGTGTGTTCCCAAAACGTACTGCACAATCTGCCTGTGATGCCAGCACTTTTGGAATAATGCAAAGTGCCCGAGGGTGTTGGTTGTGCCTCACTTGTAAATTGAGCATCAGAGACACACTGTGGAATGACAGTAAAATACCTGATGGAGTCGGTGGAGTGTCACATCTGGCACCTTGCTTATCTCTGAACTGCAGTTGAAAAAGAAGGGAGGGCAGAGAAAGAGACAAAAAAAATGGTGTTTTGCGTTGTGGTGTTTTTGGTGTGCATGGCTTAATCCTCAAAAGGGCATTTGGACCCATAATCAGTGTTTTGGTTACATGTGAAGATTAAAGTCTGTTTCCAGCCATCACACATATAAGAACATTTTTGATGCATACTGCTTTGACATGTGTTTTTTTTAATATTTTCTGTTATTTAATCCTCATGTTTGAGGTCCTGCAGAGGAAGGTAGCACTCATCTGACCAGCGATGATTTAGCATGTACAAGTCTTCGGGGCTAGTTTGTGGAAAGAATCTTAAAAAGGGTGTACTGGCTGAGATATCTTGACTTTAAAGCTCAAGCTTTCATGGACAAGGCTTTAAAATGCTAAATCCTGTATGTCCTATAATGCATCTCCACTGCCAGGCCCCACCTGGATTTAACTAAGCAACTAGATACGAGTCTTACAATAGTCATTAATGCAACAAGTTGTTGTTTTTTTTTTACCAAATTGATGCAGTGATTAATTTATCATTTCTTAAACAATCATGTGAGAGGGTATTACTTATGATCATGGAAATGATATTACTGTGTTTCAGAAGGGTCAAATTATTGGTCTGCAAGGAAAGATAGTTGTGAAGTGTCATCTTCTGAGAGAAAATGTGGTTGGAAAATACCTTAAATGATTGGACTTGGACATCAATAGTCATACGATTTTGGTTAAATCGTATGACTATTACTATTAGAAATTAAAGTTGTAAATCAAATTTGAGGTAAAACCTGTGCATTATGATAGTTCAAAAGAATACTTTCTAAATCCTAAATGTTTGTAACAGTAGTACATAAGGACAGACAATCACTATAACTGAAGCAGTAACAATGAAATTACTTAATGTCAGTTAAAACGTAACTGTAAATCAGTGCAACATGAAGCTTTGTATCATGCAACACTCAGCGAACAGCACATCATGCTGTTTTATTTATGTTGTAGTGTTTCAGATTACAAATCAATGTACAGATGCTTTGTTTTCCTCCACATGGATGCTGGCAAGAAAATTGGATGAAGGCAAAACAAACAAATAGGCAACACGGTGGTGCAGTGGACAGCACTCACAGCGAGGAGGTCCTGGGTTCGATCCCAACACCGGTCGGTGGGGCCTTTCTGTGTGGAGTTTGCATGTTCTCCCCGTGTCTGCGTGGGTTCTCTTCAGGTACTCCGGCTTCCTCCCACCATCCAAAGACATGCACTGATAGATTAACTGGTTAATCTAAAAATGGCCCATAGGTGTGAATGTGAGAGTGTTGTTTGTCTCTATGTCAGCCCTGCGATGAACTAGCAACTCGTCCAGTACCCCGCCTTCGCCCTTAAGTAGCTGGGATAGGCTCCAGCGACCCCTGCGACCCTAGTGAGGATAAAGCGGGCTCAGAAGATGAATGAATGAATGAAAACAAACAAACATGGGAGAGAATAAACGTAACAAAGAATGGGGTAGTTGAGAAAAGGAAAAGGAGTCCAAGCAACCAATACAAAACAAGGACATTGTTGGGTTAGGATTGGGTGATACATACTGTGTAAAAGATTAAATTATAGACTCCATAAATTGTGGCCACATGTTCCTCTACTATTACAAAACGATATGCATCTGCAGCTCATATTAGCTCATCTCAGACCAAGGCTGTACTATCACATCCTGCATCCTACTGCTTCTGAATTCAATGTTGTTAAATAGAGTTTAATGCACTTTAAAAAAACAAAGTGGCTATTGCCACAGTGCTGTGGGACGAACTTTCTCATTTGTCTATTACCACAGAACCAATCAGCGCCCTTGTGAAATCATGTGTAGAGGTAACCTGTCACCCTGCTGCCACAGTACTGTGGCAATAAACATCGCACATGCCATGTGCCTATCCAGCTACAGGAAAAGGCTAGGGTACCAGTTACAGGCTACGTCCAGACGACAATGCTCATGGTATTTTTCTTTTGTGGATTATAAAAGTTTTGCATCCATACATGTATCATTTCAAGAAATATCTGCGTCCAGGTAGAAATGTGAAAACTGGCTCTTGAAACGGTGTAATACGTATACCACGCCTATATGTGGCGCTGTACACAAACACAGACAGAGCTGCAGGATACACCAAAATCACAGACGAATGCAGTGAGCATGTGCATGAGGTTACATCTGGGGTTTTCTTCTTCTGGTCACGTGGTACTATGGCGTCATCATTTCCATAAAGTGGTGCTTTGCCTATCCATACGGCAACACGAGGGTGGCGGTGTGAGATTTTTCCACTCTGGGACCCGTTCTCCAATGCCCCGTACACATGACAACAAATTTATGTCAATCCACAACAGTTTAATATAGATTCTGCCTTTTGTCCACATGACACCGGTGTCATTGGTGCCCTGAAGTGGTATTTTTGGAGAACGGGTTCCAGAGAGGAAAAATCTCACAGTGCCTCACGTTGCCATATGGACGCGAAACTTTTACAATCCGCAAAAGAAAAATACCACAAACGCTGTCCTCTGGACGTGGCCCAAAAATACCGTTTCAGGGCATTGACAACGCCAGTGACATGTGGACAAAAGGCCAAAAAGATATTAAACTTTTACAGATTGACATAATTTTGTTGTCGTGTGTACAGGGCGTATACGCCATACATCACCACAGTACTGTGGCAAGAAGAGGCTAGTGAGTTCATGTAACAATATCCATGATTGGCTCTGTGGCAACAAAATGTCATTCCTGCTTATTGTCACAGTACAAATGCTAACATTTGATTGGTTCTGTGGCAATAGACAGACCGATATTTTGTGCCACAGTACTGTGGCAGTAGCCATTGCCAAAAAAAAACTGCATTCAGAAGTGGAGGATGTCACTGCTTTCACAGGGTAACACCTGACTTGCTTAGAAGTTGCAAACAAATTAACCATCTTTTCATTAACTTGGTATTTCCTTCTTTTTTTTTTCATTGCCTTATAGTAACCTCAAGTAGAGTAATTTCAGACTCTCAGTGTGGTGCACGGACAGTTTTCTGGTGAGTCACAGACTGGCAGAACACAGGAACCTGAGGGCTAGCCAAAGCAGTCTGTGCCATGACTTTCTGTTGCAGCTGTAGCCAAGGCTGAGCGCTCAGTAGCTCAGAGTCATGAACAGCTCTGCTCCAGACTCAGACAAACGATCCTCGCTCTTTTTGACTCAAATATCTGCCGTGGCCCGTGCTGTCAAAAGACAAAAACCACAGTTGCAGCATATGGCCGACATGCTCCCGGTATCATGCGTACCACATTGCGTGCATAGATCGAAGACAATGCCTCCAGTCTGTTTCCTCTTAGTCTCTTTGTTCTCCAAGCACTTCATTCTCACTTCACATGGTTGTTCGGGGATCATAAAGATACTGAAACTCCACCAATATTATTCTTTTTGCTTTATTTTTAGCTCATCGGCCGATAGGTCAAGAGCTGTTGTGAAGGCACTGTGTGCGGCGTTGTCTTGGTCATCGCCGTCTTAGTCATAATCATCTTCATCATCATCATTGTCATCTTCGTCATTGTTGTCTTCATCATCATCTTCACCATTGTTAGAAATTTCTTCAAACATCATCTCTGACGAAACTACTAGTTGGATTCATTTCACATTTTATATGTAGCTTCCTTGAGACAATGTCTACAAAATTTGTTCACAGTTTTAAGATATTTTAATTTTTTAATTTTTGACAAATTTTTGAATTATTAAAAATGTGCCTTTACTTATAATGGTCCACACTTTAATGGCTTATAACATGGAACTGGTTTGAGATAGCAATATAGTTACTAATGAGGACTGATAGGAAGTCATATATGGACTTTCATGTGGGTCCATGACCTTTGACCTTGAGTGACCTTAAAGGGTCAAACTTAAGGTCACCAATGTTTACATTTCAACAAACTTCTTCTCCAAAACTACTGGTTGGATTCATTTCACATTTTATATGTAGCTTCCTTGGCACAATGTCTACAAGGTTTATTCACAGTTTTCAGAAATTTAGATTTTTTTTTAATTTGGAATAAATTTCTGAAATATGAAACATTTGCCTTTACTTATAATGGTCCATATTTTGATGGCTTATAACATGGAAATGGCTAGAAATATCAATATTGTTACTATTGAGCACTGATAGGAAGTCATATATGGACTTTCACTGAGTTAGTTGAGTTCTCCTCCAGTGAAAGTACCACCCACTTCTATTGGGAGATTGATTTCCTGCATCAACACCACAGGACTCTAACATAGCGGCAGAACCTGCCAACCTCGCAAATTCAACTTGTTATTGATGCTTGATAGAACATGCTGGTGAGCTACAGGGCCATTGGTCCTATTTTTTATCGTGTTAGTAATATAATTAGGTCCTTGGATGTGAAAAGCTATTGATAAAAATAGAGACAATCCTGCTATTCTAAGTGTAGTAAAGGGTCACCATTCCAGTTAAATGTGTAATGCATTCAAAATATCCAAACATAGGATTTGTGTGAGTCCCCCACCCGGTGTGGTTGGCTGTGAGAGGCATGCTGACTCGGGTTATTTCAGGGACATCTCTGCATCACACACATACACAAATCACCTACATATGGGAGACAAAGTGAAAGATAGTTCAGCCAAATCCACACAAAGCACCCCTCTTTATTTTCTAACAAGCAGAAATCCCCTTGGTGATTGTGTGACATTATTTGACTGTCAGTACAGCATCCAATTATGACTGGCTCTACAACTGGTCCGGGGAGAGATAGACCCACCGGATGAGACTGACACATAAGGGATGGATAGAGATAAACAACTAGGGAAATGGAAAGAGATAGACAAAAGATAGTGAGAGAGGCGACGTGATGAAAGGCAGGGAATGAAAACATCTGATGCAAAGTGTCTGTCGGAGGATTTGGGGAGGACTTGGGGAGCTGGCGAGAACGCCGAGGCAGCTTTCTCTGAAGTCAGCGCTGAGAGGCTGACAAGAAGACACACACAATTTCTTGCAATTGCACAGCCTGACACACAACTGATACTTATTCTTACACAACACCACACACACAGCATGGGAGAACTGAGTTGTATTCAACAAAAATGTCAGTTTGAGATCAACTTTCTGACTTTATGAGTAACAGACATTTTCCAATCTATGTGAAGGATATAAGAGGCTTGTTATACTATAATAAATATACTACTACTACTACTACTACTACTACTACTACTAATAATAATAATAATAAAAATAATATAACACATTTTTATATATGTGTGTATATGTAAAGTTATACTTCACTCATAATCTCAACAATTTATTGACTCACACACAGGAGTAATGAAATCTGCCTGTTACACTGACAGGCAAGTGATACAAACCCATCATCTTCAATTCCCCCAGATATCTTTGGAATTGATTTGAGGCCAGCTGCTCAGGGAGCCGACGGTCTAGTTTTCACAATGAGTCTAAATTCATCCAAGCCTTTATTATGAGTGCTTGATTATATTTAAATCCACTGTTAATACCATCAAAGGTGAGTTACACTGAAGTGGCTACTGATTTACTACAGACTTTAAGGTACTACATACAGTATTTACCTTACACACAGATCTCTGTGAGATTGGAATTGCCCAACTCTTTACTCAACACTGTGAGTCGATCAGACTGGTTACAGTTACAGTTTTGAGCATGAACTCAACCAAAGTCCAAACAAGACCCCCTGAATCATCAATTCAAATAAGGTTTTGTGAAATGGCAGTATTTACAAGACACTAATCAGGTTTGATGACATGAAATCTACAGTACATATTAAAAAATGAAAAAAGTGGAAATACAAATAAAATATCCACATACAGACAAAGAAAAAAGTAACAGCACGTTAATGATTATATAGCCATGAAATAAGTTACTTGTTATACACAAATGTCGTAATTTGAACCTAATATATCGGATTGAAGTGTATGTGCATTAACTACAACTTATATAGACATCATGAGCACACTCAGTGTCCCTAATAAATAAATAAATATAAATTTTAATATACAAAAATTTACTGAAGTGTTTGTATTATATGCTACTTTTCACTTGCAGTCAATGAGAAGAATCTTTTATTAGTATTGTACATGAGGACATGCAACACACACTGAAGTTGACCCTCTGTTTTTAACCCATCACTATCTGAACATGCAGAAACACATTCTATATTGCAGACAAGGGGCATTATAACTACTTGTTCCTTTTCACATTAAAAGTATATATGCTTATATGGTAAGAAACACCTAAGTAAAATTCTGTATTTAAAATTGCCTCCACAAAATGCAACATTAAATTGCTCTTGCACAATAGAATAGCACAGCATTCTATAATCCCATAACACTTTGAGAGGAACTGTCTTCATAGTAAGCATATTTTTACTTGAATCCTTTAGAGCCAATTTTGTTGATATTACTATAATTTTACCATCTATAGAATATAAACACTCTAACCATACTTAAGTATAAGATTGAGGCACTCATACTTCAGTGTACTAATCATTTTATACAAATTTACACTTGCAGCCTACTCCACAAGGCCTACATCTCAGAGGCAAAACAGTAGAGTGAAGAAAACATGTTTAATTCCACTATATTTGTTGACAGCTTCAAGTTATAAATCTGTACTTTTTATGGTTAAATTTTTCTATGCTTTTTATGTGCAGTGTAAACCATGTATTCTTATTTATTAATTTTTTTTGATAAACTGAAGGATTAAATTTAAATCCTTTAAAGGCTGAGGAAATAGACCTGCTCCTTATGTTAAATAACCTCTTTATAAACCCTCTTTATTTAGGATTAATATGAAAATGCATTATCACCAAACTTAAAACAGGGCTTTTTTCTGAGCTCTGACTTTTCAGGCAATCAGTTTCTCACAGGACAGCAACAATACGAAAATATGCTGATGTTACCAAATATGATGCAAACTACCCAACAATATCTAAAGTATTATGTAAAGTATGCATGAAAAGTGCAGTTGTATGAATCCAAAAGCAGATAATGCAAATATGAACTGCACAATCAAGGTGTCAGTAATATTTAACTAAACAAATAGTTCAGATCCTGCCATTCGATAATTACTGCACTGACTGATATGTTTCAACTGATGCAGCGAGAAGATTCTTATTTCTTAAAGCAGCATATGACTATCATCACAACTTTCTTTTCAAATGTGTTAAACCCCAGTGATATCCTAATTGTCACTAATCCATTAGTCTTTCTGTGCTTACACACCTGAATCACTGCCCTCATGGTGAACAACTTCCAAGGTGACTCCATCATAAACACAGTCTGTTTGTTTACATAACAAACCGAAACGTCACTAGGGCCTTTTTGGAAATGTTGTCGCAAAGTGCATTGTGGGAGTGGCGACCAAGCGAAAGCTGTTTCTCACAGATTTGGCAAAAAAAACGAGCCAGATCGCTACAGCGTAAAATTATGCAGTCCACCAGGGTTGTTTTAAAAAATGAGTAGTCGGTGAATGGAGGTAAAGGCCACATTTGGTTCAGCACTCACGAAGAGAGAGCGAAATTTCTGCTTTGTGGAATTTCCATTCCCACAATGCACTTCACAACAAAATTTCCGAAAAGGCCCAAGTGACATTTCGGTTTGTTATGAAAACAAGTGGACTGTGTTTATGATGGAGTCATCTTCGAAGTTGTTCACCGTGAGGGAAGTGATTCAGGTGTGTAAGCACAAAAAGACTACTGGATTAGTGATAATTAGGATATCACTGTGGTTTTACGCATTTGAAAAGAAATTTGTGATGAAAGTCATACCCTGCTTTAAACAACCATCAGTTTGACAGAGAGCATAAAGACTGATTTGTCTTTCAGTGGAAAAGGGTCCTGTGGTCTGAAGAGTCCAGATTGACCTTGTTCCAAAGTCATCAAGAGAGACAGATGAAGTGATTACCCATCATGCCTAGTGCCTATAGTATAAGCCTGTGGGGGCAGTGTTATGATCTGGGGTTGGTTCAGGTGGTCAGGTCTCATACAATGAACTCAGCTGAGCCTGAATGGCCAGGTCTAAACATCTGTGGGTTTTCTTCTTCCCTGATGATTCAGATATATTCCAAGATGACGATACCAGGACTAATGAAGATCCAATTGTGAAAGAGCAGTTCAGGGAGCATGAGACATCATTTACACACATGGACTGTCCAACACATAGTCTAGACCTGAACCCCAATTAGAATCTGAAGAGGACTTTACACAGTGGTCCGACTGTACCCTCATCAATACAAGACCTCGGTCAAAAATGAATGCAACTCTGGACACATATAAACATTGTGACATTAGTTCGGTCAGTGTACTTTAACTAGACAAGGGTTTCTAATGGAGACATGTTCTGTGGAGTGAAGTATTTTCACAGTGAAGCATCAGTAGTCCCTTAAGTTTCTTCTTCTAGCTCTGATTTTTACACCGGAAACCTTTAGAGCCCAGGACTTCCTTTAGTAATAGAGTATTTACACTCTAGACTTTTACATAAGTGACGGCTCTGAGACTCCTTCCACCTCGGATATACTCAGAATAAAACTATGTAAGGCATGAAGTGGCCTCCACCCTGAGTCAAGTATTTTGATGGCAGGATTATAACAGGAAGTTGATCGACGATCCACACAAAATAAAAGCATCGAATAAGAAACACCTGAAGCGAATGCATTTTAACATCATCAAAAAGAGATGACGTTGTTATAGATATTGGTTTATCCTTTATAGGGTATACGATAATATGCCATTAGCTGTAAAGTGTAGGTGTTGTTTGTGGAGGTCGTGATTGTGGAAAGTGTGAGACCTGTGGATGTGTTGGTGAAACATGCCCAGCTTGACGCCCGTCACCTTTTCTTGATCCCGAGGCTGCAGCCAATCAGCGGCTGTCAGGGACACATGAACGGTGTTAATATCCACGGAACAGGCTGCAGGCAGGAGGAACAAAGAAAGCCGCCCTGTGCCAGTAAAACGTCCTTTCACTTCGGCAACACGGACAATACACCGGACAATACACACACCGCAGAAGCATTTCATCCCCTTTTACTTTAAACACTCCTCACGAACTAGTAAATGTCACGCTTCACCTTAAGTCCGACTGCCTGCTTTTGTTGAACAGGGAACAAACTTGGCGTCGTCGGAGGTTTGTTTGGTCGCTTTTTTTCTGGGATACGCTGCTGTTGGACGAAAACGTGCGACGGTAAGTCAAACATTTCTCTTCCCTTAAAAAAAACTGTCCCGTAGTAAGGGAAACAACCGTAAACGAGCCGGGTTGGTATTGTGTTGTTGTTTTTACGCTGAAAACTCGCGTCGCAAACTTTCGCCCCAGCCTTCGCATCCCATCAAGTCTTAGCATTTTTTCCCCCAAAATTAGCAAAAAATACTGGGCTTTTACACCGTCGTGTACAAAGAAACACAACTCGGAAGCGGTGAAGTTGAGTATTTTTGTGTGTTTCATATTGAATACAGTTAGTTTTTTTGCCGGAAAAGAAGCCTCGGTGGGCAAACGGTGACATTAATCTAAAAACTGAAGTTGCATAGACGTTTCATTTCTGTGGAAACTTAACATTACTGTTAGCACGGTAGCATGAAAATTAGCAGTTTATTTTAGCTCTGTTTGCTTCAGTAGTATTTTATTGCTAGCGTGTGTACAGTATACTTGTGACAAAGACTTGTAATGGAAGCGGGATATTTTACAGTGAACTAAGCTACTTAAAAGTAACTAAGCAATAGGGAAAATATATCTCTATTAGTTCCTTGGTGCGTCTTTGGGAATTTTTATATTGTTTGAAGAAGAGCAGGCTGTTTATCTTATCCCAGGTGAGCTAACAAGGCATCCTAACGTCCCCCAAGCGGTAGAAAAAGTACCCATTTGAGTTGAGTTTTGCCTGCTATTAAAGGGTAAATGCCTTGCCTGTAATCTCACCATCTGTTTTGTCCTCCTGGGCATTGGTAGGATACTGTCCAGATCAAGTTGTGAGAGATTTGTGTGGGTGGACTACAGCAGATGGTAAGATGGAGAAGATAGCTGGCAGATGTGGTTAAATGTTAGTTTCTGTTGTCACTGGTGGTTGGTGTTCTAAAAAATAAGAGATGCTGCTTCTTCATGGGGTGTGTGATGAATTGTTTGGTAAGTGGTTCCTTCTACAGTGTTGAAAGTCAGCTCTTATGCTGCCGTCACAGAGAAACAACGTGACCCCTGTCTCTATTTTCCGCCATCTGGGGTTTGACCTTCTGACCACATCAGTTGACCTGTGGTCTGTCATACTGTGAAGGATGGTGGGTGGCATAAATGTTGGGCCAGACCCACTGAAGTCTGAGCTCTCGTCATGTTCAGTTAACTCAAAGAGCAATGAAGAAATAATGAGAGAGCATAGGAACTGTGGCCATCTTCATGCAATATGTAGGACCAGTTGGTTAACCTTACTTGAACTTGTGCACAGGTTAACAATGATTGGAACCTAATACATGGACCTTTGTTAAGTTTCTTTATTATTTTTACATGGCTATATTCTTTTTTCTTTTCTTCAGGATAGGGGTGGGCGTATCGATCTAAATATCGATAGTATCGATACCAAGGTGAGTATTGGTATCGGATCGATACTAGCGT
>JAPQRQ010000006.1:7935307-7979560 GCA_037367365.1 Apogon talboti
AAAAAGCAAAACCACCCAACTGACTCACACACTGTATGTTGCTGTCAAAGCATGTATGATAGTCCCCACCCATTCCATGTTGTATACACTCATTCACTTACACACATGCTGGGGATAAGCTAAGCACAGGAGTACTGTAGCGTACGTCTGATGCTGACTCAGTAGAATGTTAATGTTGTGAAATCCCATTAAGAGCAATCCGGTGCTGAGCAAGGCCACATCTGAGCTTTACGGGACAGCAGGTCATTTTAAAAGGCCAGCAGTGCCCTTGTGTTTGCCCTGTGTAACAGAATCTAATCACTTGGATGACTCCCACTAAATTGAATTGTGCTTTTTAAATTGCTGCCACTCATGTTCACTGGCTCTCAAAGGCGATAGAAATGATTTTGTATGAGTGTTAACATTAATTATATTAGAGCAGTGTCTAAATTGTGTTCTCTTTTGTTAATGGCTCAGTTTTGCCCTGTTGCTCATGTCACTGTTTTGTGTGTGTGTGGGGAAAAAAATGAACATTTCCTGTAGTTGTTTTCATTGCTTTGTCGTGATAAGGTTGATTGAACAGCAGGCACTGCATACAAAGTAGGTTCAAAGAGTGAGTGCCAGTGGCCAGCATATGGGTAATTTTGTGGATGTTTTCTGCCCTTTAGGGAGGTTGACTAAAGCAACATGGAGCCGTTACACTAACCTATGACAACCAGTACTGGTCGACTGATTGTGACATAATTGGCATCGGCAGATCATTTCACAAGGCTGGTAAACACAAAATGAATACAGACACATCTGAAGTGCAAACAGCAGAGACTGTGGCAGGCAGCCTTGTCAGTGTCAGTCAAAATAAAGAAATGCTGCTAGGAGCTATTGTGTGTGCACAAACATTACTTTATTTATTTTTTTATTTATGCAAGTTTACATTTATTTCTCTCTCAGAAACAAGTGCATGCTGCTCTTGGCTGATAAATGCTATTGCTAAGTGCATCAAAAATTTGTTTACTCATAGCTTTCAGGGTTTTCTCTACCATTATAAATCTCCCATTTTGGGCACCACCTCAGCCAAATTAATATAAAAGTCAATGTGGGTGGCATCGAAGCACAATAAGTGTCTTTTCCCCAATCTAATGGATGTAGTTAGTCCCCAGTGGATATCTTTAACAAGTTTTGTCTTTGTCAAGTTTTGCCAAAAGCTTTATCTACTTTGTTTCCAAATATTGCTACATAGATAATGTGATAAAGTTCCAAAACAATGTGAAATTACATATCTTATTTAAAAAACAGAACTGTGTACTTAAGTACTCCAAAAGTTTAGGGAAAACACTGGAACTCAGGCAGTGTCTTATTGTTTAGTAAATGACATAAATAAGCAAAACATTGATTCTTAAGATTAGATTTTTTTATTCTGTTTTTATTTGATATATTTGCTTTATTTAAAATAAAAATAAAACTGCAGAATAAATCTGAGAAGGCTGTGGTAACAACTGATCATTGAAGTTGAAGAGTCAGTCTCATCTGTCATTCTAATAGCATCAACTGTTGAAGCCCTCTTATCTTTCAAGAGCTAACTAGTAAGTCTGTGATAATGTCAGTCTCCAGAGTGTCGGTATTGATTAGCTGAGGCATTAGACCTCTTTTCCAGCAAACATTTTTGTACGGCGTGAATGTGGCTCAGTGTTTGCATCTTGGAGGCAGGATGCACATTGCTATAACAGGTTACTGTCACTGCTAAGGTGAGTGATGTGCGCTCAAGATTGAATTCTCACCAAGCTCCTCAAGCAGATGATAGATGTTCCTCCCTATGGAGAGAGGCAGAGAGACAAGGGGAGGTGGTGCCACACAAGTTACTGGGGCTGTTTATCTTTCTGATCTGAGAAGGATGTGGTGTAAAGCTCTCCTCTTGGAAGGAGTTTCCACCCACATGTTTCTATACTGGTACACCCAAGATGTGCTTTATGTGCTGCACTGAGCTGAAAACTCCTGTGAATGAAAATGACTCTTGACAGTGGTTACACTTGCCACATACCAAATGCACTATATATGCAATGTAGCACTGTCATGGTACAGAGACATTCAGCTTTAATATGTGTACTCTGCATAAAAAGGGAAACGAAAAACCAAAACACTTGGATTCCTGTTACTGGTGTATATACAAGTTAAAGACTTGGAACAACATGAATCAGAAAAACTAAATTAATCCCAGGATGGGAAATTAACTTTTTTTCCATATAAAGCTGTAGTTTTCTAATTGTCCATTGTGATGTGTTTTAAGAACACCATTTTCAGTTTCTTTAATATTCTGCTTGTATTCCAGTGAATGTATACCGACATGGACAGCAGGGCTGAAGATTAATGTTAACAGAGTTGTGGTTGCATAATCATGATTATGTGGACCAGGGGACCATAATTTTAGAACTCTAAAGTTTGACAGACAAATGAGTTTTAATAAATCATTGTATAAATATACATAAAGGCCGAGGAGCTGGGTAGAAAAATATGCTCAATAGCTGGAGGATGAGAGGGTAGCCAGTGGGGTGTAGTTGAAGATGGCTGTAGTGATTGTCCTAATTAAGTTTCTCTGGTTGTTTCAGCATTCAATTAATTAATTAAAGTTTCTAAAGCCTCTTATAGCTTAAGCCATTATCCAAAGTTCTTATAAGTGCAGATAAGAAACATGAATATGGAACTAGCAATTAAAACAGTATGATATTAAGATTTCAAAAAACTCCCAGAAACAACAGAAATATGATTGCAATAGGTTCCCTTTTTGAATTAAAGTACAAGTTATTATTGTTCCTTTTATGGCACTGCTTGCAAATGCTTTTTTATTGAACTTTGGAAGAGGAAAGCGGGAAGTTTCCACTTTAATAGTTGAAACCAGATATCCCTCCCCTTGCCTCCTACCTCTTCCCCCACACTAGTTGTGTCGTGCTGACCTGTTTTCCTGCCGTATCAATCTACCATGCAAAGCACTGTACCCAAACCACAGGGTCATAGTGTGGGCAGAGTCCACATATACTCAGCTACTGCAAATCATCTCACCTCATGTGACCTTGCACACACTGGTGTGTATGTGTCAGTTTACTTATGCAGAAGTTGTACATGACTGATGTCGTCAGTGTAGTAGAACTGAAATGAGCGTTAACAGGAGCATGGTGTTCGCACACACACGCGCGCGCGCGCACACACACCATTTTTACAACAGCTGATTTGATGTGACACAGTAGGACAAAGCCCAGATGTTAGTAATGATGTTAATGGGGGCTCTGCTCTGTTCAAGTGTTGCAGTAATGTGTGACAGTGAGCCAGTGTGTGCAGCACCAGAACACAGACATGAAGTGGCTAAATGCAATTAATCTGTCCCTAATTTTGTTACATTCACTTGCACCTTTTGTACTGTGATACTTTCAATTTGTTGTATATAGGAAAAACAGTTGGACATTTTAGAATGTATATATCATTGTAAAATTGGAAAAAAAAATTCTGGCGCAAACTTGCACAGCTGCTGTGGACTTAAAGTTGTCTTTCTAGTCCTGGCATGACGGTAGACAAGCATCCTCCAGTTCAACAAATGAAATGGTATGAAAAAAATGTGCTCAAAGATTTCATCGCGATAAAGTGTACCTGTACTGGTCATGCTTACAACATTAATTATGCTTTGTGTATTACTTTTAAGCAAGAGGTGCAAATTCAGTAAAAATCACCATAAATGCACAACACTGGACCTTTTTATTACGTGAATTTTGGGTGGGGGCAGAACCTATGGGGAGCAGCCATTGCCGGCCAGAAGTGACGTACCCTTGTGGATTCTGGGTGATCGAGTGCGAGTAAAGGAGCAGTAGTCAGTGAGCACTTGTTTGTGCAGCTGTAAGCTTTGCACTCTGCCATTGTCCCAGAGACACGACCCAGCACTGGCCGATAATGTGTCATCTTAGACTGGTGTCTGCTGCACAGGGTCAGTGACCAGTCCATCTCAACCCAGGTAATCAGACAATACAATATTACTGCATCACTACCAGTGGTGGAACAGCACTTGAAGGAGGCAACATGTTGCTGAACATTACCAGACGGAACCTTTAGTACTGTACTTGAGCTTTTGAAATAGCTAGAGATGAAAATTCACTACAGGTGCTAGGGGTGTGACGAGATCTCGTGGAACGAGATTAAATTGTGATGATATTTCTTGTTTAAGTGAAAGGCTGTCTCGCGGGCACAGGGCAGAAGCCTATCATACTGTGAGCTTCTATTTTTTCACCTGTGGGTGGCAGTGATGTGCTTTTCCTACATCTAGTCTGCCAAAAACTGACAAGAAGAAGGAAAGCAGCAACAGCCAGAATGATGTCAGTCTGAAAATATCAACATTGAAGATGCCCCCGCCACTTTTAAATCATTTGTGTGGCAGCATTTTGAGTACCCAGTGGAAATAATAAAAGGCAACCAAGTGACAGCCAAGACATGGACAATATCTAAGCACTGTAAGAAAAAAGTACCGTACACCGTGGCTAACACAAGCACTATACAAAGACACATGCAGAACCACCACAGCTCGCCCCTAAAATCCACTGCACCTGTGATTAAAACGGCTAAAGGCCAGAGAACACTGACGGACGCCTTTGCGCTTAAACTCCCAGAGTCAAGTGCCAGAGCCATGTCAATAATGAGAGACATCAGCGTTTTCATGGCAGCAGGAGACATAGTCAGTGCCCAAAGATCTCAACTGCCGCCAGAAAATGACCATAGCTTAGGCTAGGCTGTGTAGTTGTAGCATGTTGTCAGAATCATGCCTGGATAAAAAGTAGGCCAGTGACTGTTTGCCCTTTTTTGCACTCTGTTGACAGAGTAGTACTTTGGTTATTTTGCACATATTGTTTGCACTTCAAAAAAAGAGATATTTTAATTTTATTTGTGGAAAGAAGTTCAACAGTTAAAAGCTCATGCTTAGGTCATGCATGGCTGCAAGTTATAAAACTGTTCAAAATGCACCTGCATTGGTTTGTAACTTTGTTAAATAAAAAAAGACTGTTTGTCCTGTCATTTATTTTGTCATTCATTCCTTAAAAGTAATGTGAAATCTCATCTCGTTCTTGTAAACCCAACATCATGTATTGTCTCGTGAGCTGAGGGTATCGTCACACCCCTAACAGGTACCCTTTAAACATGTTACTATATTTCTATAGACCTAGAGGAAATAAATTCATTTGATTAATTAAAGCCAACAATTGGCTTTTTGAAAATTGATGGAAAAAATGCCAAAATAATAGGTTTGAAATTATTCATCTGAATGTCTTACTCACAAAACATTTCATTTCACAATCCAACCTGCTTACTTGGTGTAATACATTCACTGAATATTGTTCTCCAGACATATGGCAGGTAGTTTGAGTAAGAATTATGTTTTTCTTATATTAATGTATACAGGAAAAAAAACTAATAAAATCACAAATCATCCAAGATGAGACAGAAGGAAATCTGTAAGGTTTTTGGACATACTTTAACTTAAAGTATTTACATATTAAATTAATACTATAAAGATACTTTTTTAATTGTGCTAACCTAGCAACATTAATGACAACCCGTAATGCAACACTCTCTGTAAAATACTAAAAAAGGGTAGACGTCAGAGTATTATTGTTGTCGGTGGATATTACACATAAACAGCATAGAATTATGATTAAAAAATTGCTTTTGAATGTTGATAAACCCTGATATACAATCATGATTTAATTATTTGGCCCTATTGCCCAGCCCTACTCTGCCTTTAATTTCAACTGACCTGTGAGCCCAGCCATGGTTGAGCCACACCACTCTGAATGAATAATTGACTTGTCTGTGTGACATAGATGTTCTCTACTAGGATCCTGTTGCTCTGCTGACGTTAAAGAGCATTGTTGCCTGCTGGGTCTCCTTGCAATGTGTCAAAACTTTGTTCACAGCAGTAGGTCCCATCTAAGAAGATTCTGATCCTCTCTGTTTTCATGTATCTGACTATTTGAAGATTATGTCATGGATTTTTGGTGCGCATGGAAAGTAAAAGAAAATTATCTGCTATTGTGGCTTAAAATATTTGGCTTCATAATTCTTGCTCTATCTAGCTGTGTAGAGAAGTGTGTGCCATAGCACTCTGAATTACCCATGAGCCATTGCTCTATTGCTTTGTTGGCCTGAGGCAAAATCATATTTTTGACATTCAGTTTTTTGGGGGAAGAGTGGAAGATGTTTGATCAAAGCAGTGCAAATATAGATTAGAAACATTTTCACGCATGCAAGTTTTTTTCCACATCTCTAGTCAAATTTTTTTTAGCATTTTTAATAAATATTTATTCACATAACCCTTAATTATTCAACTTAATTCACACACTTGACAGTGGCTAATGACTACTTTTCTCAGGGGCACATGAGGCCACAAACTAATTGTGGCACAATGAACTCATTTAGCTGCCAAACTGACATGGCACTTGTGATCTGCTAACATGCCTCCCAGTTAAGCTCCATGTTATCAGCACTATCCTGTGGAGTGCGTGTCAAGTTATCTTTGAGCATGACATGTCACACTGGTAAAATATGTTTCTAATTGGTTATTTTAGTAGGGAAGACATGTCAAGGATGAGAATGATTCTCTCCAGTTCCTCCAAAGATAGCAAAATACAGGAATTCAGCATGACATTTTTGAAGAGTGTTTGACCAAATTTGTTGCTGTAACTCTGGCATGGATGTACCTTTTTTCAGTTCAGTTGAACTGAAAAGATGAGATCGTGTTTGCACCCCTGTATAATGTTACCAATAATGTAAAATTAAGCTGTAATACTAGATTTTGCTGTGATATTCTTCATTTTGCACATGCATAGTTACAGATAGAGTACCCGTGTTACCATGATAATGGACTTAAAACTTGACTGCGTCTGTTGTACAATGAATGAATATTTAGTTTAATTTTCATTACTGCTGATTTTAACATAAGCAGCATCTCCTAAAATGAACTTGCATTACTACATGGGTAAATGCTCACGATATTATTGAATTGATATGAAACTACTGTACAACAAAAAAGACTGGTTAGCAGTCCCATTCTCTATAATTACCTATTCAAATGTAAACTAACAGTGCTACTTATAAAAATAAAATTTTGAGTTTCATCAGTTCTAAAGTACTGGCTAACAGAAGGCAGAAATGATGTGTTCGTGAGAACAGGACACCATAGTAAGGCTCCTGCTGCCATTAACATCTGTCTATAAAAGAGTCGTAGCTACCTGGTGTATTTTCTTTTGAAGGAAAACTAAATTTACTTCGGAGAAAATGGGATGAAATGGACAGCAGATATTTTTGTACTGACAACAAAGATACTGTATGGTATGATGGCAGTTATTTACTGGAACTGAAATTGACTTTGCAGTAAATTTCAGTTTTTGGTGCAGATGAGTCTAGGGCTGACAATTTCAATATGCTTTGTATTCAGGCAGGGACAGTGTCTGTAGTTACACAGGAAAAAAGAACAAGAGAATGCTGCCATTTGTCCTGGCTGGCTGCCGTTTTTCTTTCTTTCTTTTTTTTTAAGTCTTTTTTTTCTTTGTGTGGGCTTATTTACCTGCTGACAGTTGAACAAAGAGCTGGGCATCAGGTTCAGGGAGGTTTTGGGTTCATAATTTTAGCAGTCATGATGAGGTATGGCTGTACTTGATGCTGAGTATTTGACGTTGTACATATGGTTTTCTTCACTGCTCTGCTGCATTCATGACTGCAAGGAGGAGGTAGAGGAGCACCTTAGGGATCCTGACAGTCATTCATCTTCACACCACTTTGGCACTGGTGACACACCTCTCAGCCCCTCGCATTGACGCTATTTCAGACTAGGCCCATACACTTCTCAGACAATAGAAACGACTGGTGGTCGCTGGAGAACATTTGTGAATTGAAACACATAAAGCTTGGAAGTAGAGAAGGTAGATGAGGCAGAAACGATTTAGAGCTTTAGTGTCCCACGGGCCTCCTACTGATAAATGGTTCACCCCCTCTCCCCTCTAACCATCATTAAAAATGTCAAATCATTAAAGGCTGCTGTTCTCAATAATCTCTCCCTGCACTCTGTTACGAGGCATCTTCTACATGCCAGCTCAGGTTGCCGCTTCCTCCTCTTGTAGAGACTACGAAATTCCCCTCCCAAGTGTTTTTGTGCTAAATTGCAAGTTAACCTCAATTATTGTGCACAGATTGTTTTAACTGTGGATGATAAACTGAGCAGAAAACAACAAATGAGTCAGGTATACTGATGGTGCAGAGAGCTGTGTGCTAGTTCAGAGCATAAATGCCACATAGTAAGTGAAATGGCAGTTCCAAATGTATTGGGACATTGTGACTTGTGACTAGATTGGTAAATATGGGTGTGTAAGTGAATCTGAAAGCCCTCTGCCTCTGTGTGGCCAACACTGAGCTGTTGAAATACTAAAAAGAACATACTGTGTTCAGTTAACACAGCTTCCCAGTGTAACTAAACCTCCCCAAACATCCGTCATTCTAAATATGTATTGGGACTGCCCTGTACCAGTTGACACACGGCTGTTACAACTGAATAGAACACAACTTTCCAAGTGGTTCGTCTGGTGGC
The DNA here is from genome assembly GCA_037367365.1 of Apogon talboti. Lineage (NCBI taxonomy): Eukaryota > Metazoa > Chordata > Actinopteri > Kurtiformes > Apogonidae > Apogon > Apogon talboti. Next base: position 7,943,895 of record JAPQRQ010000006.1, read on the forward strand.
AGGTGCTGCTAATTTTTAACCGTCATTTCCAGATGTTACAGAACACGAAGAGAGGAATAATCTATTGTACAGCAGAGCAGGAACAAGTACAGTCTGACCAAATAATAAAGATGTGAAACAGTTTACCACTCTTATCTCTTCATGAGGCGCTGAGATTCATGAGCACCACTTGAACTCAGCATTGAACACTGCATCAGGCAGCCTGCACTGGTTAATGAGCATAGATTTTTTTTTTTTTTCCCTGCCAAACTCACTGAGACACTGATGTGTGCATGAAGGACATATCTGTACTGTTATGAGGCTTACATTCTGGATAGACTTACCTCCTGACACATTGTTTCACTTGGCACTTTTACCCACAGTTTTCCAGCTTAACTGACTGGTGAATGACTTCATTCCTTGTGGGCCGTTACCTTATTAACAGGATTTTGCTTCTTTGCATACACTGTTAAGGGTCATACAGTTACATTAATACTATTCAGGGTTACATGTTACTTTGTTATTCTTTATTATACCAGTCATAATATTTCCTAGCAGACACACACATTTAACTAATTGATCTTTGTTATGTATGTGCATCCTCTGACCATATTGATGTTTTCACATTCTGTGCCTCCAAAAAGAAGATAAAGTTAACTCTTTATCAGCTGCCTGGGGTTTAGTTGCACTTGATTGTCTCTTTCCTAATTTTGCATTGCTTAGATCACTTTGACTTGAATTTCCACATCTCAGTGGCTGTCACTGGATCAGTATATGAGCAGAAGAGGAGAGAACAGTTGGTGAGCAGTGAAAGCTACTGTTAAAACCATACAATCCACGGTGCGGTCTCTTCAGACTATATACACATGCACACACTGACACACATTAGGGCATGAATCAGTGGGATGTGTGTGTCATGTGGCCAACTTACTTCACTGGGTCTGATCATTTGTAAGATCTGCACTCAGTCACTGCGCTCCCATCTTGTTTTATATTTGATTATCGGATTATAAAAATCGCTCTAAACTATTTGTAATTTACTGCAATTACCTTTCTAACTAAGGCAGGGTTTTCCCTACTATTATAAGGCTTTGATACAACACTACTTAAGCCAAAGCCCTAAAAGAAATCAATGTGCAAAAGTAAGTAAAATGACTGTTTTCTAATAGTTATACTTGGTCCCCACCGTAATTCTTTAGGAAATTTTGTTTTTGAAGTGTTTGGTTGCGGTATTATTATCTACTCTAGGTTATCAGAATTTTTTTGACTTTTTTTTTTTTTTTTTTTTTGGTTTGTTTTTTTTCCTTTGGGAGGACCTGCAAAACTCACATTTCTGCATTGAAGTTGTGGACAATTTGGAGAAAGTGCCACCGTAGTCTACAGTTCAGAAGTAAAATAAATAAAATAAAAAGTGAAACTAAAAGTACAGTTTTATTGTCTTAGGAGAGGACCCCAAAATTCCACACCTACACAATCCTACCACCACACTCGCATCCCCCTAAATCTCCCACAAACCCCAAGGTAACACTCTGTTAGGGGCTTTTTTTAATGTGAACCTTTAAATAAAAAAAAAAAAAAGGATGCTGTTGGTGCATGTGTTTGATTTAATTGTTTAGACACTGCCTCTGATGGCACATTCATTTTACAACTGTAGTGTGATCCAAACTCACCCTGTACCTCACAGCATGCCTTTGATTGCCAAACAGTCCCCCATTACTCATTTGGAAGTATAATTATCAAAATAACATCCCTTGCTGCATTGTGTGTGTGTGTGTGTGTGTGTTTTGAAGGGAAGGAACTGGGACTGGCAGTGGTGATTAATTAGTGATGATTTGTCATCTGTTACATTCACAAGTACATGACACACCAGTCGATTCAGGCTCACTGAATTTTCTCTTTACTTAACCTGATAAATGAAACAAGTTAAACACTGATGTTTTTGGACATACCAAGAACATCATTTTAATGTAGCATTTTAGTAAGAGTGTGTGCCCTCTGTGCTATAATGGTAGCAATTAAACAATTATGAATCATTTACTAAATAAAACTCATAAGTCTTAACACTAAACTAACTACAAATCATCAGGTACAAAAAGTTGTCTTAATCTAAGCTACTTATGAGCAAACCCTCGTACACTAATGCACCCTGAAGACTGTCTTAAACACTAGCTTACAGTGCGCACCAGTACCTTTTTAATGTTTTAAGTGGTGTTAAAATTTGATGAATATTAAGACTGCTCAGGCTCATGAATATTCATAAGAGCAGAGGTCTCCCCTCCGTCCACGATGCTCCTTTTATTCCTTCTCATATCTCGTTGTCACTAGACACTAATTTTGAACAACTTTATCTTGGTCCGCTTTTGAACTAGGTCCAAATAAACAGTCTTTTTCTCAAGAGAACACCCACCAACACCACAGCAGCACTTGCAGCACTGCATATATAATGTAAAACTAAACTGTATATCAGATCTTCACACATAATTGTACTGTTGGGTATTGGCTGTTTTGAGCTTATTAAGATTCTCAGCCAGCCATGTCACAAACTACTGCACTTACAACCAAAAGGGAACTGACTGGAGTACATACCTCTGCCAAAATCCCACCATCTTCAAGTGTCTGAAAATGCCTTATCTTATAATGTTAGAACAAGTGAAATGAAAGAAACCAATTCTGCTCCATTCTCTGGCTCTGTTCCATAATGTAATGGGCTTGCTGTTGGCTCATACTCGACCCCCCAGGTTTCATGAAAATAAACACACTCGTGTTTGATGTTTGACTGTCAGCAAAACTACACAAATGGATCCATATGATTAAAAAACTTTGTTGATAGTGGTAATTATGCTATCAACATGGTGTTAGAAGCAGAACAACCACTTGAGCATTTGGTCAGTCATTGTGGACACGTCAACATACATTCATTAGTATTCAGCGCAAAGTGCTAGAATGCCTAATAGCAGTCTGACAGGCTGACATGACTAAGACTGAGTAAATAGTGAATGTGCCATTATTTTGACACTGAAAATGGACTGCTATGTAATGATTCAGCAATGTATTATTTGTACTTCATTTATAAAATCAGCATAGTTAAAATGTAAGTTAATGTAATGGAACAACCTTGCTACTATTGCCCTAATCAAATCTTTCCATCCTTTTTTCTGCAGAAAACAACCTGAGCTTTGATGTTGTGGCCTGTGCCCTGTTGACTTGGCAGAAATGCAATTTTCTCAAGACGGCTGCACTCGGATGGATTAGGAGGTTAGCTTTCAATCCAACAGCCAGCTATGTTTATCCACTTTCATTACATCCATCAGCACTGCTTCCATTGTCTTTTTTTCTGCTCCTATGTCTATATTCAGACTCCGGAGCTGGCAAAAACTGATGTGTAAGATGATAGTTGTGTTGATGGAAAGATGACTTTCTGTTTGTTCAATGAAGACTGATTGCATAGTGACCCCAGCAAATGATCTACCTTTGTTTGAAAATGATGAAGTATCTTTTTGGCAATAGGAAGTGGTGCATTATTAGCAATGTGAAGACAGATTCACTAATGATTGATCTCCATGATCTGCCCCACACTCTGTAACCCAGCTCTGGAAACCTGATCAGACTGGTTTTGCTTACCTGTAGGTTGCTTACCTGATCCAAGGTGACTACTAAATATTTGAACAGGTCCGAACGCAAAGCAGCTGATATACTACAGGATCAGAGAGTCTTGGCTTAGGTTTTATCCAGTGCAAGCCTATGTCAGTAAGCTACAGCATGTTTCAAATGTACAGTACAGCATACCCAGGTGGAACTGACCACATCTTAAATGAGAAGGAAGGTTAAAAGCAACACAACAAATCCACAAGGCTGAAGTTACCAAGCAAATATGTGAACTGTACAAAACAGCCGTAACAGTGATGTAAGAATCAGATGTTTTAGTAAGAGGCTGCCTCATTAACATTTACCTTAAATGTGAACCAGACAGAACATTTGCCAACTAAATAGCAGTGCTTCACATCTAAGAGTGACTCATGTGTCACATGCTCCAAAACAGTTGAGTACTTTACTGGGTGTAATAAAGACAAACTGTACATAGTTATTGTCCTTTACATAAGGCCTTAAAATACAAGAAACTACATTCAAAGAAAAAGTGCCATGTACAAAAACATGACATATGGTCAAATTTACAATAGGATATTTTAAACACCAATGAAATATGTATCTCCACAAATGCTGAATTGAAGTCTAATGTTACTATACTAGGTTTTTAGTGGATTGCTTATTTTTCTATATAGTGATCTGATTTTCTTAGTGTGTCCTTTTGGGCGCTTCAGCCGACAGTACCAAACTGCAATAACCAGTCTTGTCTCTGCGTGTTTACTCTATGTGGATATGGCACCCATACAAGTGGAATTTCCAAATCTGGATACACTCAGTTAAGGTGAACCCAGTGCTCCCTGCTCCCATGACAGCTCTCTAATTTTCCAACTAATAGGCTGGGTTCCATCCATGGATCTTTTAGCTCTTACAATAACAAGAGTAGCGACAGGCTTTGTCCAGTATAGTTGGATGTACAGTTAGACTATGAATAGGCTTTTCAGTCCCTTTGTGTAGATAAACTAGAAATATGTGTGCAGCCCATTCTCTAAGCACTTTAATGTGTGAAGAAGGACTAATGGTTGTAGCCAAGTTTTAAAAAGCATGTCAGATATGCGCGGAAGGAGCCAAATATCCTGCTAGTTGTCCAATCTTACTCTATGTTCATATTAAACAAAAGACTCATATTTATATTTCATTACTATTACTCAATGGATTAGAACGTTTAAAGTTTGTCTTTTGATTGTCCCACCCATGGAATCAATGAGGAAACAGAGTCACACAAACTCCCAAAGATGGTGTGTTTAAATAAAGACAAGGCTCCAATTTGCACAAACCAAAAGCTTTCTTTTGTGAATGAGGTGTAAAGTGCTCTGCAACATGGATACCCCAATTTTAGGCATTACAATATAGGAGAGTTTTCGTTTTTGTCACCGGCTTTTGAATTGTGATCCTGTGTATGCAGATATATGGAAGAATGTTACTGTTGGATCTTTCCTCCAACATGTAGCTGCCAAGCGTTTCTTCTACCCATCCTCAGCTTGTAGGTATATCTTTATCTGTGAAGCATGAAGTCATTTGGACAAATGGGTCTGTTATTGACTACCCACCAAGCTGTCTGGAGTCTTTGATCTTCACATTATAAAATTCAGCATTTACATTATAGAAAATGAATGGTGATTGGTTTAAATGTCTTTATTTTATAGTGTAGTATTTAAGTCTACTCTTGTTACAGTGTGTTGCATAAGTTTCCCCTCTTGCCTGTCTTTGCATTTTTTTGTCTATGTTCACCTAAACTTGAATTGTCTGTATCAGTCGTTCCCATTTTGTAGTTAATTTTATCACCCATGGTCTGTCCCTTTGATTAGCTGGTGTATCCTTAGTATTTGTACTGGAGGCAATGAAACAACAGAAGTGTTTCACTTGTAATGATCTGTATCCCTACATGACTTTGCAGACTTGATACCCACAAATGCGTGCATGTCTGTTGTGTTTAGTTCTATGCCCACTCTTCCTGATCCCTAGTTGAGGTCATTCAGCTTCTTGCTGCACTCCTATCAATACACTAAACCACATCAAAACAAGGCGGTCCTGCAGCATGCAGCCACAGCCTTCAGCGTGGGTGGGTGTTCTTGACTCTGTTATGAATGTGGTGAGTGTGCATTTTTTGTACAGTGAATGCTCCAGTGTGGTTTTGTTGCTAGAGTTCATCTGAGCAAACCTTATTGCATTATGTATGCAGAATTCAGCATAAAACACTGAAGAGTGCATGCATGCTAAGTGTAATGCTGTTGTGCGATCACTGTGGAGGGGGTAACTAGGAAAGAGAAAGGGCTTTCTTGTCTCCCAGGGGAGAAAGATGAGAGGGAGAGAAGCATGGAGGTATAGAGTGGGGGATGGTGTCAGTCAAGAAGACAAGTAAGACTTGGGAAGGGCACCTTGTCATAACTAAGCTTATTGTACATAAACATTTTTATATCAAAATGCCTTACAGAATCCTGCCACAATGCTCAGTTTAGTTTCACTGAACAATTAAAGTCAACTGTAATGTACTGAAGTACAAAACAATTTACACCTGAAGGGGTAGACTGTTTGATTTCAGGGAACATGGTCTCCACCCTTATGACACAGGGGCAAGGGCCGCAGCTCAAATGAAGCCAATGTGGAAGTATCAGTTTTAATACCACTAACGACTGCTGGGATTGGCTCCAAAAATCCCTGGCTCCAACAGACATTGAACTTTACACTAAAAATACTAAGTCAATATTTTTTTTTTCCAAGAGTCATTCCGGTCTCATATGTTTTATTTGGAACCTCTAAGTGATCTGGAGTTCCATCTTAAAGTTATTGTTCCATTTATAAGATGGCAGGTCAGAAAGAAGGCTTGGGTGTCTGCCATGTCTACCTTTTGATTGACAGCCATGTATGACAGCTTGCCCGCCTGCCGAGATGGACTTCCGGAGGTCCTGTTTATTTAATAAAACACATTTTTGTTCTTGACAGACAGCTCCACTGTAGTTGTGGTGAACAGGTTCTACTAACAAGACTGTAAAATGACCTACATTAAATTGTATTATATCATCTGACAAGTATCTAAAAAAAGACATGCAATAACAGTCACCTCTTAAGCAGTGCTTTTGTCCTGTTATTGCTAGAGAACTAGTTTTGGAATTTCTGAACACCATTTACTCAGGTGTGACCCTTTTCCCAGCTCAGACTTGAGGGCTAAACTGAGCAGAAGACAGTGGAAATGTTTCTGCAGTTAGCTGGGGGAAAAGTCACTTGACTTAAGAAATGTTTGATCCCTGCTGTTATAATAGCCTTTTGTTAATGAGAATATGGTCAGCGAGACTTTTGAGTTGATAACGTTTGTGTCATTATTGCCTAACCCTCCCCCAAACCAGAATATTGCTGGTTCACTTACAGGCCAGATCAAGTGAAAGTGAACATCAGTGTCAAAAATTAAAGCTTCACCTATCATTTCTGAAATAGGCTCATTTTTTTAGCCCAAGAACTCTTTTATGGAAAATTTCAGTATTCAGAGCCTACTGATCAATATAAAATGAAACCTAAAAAGGACTAAAATATGGAAATGCAATATTAACTTCAATAATAATTTTTGTGCTTAAGTAAGATTTTAAGTCTGAATCTGTAGGAACTAATTATTCAACAGTAGAAGAATTTAGAAAGGTTATGTACAGTCAAATTATTTTTAAGATATGCTCTGCTGTTAGATGTATATATTACTTCAGTTGTAATATGTATATTAAATAAAAGTTTATTAGCATATTTGTAGTATTTTAGTTCCAGCAAAGTATTTTATTATGACTACTGAACAAAGTGACAAACTGCCGTCCTCGTGTCACAACATTTCTGTTCATAAAAACATATCATTTAAACATTTTTTATCCAATATTGATCACAGTTGTAGTTCAACATCATAGCTGAAGCGCTGTTTCATTTAGTATCAATTTATCATGAGAACAGCATGTTTTGTACATTTACGTAAAGTGAAAAAAAGATGTTTCTTTTGAGTCCTTGTGTCACGCCGCAGTAATTTAAATATTTTTACCCCAAAATTTTATTTCTGTAGATTGTAACATATGTCATGTGAAAGTACTTACTGAGACCTATTCATACATGTATTAAACATGGAGATAACTTATTTAGTTTTCAACACAGAGCTTATTGAACATGAAATGTGTCCCCATGTCACCGCTTGATCTGACCCTCAATACAACTCGTGTTAGATCATGAACGTGAGTTACTTTTAATGTTGGATTTAGGCACATAACAGACTTCTGCCTGTTAAAAGGAAGTTTTTCCTCGCCACTGTTTGCTCCTGGAGGATTCTGTTGGGTTTCTGTAAATTGGCTTGAGAGTCTGGTTTAGACCAGTTCTATATATAAAGTGTCATGAGATAACTTCTGTTATGATTTGGCGCTATATAAATAAAATTTGATTTGATTTGACTTGTAAAAGGCTGTTGCTTTCTTAGACACTCTTTTTGACTGGCCAAGAATCTGACTAATTTCAGCAAAAGAAAGTTGAAATGAGCTGTTAATCTGCAAATGTGTGTCCACATTTCTTTCCACTGTTTTCTTGAGGAACACAGTCGATGCATCTGTGAAAGTGGGTGGTTTTGTAATGCTTGGGAAAGACTTTGAGCGCACTCCACACTAAGCCCTCCTCTTCTCCCTCCCTCTCTATCTTCCCCTCTGTTCCCTCCTCCTTCTAGCAGCTGTTTTCCTGTCTTAGCTGGGAACTGGAGCCAGGCTGTTTTTCCCCATCCTTGCGTCACAAGCAGGAACTCACTGACTAACCATCATACACAAACGCACACACTATGTTTCTGTCCGTCTTTGCTCTGTCCCACTCTCGTCTGGCTGTTGACTGTGTGCTGACCTCAATTTGGACTAAAGACTGAGGCGCAAGTATTCCCACTCTTCTACTTGGCTGCTGTGACTGCATGTTCACATTGCTGTGTGAGTGCCGCCTGTTTAGAGAAATGCTTTCATGGTAAGAGTCTCGTCCTTTCACACAGATCACTTCTGTCTCTTGACCTCTTGCTTTTACTGCTTTCAGATATTTTCTAGGGTTTTCTCGTCTCTGTTGGAAAGACTGCTGTAGACCAATCCTTTTCCACCTTTTCCAAAAGTCTCAGTTTGTGTACTACAGCCTCTCTGAAGTGTCTGTATGTCATCATTGGATCGCAAATTGGAATACGCTTGGGTTGGGTTTTTTTTGTTTTTTTTGGGTGAATGTTAAATGATGTAAGAAGCTGTTAAGTTTTAAATTTCTCATCCAGAGGACTTGACTTCATGTATAGTTTTTAATGTAGCTCAAGTAGTAGTTAGGTTTGATACTTAATATTTCAAATCATCTGAAATAAAAATGGTTACTGAAATCAACCCAAATCAACTATAATGCCTGCTTATCAAACTTTATCCTCCTTTATTTATTTGGGATTAACATGTCTCATAAACATGCTTCATAAAAAAAGACTTATGCTGGAATTCTGTTAAATCAGCTCTTGGTCCTGCAGCATGACTGAACTTAAGTATTTCACAGTGGATGACTTAGAGGTTTGGAGAGTGATACATGATAAAAGACGAAGTGTTTTGTTACACTACTGGTACACAGACCAGTTGAGTCCTGACTCATAATTACAGTTGGCCTAACCTGGAAGTCTGAGCTGGGTAGTTCTAAGTAGGGAGCTGGGCAGCATCTCAAAGTACTTTTCAGCATAAATGGTGTCTTCAGAGGTGTAAATGGCCTTTGCCAATGACAGTGACTCAGACTGTCAGACCTGGCTTTTGACTTGTTGCTGGTAACTATCTGGTCTGGAGTCCATGGTGACATAGCCCAGAGCCCTCAGAGCCCAGATAAGTTGACAAGGCTTCTGGGTACAGTTAACATCAGGATTCCTTTTGACACAGTAAAGGTTGACCAAGCATTAGTGGATGTAACTTTGTATTATTGAGCTTGATAAAGGTTTGCCACACTAATCCTGAGGGATTTTTATAGATCACAGCGTTCATTTTAGGCTTGAACTTTTGCTCTTTTATGAACTAAAATACATTCATATTTTGTAGATGTTTTACGTTCTGTGTCACAGAGAAGCACTGTTTTTAGAAATCTTTGTTCCTGAAGGGCTCAGATTTTCCTTTTGTGGCACATCATGATTACAGTCACCCAACTCAGATTACAATATTTATTTGAACTCATTATTAACCCTAAAGTGGTCTGTCTAAATGTTTTTGGATATATATGCTGTGTTGATACTGTCAACAAAGTACAAGTCATAAAATAAAATTGTCACTGTCTCACATTAGTGTTTTCCACTGTCTTTCAATGTGGTTGTGTTTTTTTATGAGCAATTTCCTCATATTAAAATTTGATGATAATTCACTTTCACGAGTTCAGTGATTGGGATGTAATAATTGATTTAGTTAGGCATTTATTCATGTGACTAGACTGCACTGTGTTGTGTTGTGCATATGTGATAAGTAACTAAATAATTAATACTTAATATTAACACAGGATGGACCATGATTTTTGAATACTGAAATAAAATAATAGTAATTTTTTTTTTTTTTTTTTTTTTTTTTTACTGAGAGAAGCTGTTTTCAGGACTGCAGGTGTAATGCAAAGCAGAAGATGAACTTGCAAATGTCACAGGTGATGAAGCTTTGCTCGTCTTGTTTAGCTCTTCCTCTGTCATCACAATCATTGTTGCACTTCTGTTCAGTCCACTCCTGCTCTGCTCTATGTGCTACACAGCCCACACTATGATTGACTCATTTTGTGTTTTTCAACAGCCAAAAGATGGGCAAATAGAAGTTTACCTGTGGCATACAGTTGACTGCAAAAATGTAATATATAACTGACAGTAAGCCCATTAAATGCACACTAATACTTTGATCATTAGCATATTTCTGGAGTTATCAGACAATTCAAGTGATCATGTAAACAGCATACTCTGATATATTTTATCAGATAACAGCAGTAATCTGATTATGAGAAATTGGATTAACACACCTGGATTTCTCTCAATTATTCCCATGTCTTCCTGTATGTATACAGGTTTATCTGATTTATTTTGTTCTTTTACATCTGCGCTTGTGTAAAAACAATTAAAATCATAGAAAGCGGAAGTTATGTTGTGAAACATGAGCTGAAGACGATAACAGGAAGTTTAAGTCCACCATCACTATACGTACATGCTCTGAAAGAAATCTGATAATGGACTGGAACGTATAAACCGGGGTTTTTGATTATCCTACCTCTTAGTGCATGTAAATGTGTCTTATGTGTGATTAGTCCAATTATCTGGTTACTCAGTTATTGGATTTTTATAGTCATGCAAACAAGCTCATTGATAAAATTGTAAATGTAATTGGCTGAGGCCTTATCACAGAATCTCAGGTTTGATTCCAGGCTGTTTCCTGGATGTCATTCACATACTCTCTCTTTATCTGAATATTTAATAAAGACACAAAAGGTCAAAAATGTTAAGATATGGGACAGAATAACATTATCAGTGCTGCTATTATGTTTTGAAAAGTTTGAAATGTTTCAAAGCTTTGACCACAGACAGGATATTCCATATCATTCATCCTTCATTGTTTAGACATGGTGTAGCAGCAGTCATATTACTGGTTTCTTATTGTTGATTTTTCATTTGGACAGTGAGTATAAAGGCACCTTCTATCCAACTCAAAAGACAAGTTCCAATACTTCTAACAAACACCCGCTAACTTCTGGCCTGGACATATACATTTAGTGCCTATTACAGTGTGAAAGGTAGTCATTAGTCTAAGCTTATAGTTTAAAAAATAACTTCCTACATTGCAGAAAGACAAAAGGGGAAAAAAAAGAAAAATCACAGCTACTATTTTCACACAACCTGAATCTGTAATGACATACCAGACTTGTTATTTGCTCAGAATATAAATGAGAAAAGTCAGACAAAGTTTCAACCCACAGTGTAGTTTTCTGTCTAGCTCTGCGTTTGGTGTTGTCAGATCCTTTTTATTTTGCTTGTAGACAAAAAGAGCTGTCTGACAAAGAGCACTAACCTTGGAATATAATACATATCTCTGTGGCTGTCTTTTCCCCTTACGCCGTTATCGGCATCCTTAAGCGAACATTCGAGACTGCTTTTCTTTTAACTTGCCTTGTAATTGAATGATGTAAAAGAAAATTAAAGCAAGAGGTAGCAAAGTATTATGTCCCATAATGGGCTCAAGGAGGAATGGGGAGTAATGAGAGACACAGGAGCATCTCTTCAATTCCAGTTTGAGTTGTTTTGTATACTATTTATAAAAGCACTGGCTAAATAATTATCAGATATTGTATTTTCATTCATTGTAAAAACAACTGAAATGTACACATCAAGTTTTAGTGTGTGTAAATGTTTCAGTAACTGTGGTCTGCATGCATATTTGTGAATTTTGTCCGCCCATGTATTCATCCCTATAAGAATACATTAAACTTGGTTTGTCATTCAAACAAAAAGTTGTGTACCGCCTTAAGAGTCATGTCGATGTGTAAATCAGACTGTTTTGGTTTATTGGGGGTCACTTGTTAAGACTAGCTGTGTATGTTTGATATGCTAACAATGGCTTTCAGGCTACCAGCAGACTTGTTCTTGTCACTCACTGCCTTAGTTGCTCTATATTAGAAATTTGAGCTATGTACTCTGGACAAGTTGCAAGTCTTACACTCCCATCAACTTGGTGCATTCCATCTGAACTGATTTAGGCCTCCTCTGCTCTTATAAGTGGTGCAGAGATGGTAACACTTCCACTTCTACTGAACTGAGGTCAGGTTACATTCTGCATCTTATTCCTGCTTTTTTTAATTCACATGCCCACCATCACCCATCGGTTATTTCTCCTTTTTTTTCTTTGATTGCAATTTCAGTCAGTGAAATTCTTTATTTTCCAGATCTTCTTCACTGCTGGTATGTGTGTTGATTGAATCTAGTCTGTTATAAATGTCAGTTGTTATTACTGCGTTGACATAATGTTAGTCATCAAGATTTCGATTGGGAATGTCTTGCAAGAAAGTATCACATGAGAATCAGTTCACTGTAGAGTTTGCACACTCATGTATTCATTATTTCTTCCATTTGTTGACCTGATGATTACCTGCACAGGGATAAGAAAACAGAACGTATTGTACGCTTTTTTTGTGACGACCGCCCTGCATTTGTTGAGATGGGTGATTGTTCTGGGCTGGTCTGTAAATGGGAGGGCATAGGTGGCACTGCTGTTCAAGCACAGGGTTAAAGTTGATTTGAAGTTTGATATTCACCAGCTGGAAGTGTCTTTCAGGTGTCAGCAGCTCCATATGGATGGCTTCAAATATTCCCAAAGGGTAATTCTTCATACGGCTGACAGGAGAACGTCTCTCCATGGTGTGGCTCAAGTGCAGGGTTGTTGATGCAGCTAGAACATTTTGACAGTTTTTATTTTATTATTTGAATTTGAATGTGAAGTTGAGAATGTTTTTTTTTTTCTGGTTCATGCAAAGAAATCCCTGTTGAGATAGTCATGTAATATAACTGCAGACTGCACAGGCTGAGAACCACCCCTATTCTCCACAACTTGATATAGTAATAGATGTTTGATGGAGATATCATGGATATAATTTTCCAGATACTAGACAGATGAACTATAATTTAGAAATGTGTGAACTACTTGTGGCCATAGTGGTTGAAGTGCAGACAGCTGTGTTTATCGCTGAGTGAGATTAATTGGCCACTCTGAAACACAGTCGATTCTTTTCCGGCGTGCCCCTCCTGGTGTTCATGAATAATCTCTCTCTGGTTTGTCATGTCAGTGTTTCAGCCCACTGATAGTTGGTGTACGAGAAGCTGTCAGCAAGTTCTGTGTGCATGACTAATATAAGTTTCTATGTGTTATATTGTAAGCACACACACCCATTTGGAAATGTCATCTGAGGGCCCACTAGTCACCCTGATTAAAATCTCTTTCTGTATGATTGTGTTATGTCATATGACAAATGATCCATTCATTTGTCTTGGAATTTTTCCATGCATTTTCTTTTGCAGTACAAAGTAATTAAAATAGAAAGGGAGGGAGAGCTTGTCACTGCTCATGGGTGACAGTAATGAGATAGTGCCTTGCAAATAATTTTTGATGGTAATTCAGGGCTCCAGACTGCAACCAATTTCTGGAGCCCTGTAATTGTGTATGTTGAGTAGTGACTTGTGCGTTTTTGTTTTTGGGAGCTTTGCTGACTCTACCAATCATTATCTTTCATTCTATCAATTTTTTTATGAGTAAAACTATCAATGCAATGCAAGTTTGCTCTGTGTGTTTTGTTTAAGATTTAAATCAGAATTTTATTTAATTTTATTTTTTTTATTTTGCTATCGATCCGATTCCTTATCGATTCTCTTATCGATTATCATTGGGTGAGGGAATACAAGAGTACAAACGGGTTTGTGTGCATGAACTGTCTTTTACATTTTCATCTCTGCACAGAAAATATAACACATACAGTATGCACAAATAAAAATAACGGATGACGCCAGGCCCGGTTCCAGATAGTCATATATGCTGTGGCAATCAGGAGTGTTAAGGGGTAACATGTCGGTGACAGAAGCAGCAATTGGGGGGGGGGGGGGTCACACCATACAATCATACAAAGTGAAAGTAAAATTTAAGGCACTTTACTAATTTCTCTATGTCTCCCGCTGTTGTGCACCTCATTTTCCTTTTCCCTAATTTCAGAAACTTTTATTGGAGGGGGCAGGATGTTTGTTGCTCCCCTAGAACCGGGCCCGGATGACACCCTGATGTTTGCTCTGCCGCTAGATTCACAAGCGTTGCTAAGTAGCGTATCAAACACGTGACATTCCTGCAAATGAATTGCATGCTGTGTGGACAAATGTTTTAGCATATTGGAGGTATTTCTCCCCTTTGAAGATATGAAAGCTTTGCAAATGTTCCAAGTGGCCCTGGTGTCATCTTGTAAAATATAGACAAACTTTGGAGTGTTTCTGCCTAGATGCCATGTTGGCTACGTTCTAAACCAAAACAATGCAGCATACGTGTGACATCATCACGCATGTGCAACGAAGGCGGAATCGAAAAGCAGAATCGTTCAGCAGGCAGGCAAATGATTCCAAGGAATCGAGCTTCCAGGAACCGGTTCTCAAAAAGAACCGGTTCTTGATTCCCATCCTTACTTGACAAGATTGAAAGCAGCAGTAAAAATGAAAAATATTAAAATCCTTTCAATAACTTACTCCCGTCCCCTATATCTTTAACATTGTATTGTTACTCACTGAAAAAAATGTCTTTTCAGTTCTTGGTCTTATCTAGGTGCCTCTGTCTTTCACACACATGTGTCCCCACCAAGTGAGATGTCTGACTCAGGCCTCCCCTGGTGGGTCAGTACAAGTTACTGTTCTGTACTTTCCCTGAAAGAATCATGTGGAGTCTTTTACTGAGAAACTATAGGGGTGTAAGACAAACAACATTGGAGGGATTATGTGAGTGATACTGAGCAACTTCTCTGGAGTGGGAATATAGGGAAACTTGTGTCTGTACGTCTGTGTTTGGAATCCAGTCAGTAGATTGAGGCTTGTGGTCTCCTTCCTGTGAAAGCTCAGCGTGTACATTACATTTTCTTTTGAAACGTATAAAATATGTATTGCATCACATTTGCTTGGTAGAACGTAGTGGATACAAAGTAGGAGGGTGTACTGCATGACTGCTCTCACAGGAGGTCAGCAAGTTTCAACAAATTCTTCCCAAGTGTGTAGGTATTTTATCACTGTGGGTTTTACATGATTTCATTGTACTGTACAAACAACAGTTTCTTTTTTTCCTTCAGAATGATATCTACGCCTGCATCAAAGCACAAGCTTTGTGCAAGAGGCAAATTTATTACTGAAATGTCAAGGCTGGTGATACACCTGTTCTATAGGCAGGGCCAGTGGTTTAATTTGTATTTGTAGGTAGAACTGATAAATAGTTTTGAAGTACTTTTATTATGAGTGGAAAGAACAGCTGTATTTGCACATCAGAGGGATGTAAGAGAATGTAGAAACTGTCCTGTCAAGTTGTATAACCACACATGGAGATCCCTGGGATAGACATTTTGTATACAGCATATGTAATGTTTTTTTTTTGTGTGTTTCAGGAGTGTAATTCCCTGTGGCAGAAGAAAGGGTTCGTGTTCGGCATCTTTCTAACCAGGAACCACCGTGTTGCCCTAGTGCCCATGAGGTAACGTCAAGACTTAGGATCCCCTCATTACCACCCTTGGTCCATCATTTCCCTCCCCTCTATCCCTTCTTCCCTTGGACCCACCCAGCCATGGGCCAGAAGATCTCGGGCAGTATCAAGTCGGTTGACGTACGTGGGGAGCCTTCGTATCGGCCTGTGCGCCGCGAGCTGCGTGGCCCAGACTTCTGTCGCCCCCCCCGATTGGACTTACTTCTGGACATGCCATCGGCCAGTCCTGAGACTCAGCTCCGCCACGCCTGGAACCCTGATGACCGGTCCCTCAATGTCTTTGTTAAAGAAGATGATAAGCTGACGTTTCACAGACACCCGGTAGCGCAGAGCACAGACTGTATCCGTGGCAAGGTGGGCTACACCAGGGGCCTCCATGTTTGGAGGATTCACTGGCCAGCTAGACAAAGAGGCACCCATGCTGTTGTGGGTGTCGCCACTGCAGAGGCACCTTTACATTCGGTTGGTTACACGGCCCTGGTGGGCTCAGACTCAGAATCCTGGGGCTGGGATCTGGGTCGGAACAGACTTTACCATGACGGAAAAAACCGTCCTGTTTCTACATCGGCACCGACATATCCGTGTTTCCTCGAGCCAGATGAGTCATTTGTGCTTCCAGACTCTCTGACAGTAATACTAGACATGGACGAGGGCACACTGAGCTTCATGGTAGATGGACAGTATCTCGGTGTTGCTTTCAGAGGGTTAAAGGGCAGAAGACTGTATCCTATCGTCAGTGCTGTGTGGGGCCACTGTGAAGTTTCAATTCGATACGTCAACGGACTGGATCGTAAGTAACATACCCCTGACACACACAAAAGTTGCACTGCTAATTATAAACACTTACAGGTCGTCGAAATATGGAGACAAAAGTAATTAAACATTTGCCGTATTTTTACTCTCTTCTCCAATTACCTTAAACACCTGCTATTTCCTCCTGCTGTTTATGTGCTATCACATTGTTGCATTACATTTAAAGACAGCATTTAGTGCAGCAGCTTTCACACAGATTCTTTCCCTGAAAAAGGAAATTGTACAGCAGATGTCTTCCTAAACTAGACATCCCTGTGCTCTGCTGAATATGTTAGCAACAGATACTATGTTTGTTGTTGAAACACATTTGTCCCTGAGCACTTTCAAACCAGATCCCTCTTTTATCAGAATCAGCTGTGCAAGATGGGTTCATATGCTGTTTCTGGTGTTGATGCAATTCAACCTGACTTTTTGTAAACACACACACACTCACTTGATTTTCTTTTATAAATGTGGATCTGGTAACTCATATCAACCATATTGCTTTCCAAATATGAAGCCTCAAGCTTGTGTGCACACTGCTGTTTATTTGTGTTGTTGCAGAATACGGAGAGGTGGATGCGGTAGACAATTTTTCACCGTGCAGACATGCAGTCATGGCTAAAAGTAAGGATAGGTTTTATTTTTAGAGCTGTTCATTGAGGCTGCAAAGACCCAGCATGAGATATAAAGCCACCTCGGGTCCAGTGAAAAAACTGAGGGAAGGATCAGCGGGGCCATGGCTGTGTGTACAGTCATCAGTTATGGGCTGTGACCGGTCATGTGTGTCTAGTTACACAACAAAGTCCATTTGTTTTAGTACATGAAGACGTCAGCACTGCACTGAAGCTTTAATTGTCTGAAGAAGTCAACCACAAAAACCTAACCTTAAAACACCATTGGTTTAATGGTGTACATAAAATACTGTGTGGTTTTTAACATTATACATGGAGGCAATTAGAACTTATTTTCATCACACAAGCTTTAAGTTTATGTTGATGGAGAGAATCGTTTTTTTCATTTAGAGAGAGAGAGTAGTAGATGAATACACAGTGTACGTTTCTGCCTGCGTTGATTCAACAAAAAGCACACAATTACTGAGACAGCTGCTTTGTTTACTAATGGGAAACAGACTAAACCTGACCTCTATACTATTTGTAGATGGTTTTCCACAATCATGCTTTAGTACTTTGAAAGTTTTATACAGTCTTTAACCTTTCAAAGCATTAAACTCTTATGCAAAGATCAAAATGAGCCACTCTGCTGAAGTGTGTGTGTCAGCCAGAGGTATGAATCTTCATTGGCCTCATGATTCAATTAAGAGTAATCTGTTGGCAGTTCCTTGGCACAATGATTAAGATATCTTCATTTATCATGGCTTTAGGCTGGCACAGCATTGAAATTTGAGATGTCACTCAATTGTTTTCCAAATAATTGCAAGCAATTATTTTGCTTGCAATTGTTAGCAATCTTATCTATTCTATTAACTTTTTGCCCCTACTTTTGTACAAACCCAATTATGATTATATACCTAAAGAAGAGCTATGATGTAATGGCATAGAATTTAGAATTATTTTTAATTCTATCATTGGTTTCCTTTTGTTGTTTAGACTGCCCAAAGAAGAGGTGCTGACCCACACCTGGTTCCTGTTTAGATCATCTAACTCTATTTCCGTAGAACATGCCACATATTTGTATCCATAGAAATGGAAATGCTCTACAAAATTTGTGAGCTTGCAAGTCTGAGTCATTACAGGGCATGCTATGCAGATGTAAGTTTATAGTGTTTTAAACAAGTTCATTCTGTGACCCTTAACTTTGATTGTTCAACCCTAAAATTTATGGGTGACCATGGTGGGTCATGTTCAACATTATTGCCAAATTTGATCATTTTAAACCTATTTGTTACTAAATTTATGTGTGAACATACTCCCAAACAGACAGGTAGCACTGTTTGGCTTACAGAGATCATCACTCCAGCCTGGAGTGAGTAATGATTAGGGATGGGTGCTGAAACCAGTACTAAACAGGCCCTGGAGCCAAAAGATTAAAAACCAGTGTCAATAACCTCTGATGTTATTGGTTTTTCCAAATTGTATTGAAGAAAGAGCAATAGAAAAATAGGTCTCCCATGTATTACAGCAACATAAAAGTTGTATAGCAGATATTTCTCACCAACTTTGTGCCTGACTAAAACGTTGATGTGTGATGCGATTTTTGAGCCAGATCAGACCTGGATTTGGTTCTCTGAGGGGCGGGTCAGCTCTCTGCCATGCACTGTAGCTCAGACACACACACACATCCTAGAGACAGTGGCCGATTCTCCCAGAGAACTACTCGTGAAAGTTGATAACTTTATTCAAAGACACAGAGCAACAAGATTTTACATATCTAGAGGAAAGTCCTGGTTAAAGTCTGCCAAGGACAGGCAGAGAAATGCACAGTTTGATGGTCACCTGTATGCTAGCAGCCCGGGGCCAAAATAAGAACACCAGTTAATGATTAAAATGACTGGTGACATGTGGATTGTTTGACTGCAAGTCTGTTCATGAATTTGATGTGAAATGATCAGAGCATCATCTGCTCTGTCAGTCGTAGATTCAGAGCAGGAGCATTTTGTAGATCTCGAGGCTGCAGGAAAACTGTCACACCAACAAAACACAGACAGTCCTGTATTCAGTTTTATATTTAAAATGAGTGAAAAACTGTTTTCTTTGACAGTAAATAATTTATACTTGTCTCACTCAACTGTCATAAAATCAGAATCTATGACAGTGATTTGTTCAAAACAATGCCGTTGCGCTTTCCTGCTAAAATAAAGTAATTGTATCCTCCTGACACCCAATTATATCCTCCAGACACAGGAAAGTACAAGTTTTGGCTTTTTTATATTACAAAAATGCCTTTATTGGAAACGGCATAATGCAACAGTTTTTTCAGATGCATTTTTAAAAATTTTTATGGAATGTCCTTTGCGGTGGACAGCATTTATTTATTTATTTTTTTCAATATAGCTGTGGAAACTCTTGTCCCCTACAGAGGACAAAAATGCATTGCTGGGTGTCAGTAGGATAGGTCCATACTATAAATGACAAAATAAAGCAAATGATTCTGTTCACAATTTGAATCCTAAAGCTAAACTGAAAAGAGAACTGATTAGAATATTGTTACGTTATCAGATCAGTACTGCTCATTGACAAAAGTAATAGTATTGATGAAATCTTACACGTCCCTAGTAGCGATAAAATTTGACAAAATAAATGAATAAATCAAAACTAAACATAACGGGTATGATATGATACTAAACTGTACAAAACCTGCTACTTAAATATTACACCAAGACAAAAGTGAAATAACCTGCCACAGAGTTAGTTCTCCATTGAACTCAAAGCCAAATAACAATGGAACTCAATGCAATGTTTTCATCATGGAGGAAGATGATTCGCTGTGGCGACCCCTGAAGGTAACAGCCGAAAGGAAGAGAAGAAGCAATGTTTTCATCAAAAGGGTATCAGTCAAAATATAGTTAACTGTGGAAATAATAAGTAGGTGTATGTTGTTATTGTTGCGTGTTGGCTTCACCAGAATGTTTTTATACAGGGTAATAGAGATGACTGTTTCAAATAATTGCTAAATGGTTGTCGTGTAATAATTGTGATTGGCCTATATTATTGCAAATGGCTGTTTTCACCAATTAATCCAAGCGGTGTTGTGAACCTGAAGCCTTCTAGTTGGAAAGCGTTTCAAACATCAGACTTCAACAGTTTAATTTTAGTAGCGGCATTTTTTCAGCTCTAGCATCTGTGACTCACCTGAGTACATAAACATTAAAAAAACATAAATTCTTCTGCAGAGCATGATAACAGAGCTGTGAAAACATGATGGTGTCATACTCCAGTCCCCATAAGTCTGCATATACTCTTAAGTGATTTTTTTTCCCCTCTTTATGTACATATGCAGTACTTTGCAACACCCTCCACTTTCTGTTAAAGTGATTGTTTCAGCCAGTAGAGTCATCTCAGTAATGACTGCCTCTCGGCTTGTGTAATTCTCCTCAACCCCCCACCTCCACCCCCACCTTTAGCTGACATGCACACACAAAGACCCGAAATGGGCCCGGGGGCGTGCCGACGGTGAGGACTGAACACCATGTCCGTGGCTGTGAGCCGTGTGTGTATGTGTGCAGGTGGACAGGAGCCAGGAGAGGAGGAATTCTGGAGCATGTCCCAGTGTGGCTCTGAGCTCAGCGTCTGGCCTCGCATAGCAGGGAACATTAGGTTGGGTTGTGTATGTGTTTAAGCAGCCCACATGCACATGATGCAGAAGACTGAACAGTTGAGGAATCTGTCATGCATTTGGATGAGCATAGTTGCTTTTGGATTTATTGAATTGTCACTGTTTTGGGTTTAAGTTAGTCTTCCAGTAAGAATGAATAGTGTACTCCTCATGCTAAAATGTCAGTAAATGTAAAGCTAAATTGGTTTTCAGGTAATCATAAAGAGGACGTATTTAAGTTACCCCCTTTTGAGCCAGAGTTATACATCTTTTTTTATTTTTATTTTCTCTGTTTTTTTGTTTAGTTTTTCTGGTGTTGTGAGAGAAGTATTCATTATATATTTTGATAAGGTCTAATTGAAAGAACTAATGGTATCAAATATGATATATAAAAATGTTATGTTGCATTGTTCATTATTGTTTAATTTTTTGGGTTTTTTTTTTCAACTATTTCACTTGACAAAATTTTATCTCTGCTCTATTTTAACCTTATTTTATGTAAACTCTAAGCCCCCTGCTCTGTGCCAAATGTGATGGAAATCGTTATAGCCTTATGAGGTAACTACTGACAGGAAGAGGTTTTATTGTCAATTCTAGTTTTCAGAGTGAAACCAGGAGTCTGTAGTACAAACTACATTAAAAATATGATGTAATAGTTTATAGATTAAGAACCATGACTGAAGGGCCATACTACAAACCCATAAAAACTATAGAGCTGTATCTAGGCTACTTAGTACAAATGTATTTGTCTGGGTCCTCTGTAGAATGATGCATCTGTAGTTGTCCTTCCTTGAAGGTCAGAAGCTGCAAAGTATGTTTTTCTAAGTGAATGAAGTGTGGTTATAAAAGTGGTTTGCCAGTGGGAATGGATAGTGGTCGCAAATTAGGACTCATGTCTGTCTTGTCTTTGCTGGTGTTTTCTTCTTTAATATTCTTGTTAACACTAAAGAAAATGGTGCACAGATTAACCAGCATTATATTTGTCTGTTTTAATTACATTTGCAGCTTAGACTTGTGTCCTGATAGAATGACTGAAAGGATGCTGTATGTCATGTATAAGACACATCTCAGTATAGCGAAATGAAGGCATCAATATGCATGCTGCGAGATGCTGGAGCTCCCCTATTCCCAGATCATGCTTTCGTGCATACTCTGATAGCAACCCGAAAGAGGATTCATTTTTGTTCACTCTGTGGTGTCTACGTCTTTTCTTTTCCTTGAAGTGTTTTCTCACTTTTCTTTTTCTTTCTTTCTTGTGCTCTGACTCTTTTATTCTCTACCTCAGTCCCTGGAAAGTGAGAAGAGATAAGTATACTTTTCTCTGCTGTCTGTATTGTTCCATAATTCCCTGCATTAATGCAGGCATCTCATCCTTCCTGTGTTTCACTGAACACTTGAGTCCCTCAGACAGGCACACATGAAAGCCAAATCTAATGAGATATGATTTCTATCACTTTTCATACTTTTATGTTTTTCTAGAGTTATTAAGTTCATAATAATATCTCTACTCATTTCTTGGAAAACCACCTTTTTCACTCCTTAACAACTCATCCCATGACACCACAGTGGCCCTGGCAGCCTAGTCACAACAGGCACAGCCAAACTCATTTACACTCGAACATTGCAGACCACAGATGAGGAAGTGTTTTACACACTCTGCTCACATTCCTGTCCTCCCCTTTTGCAAATGAACCCTATTTGACTCCAGCGCTCATTGTGTTTCATCTCCTCCCTCCTGCTCTTCTTTCTTTTGTCCTCTCCTCCTCGTCCTTTTCAACATTGATCCTTCCTTTCAGGGTTTACGAACCCAACTGCAGTGACAAAGTTGCTGTGGAAACGGTTAAACTGACTTTTAGGTGGGTGGTTAATGGTTGATCAGGCAGCTTGTACTAGAGGTCGACTGATATGTGTTTTTTTTTCAGGGCCGATACCAATTATTAGTAATCATGAAGACCAATAACTAATATTTGGAGCCAATATTCATTTGCTGTAAAAATGAAAATCTGTTACTGACTTAATATACCTTTAAAAAAAAAAAAAAAAAAAAGTACAGTCGCAATAGGAGAACTTATTGATCTTTGAACACTGTACTCCATGCAGGCCTTAGATGCCCTTACATTATGTCTGAAGTCTTAAACAACATCATGCTCCTCTAGTCCTCTTACAAGACACTATCAGAGAGAGCTTCAGACACACTTCATCTAACAGTGTCCTTTTCTAATGCTTGGGATCTCTCAAAACGGAAAAAAAAGTAAACTATCCTGGGATCATGAGAGTTGTTGTTAAACATTTCCAAACCATTTTCTCTCACTCCTCTACAGCTTCTAATTTTACACACACTTTACTATCACAGCATTGATAACGCCATGCTAGTTGACAGCAGTTGTAAGTTAGCCGTCTTGGCTAACACTGGCATGGTTATAAATGTCTATTAATGAGTACTGTGCACGCTCATCAATGCTGTAATCCAGTGACTATCTCGTTGTAGTGAGACAGAGAGGAGGAGAAAGGCAAAGCTTATCAGCCCTCCAATAACCAACCTGAAATGATGGCAGGTTTTTACTCTCTCTCTCTCTCACACATGCACACCTTACAACTATCACGGACTATTTCCATATCGCTATGATTACCAGTCTATAGCAGTCTATTAATGATACAGACAGAAGTGGTGGAGGTACTCAAAGCTAGTTGCTAAGCATCCTCTTCACAGTGCTTTCACTTATTGCATTCATATATTGGGACTTTTAGTAACATTATTTGAGGCCATGGGTGGTAGAGGATTGGGATGTTTATTACAACTTTGGCAAAATCTGTTGCCTGAACTTACCTTCACATAAGCCTGTACACCTGGCTTGGAGCGGCTTCTCCGTATGTCTGCCCAGTTTTCTTGTACACACGCGCGGTGCATGCAGAGCGTCAAAATCAAATCAAAACAAATTTTATTTATATAGCGCCAAATCATAACAGAAGTTATCTCATGACACTTTACATATAGAGCTGGTCTAAACCAGCTTCCATTACTGATTGGCATGTGCTGTGTAACCAATCAGATGGTGCTGTGGGAGGGACAATGCTCATGGCACAGAGAAGCGAGAACAGACCAGAGCTGAGACAGCCGAGCCAAAATAACCCGGACACCATAAAAATCAGATAATGATAATGGTCAAAATGACAGATATCGAAGCCGATAATCGGGCAGGCCAATCATAGGTCGACCCTTAGCTTGTACAGTAGTTTGTCAACCGTAGGCTTGCCCTATGCAAATTTGACATCTTCTATTTCTTCACAGTTCAGAGCTGTTGGCAGTATTCTCAGCACAGATACACGCTGTAACTTTAGCTCAGCCCCTGCATAAAATAGGATTGAACTGATGCGCTGCTCTGCAGAACACTGTTTCCATCACATATTTGCAAGTCAATGCTGTCATTGCAGTAGTTGGTTATAGTTCTCTGTGAAGGTCTAAAACACAGCTGTTGACTGGGCTGAGGCTTTGTTCCTTAAACACGGCTTGATTAGTTTGTTTCTAGACCGAGTTGATTTGTAATCTGACAAGGCAATGATGGTTCACACTGTGTTTAAGCGTACATACTGATGTTTTTCCTCAGTGTGTATTCTTTAATGTCCTCTTTAAATGCCAGGTTTTTATCTCCACTGCAATTTTAATAGTTCTTAATAACACTTGCTTACAAACCTAACTCTCAAACATAACCCTTCTAGAAAGGTTGCTCATGTAATTCTCTTTGTTGTCTTGACATTTTTGTATGTGTTCATACTGAACATGATCTGTCCATTATGGGCTGCCCTTTTCAGTTAAGATTTACTTTTAGACTTTTCAGCACTACAAGTTCTACTATTCTCTAAAGGCCATCTCTGTCCTGTGCTAACTTATACAAAATGTACTGTTCTAGAGTGAACACAAGCCTTTTCAATTCAGCTGTATCTGTAGATTATATTAATGGGACCTTTGGCATTTGGAGGAGAAAGTTAGTTTCTCACAGTCAGATGAAGCAGCTGGGTTCAAATCTCATCACACAGATATGGGGGTCTGTCATGATATTTGTGAACTTGGCCTTTATAATCTTACTGAGAAAAGTCAGATTTGTGCAGGAACGTTGTTCTAAATAGAGTTGACAGGTAAAAGCCACATCTCTGTATGTTGGGATACTTTTAGTCTTTGAGCATGCTGCTCTGAAACTCACCCATCATGCTATAGGATGCCCTGGATTTCATCTTAGTATCATTTGAAATGCAAGAATTTCCTTCTTGACTGCAGCTGTGTCCAAATGAAAAGCCGATCCAACTCTGGAGTTGATGTCATCCGTCACTGGCTCAAGTGATGCAAAGTCAGTGAAGAATTTGGGAGAAAGAATTGTCAGCCTTGATGCCGGGGTTCTGAATGAAGGCAACACAGGTCCTGCTGTAGTTTTGACTGATGCTGTATTTTTCATTGTTGAGCATTTTATTTATATTTTTTGCCTTGTAACTCAGTATAGCATTAGCATTGAGGAATGGTAATGCTACAAATGTAAACTAAATTCAGCTCATTGATTGTGGTTGAGAACCCCTGTCCTAAGAGACGCTTCCATTTCCTGTCATTATGCTTTCTGGTCAGATGCATTCTGTTTTATCACAGTAGCTTCAGTGCTACCTAACCACACAGCTTCTGTTGTTTTTATAAGCCATCAAAGTAAAAGAGCCTGCTATAATGTTTTTTTTTCAGTCTACTTGAATTTATTCTGTGTGTTTTGGTACTGTGTAAACAAAGCCCTTCTGGTATGTTTTCTCTGTACTCCTGGTCTACCACAACCCATTTCTGACAACACAAGTTGTGTAGCTTGTTGTTATTTTTCAACTGTCTATTCAGTGCCACGTTGGGTAAAAGAAAAGAGGAAAATGGTATTTATCTAAGGAGTGGGGAATTGTCAGTGTCACAGTGTTTGTGAGTAAAATGCAGTTGTATAAGTTTAAAATATGTGTGCATGTGTTTATCAGGGTTTCAAATATTACAGCAGTCGCCTTCATATATAATGTGTTCGTCTTCCATTCCCTGAGCAGAGTGACAGTATGAGAAGCAGAGACCAAATTGACAATGGTTGATGGTTCTGTCGGAAACTTACTTTCTTGGCAGTGTGAGGTGACGTGAAGTCAGATATTGTCAGTGGATGGAATTCGGATCAGCGTCTGACTAGTTCAGTAAGCAATTGGTTTCTGCTCTGAGTGGACGATTCAATTTGGACACCTGCGTTTCCAATTAGGTACAGAGCAGCAGTTTGCCCTATTGCTTGCTCCCTCTGCTCATCACACTGTTCTGCTCCAATTTCCTTTTTGTCTCATACATCATGGATCCAATTCTGTCCATTGCTAAATATATTCCTCAACTATTG
This sequence comes from Apogon talboti, assembly GCA_037367365.1. Classification (NCBI taxonomy): domain Eukaryota; kingdom Metazoa; phylum Chordata; class Actinopteri; order Kurtiformes; family Apogonidae; genus Apogon; species Apogon talboti. Next base: position 7,970,185 of record JAPQRQ010000006.1, read on the forward strand.
TATTTCCTTTGACCTGTTGAAACAACATTTTGAGATTTGCGATGTGTCCGTACCTTAAGGGGACATGTGTAGACACATAACACCCATCATTTTAAAACTAGGTCAGACAGCCTCAACAGTTTTATGCTAATCTTTTAGATAAGCATGGCTGTGAGTCTACAGCCTTGCCTGTGCATCTATTAGCCTGGCATATCTTTGGTAATGAAGCCAGAGTATGGAGGAGGGGGTGGAGTTGAATGAACAGTAAATTGGAATATGTGTGCCAAAGAAGACAGACCTTTTTTTTTTTTTACCCTCATTTCTAAGTAGGACATAACTGGGTCACATTGTCTCTCATGGTGTGCTGATGTGGTACAGACATATTCATCGACACTTTCTGGGCCGTAGGGGCATGACTGCTTGAAACTGGGGGGGCTCGCTGTCACCAGTTGCATATTGGCCGTCTCACCAATGTGAGGCCAGACTAACTGACGCGCTGACGTCGCCAAGCATACGTCGCCATATTCCACTTCTCGATTAAGTGTTAGGTGGGAGTGTGTGCCTGCCAGCCGGCAGCCCTCTGTGGTCCGGCGGTGCATCAGGCACTCAGTCGTCCTTAACCACACTTTCCCACACTTCATCTCCTCTTTAGTGTGCTGTAAATCTGTCAGAAACTAGTCTCTAGCGATTACAGGAAAGAAATGAGTGCTTTAGAGGAAAAGGGAGAGTGAAGATTTGGACAGTTACATGACAGACTGGAGGCTAAAAAGAAATGAACAATAACATACTGAGCAAAAACCTCTACTGTTCACATAAGATTAACTGAAATACTGCTAGTAGGTTAACATGAATTAATTATTGAAACAGCTTTTTTATGTTCACATAGTTTACATGTTTTAAAGCAGCCAGCAGCTTAGTTCATGTATATACATTATTGAAAACATATTTTCTACACATGTCTAATGGTGATATTAGTTGGTATGTAGCACACAATGTCAATATTGTCTTGTTTTTCAGTCAGTGTGTGGTAAATGATAGAGAGCTGCTGTGCAGATGTCTTGAAGCTCATCAGAATGTCATCCATACCTAAGGAACATAAGGACTACAGTGTAGTCACTGAAGCTTTAAACCGAAGTAAAATGGTAATGTTACATCTATTGTAATGAAATGTAAACCCACAAATGCTCACAAATGAGCAGAGCTGTGTGTGTTTTTCCGTACCACCGTTTGCCAGTTATGCCTGTTGATGGACAGTGCACTCCCTGTTGGTGCTCATCACCGTCTGACAGGACCTCTTGTCGCCCTCGGCAACCTTTACCATGGAGACCATCTTGTGCTGGCTGGGATTGGCCAGTCTTCGCCCAGTTTGCACACCATCACGTCATCATCTCCCTCAGGAGCATCCTGTCAGTCATACAGCTGTGTGGGAGCATACACCTCCTGTCACTGCAAGTAGCAGCTGTTTACTGTGACTGACAATAAAGGTGTTGAACTGTGTATATCAATGTACTGAATCAGTTTGATAAAAGTTGTATTAGTATTTGTGAACAAGTGTTTTGTTCCACTGCACCAATGACTGCTCTGTCCCATTCTTCTGAATACCACATTTCAGGAGACCCTTAGGAATTTCCTCCAAATAAGTACACACATTCACTTGAAACCAATAAATGATTGAGTAGAATGTAGCAGTGAAAGGTTAATATCACTGTGACTTCAGCAAAATCAATTTTCACCAGAACTTGAGAATTCATATGCTAATTATGACAATTTCACACAAATGCTTATCAGGTTAAATTATGAGGTAATGACAGTTTAGTCAAAAGGGAATGTTGTATGATATAATTTTTGGAAGGAAAAAAACCCACATTTATGGCCATCATGTAGTACTGTAACTCAGGAACAAAAGTAGAGGTAATGATCATATTTAATATTTCACTACACACTGGCTTTGCAACACTAATCTATGAAACTGAGCCCTGTCTATAGATCCTTGGCATTTGTAACTTAAATATTTCTGCAAATCATCTGCAACGTTCCCAGTTCAATGATGTCACATCAGTGGTGTAAGGAGACAGTTACTATGGAAACTGTCTTATGTGAGGGCATGTGGGTAATGGTAGATTGATTGATAGGTGCTCGTAGGTCCAGCAGTGAGTACATCCATCTCCAGGGGATCTTTCATTCTCCAGACTCCTTATGCAGTCAGACTCTGATCTCAGGGGCTTTTGTTTAGAAGTGCAGAGTTCAGATGGTGCAGATGTGTTTGGACGACCAGTTGTAGTTCCTAATCTTGGTAGGAGATGCACTTAGCACGAATGTGTCTTTGCAGGCAATGAATAATAAGGTGTGTGATGTTATCGTGTTGAAAGATCCCCCTCTGTCCGCTGTTAAAACTGGTCAGTTAATCTGTTTCTACTCAACACTTCTCTACACCTCGTATGTATTCCGTCTGAGTTTATTTAACGTTGCTCCGATTTGGGAACATGCCGTATTCATGTGACTTATAAAAGAATCCACACCCGGCCACAAGCTCCCTAAGGTGGTCTTACAAAGGCTTTTCATTAGGCACATTGCAGTCATATAAATTCACATAGCTGTTCTCCATTCTTTGTGCCCTGTCAGCTGCTGTGCACTGGTGGATTTCATTATTTCCCCTCGCTGCTGTTTCAAAGGTCACTTAACAAGCCGCAGCACAGGAATTCAGAAGATTTTCCTGTGAACGTTCACCGGCACTTGCAAATAACGGCACAAAGCACAAGCACCAGTATTTATTTATTTAACAAATAACCATCAGAGAGTTCATTATCATTGATTGAGCAGTTGAACAGATCAGCATTTAGTCAGGGTTGATTTAAACTGTCGATGTTTATTTGATTCCTGTCCAATCCATCCCTCAGTTCTTTTCCCCCCGTTTTTAGGTGTTTGCGTGTTCACAATGCAGTGATCTTTTTGCCACAAAAGCAGCAGCAGTTCATGCACGAGTTCAGCAGTTGAGGATACTGTGTAAAAAATATAGTTTTGTGTGCATATTAGTTAATCTGTGAAGACATTTTGCACTTAATAGCCTTTATACTGTAATTTGTCGAACATCTATTAGAAACATTAATTACAGCTTGGCAGTGAATGTGTGGCCATTGTCATCCTTCATGTTTTCACAGACTAGTAAACAATACTTCGGTCAAACTTTACTTTGCAGTCTTTGGCCTGTCATCTGCTGTATTATGTTTGTATGCATCTATAAATGCCCCCACTCACGTCCTTCACACAGTGTTAGTGCAGTGTGAACAGCAGGAGTTCAGTCTAACAGATGGTCCTTCCAGGTGCAGAGCAGCTTGACATCCATGAAGGGGCAGCATTTAAGAGCCTGTGTCAATTTGACATACATAGATTACACTTGCCTTAAGAGTGGTGGGAGGTATGCTGCCGTGATCTACTAACACTTACAGTATAGACACATTCTGTCATTGTTAACTGCTGGTCTTTCCACCTGCTAACATCCGCCAAAAATAAGACTGTGTTAAAATGTAAGAAGCTAAGGTGTATCATTAAACTCCAAATGAATGTCAACTGTAGCACAGTAGCTGTTGTGTACTGTAGTCCCTTATGCCTTGGCTTATCAGCGTTCTTTGATTTGTTGTGGTAATTTTGACAATTCTGTAAAATGAAGGAATCTTATATTTGCTGTGTCTGAAAGCTGTGGTAACTTTGAAATTACTAAGGTTATTTGTTACCAAGACAGCCATCAGCTATGACCTATTTTTACCCTACATACTTAAAAGGATATTGTAATCACGAGTGTGTGTGTGTGTGTGTGTGTGTTACAATGCACTAGAACTCAACAATAGATGCATCTGTCTCTTTGAAACGTTCTGTGAACATTATAAGTGAATAACTGGAACCCTGTGTAGTTTTCCTGTGCCAAAGTGAGGTATTAACCAAATAGCATTTGAAAGTCCATTTAGCCCGGTGAAGGTCAATTGTTGATACAAAATTCCTATGACGCTTCTAAAATTAAAAACTTTTCAGCGGATACAACCTCTTTCTTAACAAGGCTCTTGTTGTGACACAGAAATATCTAGCGGAAAAGTCATTATGTTGTCACTTGGGTAGATATGCCGAACTCGATTTGTAAATCATAATATTTTCCTTCGTTTCTAAGATAATTGTTTTTGCCTTTCAACTCATCTCCAGGTGGTATTATTTTTGAACTGCTGACTCAGCTCTGCTTCTGTGAATACACCCATTTTAACTAGACTGTAATTATTGGACATCTGTTGAAACATTCCTGACCTAGAGGTCGTACATTTGTGTGGCTCTGTAACTGTAAACATCTACAACACACTGCCTACCTCACGTGTTCATTGCGTTACCTGACATTTTTGCTTTTAATGTCCATATTAACATATTACAGCAGTCACATGTGGGAGGAGCTAACATAAAGTGGCTCAAGCCTCGTTGTCACTTCAACTAATTAGGATACATCCAAGCAATCACCCAACATTGCAACAGGTTATTCATCATGCACAGGTGACTTGGTGGTGCTCCTGAGACATGCTGCCTGCTTCACCTGTGTGTGGCAGCTGCGTGTTGCTTGCACATCTGTGTACACAGTGGCAGATGAAGTGCAACAGTGAGGCTTGACGCACCACACACCTTTCACTGAAATGAATATCGACAGGAAACAAACAGCACACAGATGATTTAACCAGTGTGTTCTGAACCAGAATCTTTTTCTTTCCATACAGATACGACATTGGTTGCTGTGGGTGTTTATGATTGACAGTTTTCTCAAGTTAGTGGACACTGAATGAAAAGAAAAACCTCAGTTTGCAGAAACTGAATTCTCATCTTTTTTTAGTAATGAACATGTAACAAACCACACTAAATTGTGCTCACTAATAGCCACTTGAGTAAATGAGGGAAAGTAAACATAGCGACTGCCCAGAAACGTCTAGTCTGTACTAATGAGACAGGGTGAAATAATTCAAATTAACCTCAGGTCCATGTGTGTTTCACATCACCATTAGATTATTACACCACAGTGCTTTGGTTTATGATCACAACCTGAATGAATGAAACCGCAAATACACAGCAACAGTCTGTATTAACAAAGGTAACAAGAAATGTAGAAAATGCTACAATTGTGACTGTTTTTAAATGATGTTAAATGTTACTGTGTAGAACACAATGAAGTCAACAGCATACTAACATACAACTATAAATCATAGCTGATTAAGTGTCTTCTGTCAAGTATCAGACTCCATCAAACTCTGTTTAAAGGCGCTGTCGTTACACTTTGACGGTAAACATATGAAATGGAAGGTCAGTCAGACCTGTAAGAATCAGATGTGGAAGGTCAGACTCTCAGGCTGGACCATAACCCTCTCTCCTCTGTCTTCTCCCACAGCTGAGCCCCTCCCACTCATGGACCTGTGCAGACGAGTAGCTCGTCTGGCTCTTGGCAGAGAGCGCATCCATCATATTGACACACTGCCACTGCCGCAGACTCTCAAGAACTACCTCCAGTACCAGTGACCACACACGCACAAATGGGAAGACACTGAGGTCCATTTGTTATTATGGTAACCAGCCTCCAAACAGACCTTAATGATAACCATGAGACATCTGCTGAGGATGCAAATGCCATTGACGGCAATCGGTTGGTTTTAAATGGTGGTGCAGAGGGTATTGTTTACATCCGCTGGGGATTTTCCATTTTGGTTTTTAGCTTTTCTTTATTTTTTTTTTTATCAATTGCTGACTGCTGTCTTTTTCCTGGACCGATGACAAGAGGAGCAAATGAATGACAGAGGAGTGAGAGATTAAAGCGATCACTGCGGTCCAGTTACCTGTAGTGTAATGTCAATGTACTTGTTCTCTGTATAAAGCCTTAAATGCTATGTTTTTTGGCGTTGGTGTAATCCAGTTTCTATTCTGTTGGTGTTTATATTATATTCCCAACAACGTAGCAGGTTCTGTGGAGTCTCAGCAATCACTGTAAGCCACAGGAGAGCACGAGAGAAATGCTGGAGTCCACACACAAACCTTCTATGCACACACACTGTACTGAGGCGGCCTGTTTTTGTTTGTGTGCACACTGTTGAGGACACATGGATTATATTCAGCGGTGTCACAGTGTACAGAAACAAAGCCCCAATGTCTGTAGTAAGAAGACAACTCAGTGTCAGGCAGGCAGTTCCCACCTACAGGCTAAATAACAACAACCCCAGACCGTTGCCTTCTGAAGCCCCCTCCTCTCCCTCTAACAGCTCGTCTCTCTCTCCTTCTGTCGTCACTGGCTCCTGTTTGATTTAACTCTCCATCAGGGTTGCTGAATTCGGGGGGGGGCTGCCACTGCCGTCAGCTCTCCAGCTCCTGTAACCCTGATGGAGATCAATCTGAAGGTGAAGCTGCGTCTTGGACTGCTAATGTGCCTGCTCTGAGACAGAACTCACAAATAAAGCACATGCCACTTCTGTCCAATCAGAAGACGGTCCATAACCCCCACCACCAAAAGATTTAAATGCTGCTTTTTTATTTTATTTTTTTTTATCTTTTTCTTCCACCATCTTGGCCTCATGAGTTTTTTCATCCCTGATTTTGTTTTAAAGATGGTCTTATCATGACAATTTTTTAATGTTCTTCTTTTTCTATGGATTTTGAGATTTGTCTGTGGGATGTGATGTCTCACAGGTGGAAGAATGTGCTGCCATGAGAATCTTTTAAATGTGAAGAATAAACTGCTAAACTTGCACTGCTTGTCTGTGTGCTCTTTCAGAGTGTGCTGGTCTGAATTGGATGCTGCTCAATAGAAAATTTTCTCCTTTTAATATGTATTAAAGTCATGCCATAGGATTACTTGACAGTATCATGAACATAGATTACAAACTGAAGTCCGCTGTGACTGAAAATCTCCTCCTATGGCGCCCTAGGTGCTCGTTTCTGGTGCCGAGTCAAGATGAGCTGGACATAAAACCGGATTCTCCATCCCAGCACGGGCTTTGAACACAGAATATCGCTTGTTGTGTGATCAAAATTCAGCTCAGCAGCTTTCCTTGGCACTGGAAAACAGAAAATCCTTTAATGTTAATGTAACAGCAGCTGTTGATAAAATAATCACACTGAGAAGAATGTCCCTCTGCAGCGTCTATGAGGACGATGGGTGGCACTGAAGCTGCCAGAATGATTAACATCCACATGTATTACATTAATAATGTCTGTTCTATATATTGAATTTGTTTGATCATCCTGGCTCGAAGATTAATGACAGCTGATATAGTTGATCAGCCTTTGTGATCTATAAATATGGATGTAACACAGACCTGGGCAAGGACCGACTGACATCCAAAAGTTGTCACGAATTATAAAAATACATACTTTTGAGTAAACATATTTCTTTCATGGGCAAAATGCACAAAAAGAAGTCCCACATGCAAATATTTAGCCTTAGTTAGCTTTGGCACGCATTCACTCTGTTATGATTCTGATAATTTTTTGGACCCGTAACATTGTGAATCGAGACCAGAACGACACTACCCCCACAGGCTTGTACTGTAGGCACTAGGCATGATGGGTAATAACTCCATCTGCCTCTCTTCATCACTCTGGAACAGGGTCAATCTGGACTCATCAGACCACATGACCTTTTTCCATTGAAACAGTCTAGTCTTAAATTCTTTAAAAAATGAGAAGCTACTCACTGTATAAGAAACATTAATCACTGCAGAAATCATCCAGTGGAAGGATTTAACCTACTTGCTTTGTATGTTTTATGGTTGAGTAGTGTATTTATTTGCTCATTGTATTTTATTAATGATTCCTGGTGAAGTTGAACACATGCATAACTTGAAGTAAAATAACACAGAACAAAATAAAAACCCCAAAAAACAAGTTACTCCAGACTGAGACAAGATCTGCTCCAGTGTAATCTCCGGTCTGTAACTGATCCACAACTGTAGCTCCAATCTGCCTCCACATATAGTACATTAAAGTGCTGTTCAATAATGCAAGCAGCAGCCCTTTAAAGGATTATTGAGCGTGCCTGAAAGTTAAAGCTGATGACTTGTTTGATCTGTTTAAGAGTGACTCGGCTTTGCTCGATCCTTATTTAGCTTCCTCTCGACAGTGAGGCTTCACTTTAATTCATCTCGCTGTCTTTCTGTCTCAGAGTCCCCTCCCTCCCTCCCCCTCTATCACATTCTGCTAAGTTTCTCTGCTGCTTCTCCTTAAATCCCCATTTGAGGTGTGTGTGATAAAATAATTGTCTATCGCATCCTCTTAAGCCTTCCTTGTGGTTTTTTTTTTTCCCTCTCCTTTCCACGCTCCACTTGTTTTTACCACGACTGTTATACATATGCATACACCGACAGTGAGAGCAGCTGAGGAGGAGATAGAGGGTTGGAGTCCGGCTGTCTGCTACAGAGACAGCCATACATCCATAATTTATGGAGGAAAAACCCTATGCTTGCTTTGCTTGGTGAGTTGTGGAAAACCTAGCATTTCCCATTTCCCCCCTCGCTCTTGATGCTCCCCCTGTAGATCACATGTGAAGATTTGTTCATAGGACACTGCTCCTCAAAGTGAAGGATGCTTCTTTGATCTACTGGAGAAATTTTTCCAGTCACAGACGATAAGGATGCGACTACACGCCGTTTATGTTCAATCTAAATTCAGCTCGGTCATCAAAGATGCATTATCTGTTCCAGTTTGGGAGACTTTTGGGTTGTAGTTTACGATGCATCTGGAAAGTTGAGAGCTTCGGAAAGTGATGGAACAACTTTGTATGACATTGAAAGCAAATCTTATAATTCCAAAGTGTCTGAGTGTTTTCAAAGACATCCTGTGACATTCTAATCTAGCCTCCCCTATAAATTTCTCATGGGGACACAAGTTTTCTCTGGGATGATGACATTTTTCAACCAGAGAATTTAATCTGTGTAATACAAACACTACCACACAAACACAAAGGACAGAGAATTGAGTTTCCTGAAGCTCAACTAATTAATACATTCTTTACTTAAAATGTAAACCACTTAATTTAATTGAATTTATTATTTATTTGACAAGGACAATGTACATTCATCAACATTACTGTAAATGTACCAGCACTGATACAATATAAATCACATTCATAAAACTGTACAATATACATTTAGAAAAAATTAGACACTATGGTGCATTAAAGTGACAATGGGTTGTTAGAAACAGGGGCAACTCCAGACTACAGGGACCGATGTTGGCAGGTCTGAATGTTCAAAAGCCATTTTCTTAACCTTCCTGTTGTGTTCGGGTCAAATCTGACCCATTTACAACTTAAAACACATAAATATTGTGTTTTACATCTGATTGCCTCAAGGCCTTATGATATCCTCCACACTATGCACTTGAACATATAAAA
>JAPQRQ010000006.1:7994416-8005178 GCA_037367365.1 Apogon talboti
TACTGTATATGTATAGTATTGTGCAAAAGTCTTAAGGCCCATTCGTGTTCTACGTTAAAGACACATGTATACGAACGGAGTGTTCTGTCCATTCTGTTTTATCCCTGAAACTTTTGTTTTATCTGCTGTACATTCTTCACATATATCCAGATTGGATCTTAATAGAGAGACTGAAAAATGCATGTGGAGTCATTTACTAAACCAACAAACTAGTGTTGGTCTAAGGCTTTTGCACAGAACTCTCTGTATTTTATGTATTTGTTATGATACTATCCATTTTGGAGCTTTCAAAATCCAAATTAAAATGGGACGGTCCATTAACTCTGACCTCATAGACTTTACAAGTTGATCTCAGACTGTTATGGAGGGTTATTAATGCCAAAGAGGAAGGTAAGTTTTGCCTCACTAATATCCTGAAGAGTCCTAATACCTTTATCCTCTCAGGTTTTGTTAATGAATGGTTTTCCTCCAGATAAAAGATGAGTGTTTTTCTATAGTGCAGAGGATGTGTACTATACGCTTTTAAAGCCAGTTTTCTTCTGTTCTTAATACTTGCAGCAGATTGTGACATAAACCACATTTTTTGGTAGAAATACTTACAAGAAGGAAGTCCTTTAAGTCCATTAGCACTGGACCTACATTTTTCTATGATGAAACTTTGTCCTCATCCATCCAGTAGCTCAGACCGTTCAATACAAAAGTCCAGTGATAAATAAAGTATAATCTGGACACATTAATCCTCCGTCCAATTTTAATCCTCCACACTGATTTATTGCATTGTTCTCTGACATGCTGCACACAACTTTCTCTCATTTCCAGAATATATGTTCAGATATAATTAATAAGACTAAATTATCCATCAAACTCAGTATATTTCTGTATCAGTAACCTCCAGAGGAATGTTGAGGGGTTTTTTTGTTCAATTTCAGCAGATTTCCATTTGAAGGGAGCAGGAACAAACAACCAGCAGCAGAATCTCTGATACAGTTTTAAGAATTAAATAATTTTCCTGCTGTGGAATCATCAACACGGAGATAAGCACGATCAATACTAACAATCTTTAACATCCAACATGTAAAATGAGGAGAGCAGTCGTGTTTTTCTGAGTATTTACTAAGTTAAAGTAAAAAACATTCACCCTGACAGTGGGATTTGATGTTTTCTGCTTTATTTTTGTTGACATTTTTAATAATTGAAAGAGCAGAAGAGAGCTTCGATGTCAACATAGATAATTATTAAAAAAACAAAAACAAAAAACCTCCAGTCTTACATTTTAATTGTGTGGTTATTCTTACTCATCCATGTTGGTACTTAAATTATCATATGGATCAATAATGAATGCCATGAAGACGTATTGATCTGTCATGTCCTTAATTAGCACCTTCTCAAACCTTTTACCTTACTGCAAAAATGATCCATTCTAATCAGAAACATCATTATAAAAGAAATAATCAGCCTTTACTCTGATTTATAAAACCGTCAGGTTAATATTTCATCAACATCATAATTTTTTCTGTTGTAATGTAGAAAAATGAAGAACAGCTTCACATTACACTGTGAGGGAGAATAACCAATAAAGAAGTAGAAGTCAGGAGGGGAAGATGTTACATTGTTATTATGGATAAAATTAAATGCTGTACAGAATAGTCAGTAGTGGGGAAAGAAAGTAAAGAAATCACAAATGAAATGTCACAAAACACAAAAACAATAAAACAACCATGAACAATGCACCACTCTTTGTTTTCCCTCAGTGATGGTTCATGGTGTATAAGAGTAAAATCAATTTACACCATACAGTATCCTGTAGGACTGTCTGTAAACCACATTCTGCCCTAGATTCACTATCTAACCTTTCACTGCTTCTATAAATTGAGATGCCTTTGAACACCTTGAAGAGGCTCTGAAACTAAATAAAAACTAAAGTTAGACTTCTTCAAACTAAGGCAACTTATGTACTGATGCATAAAACTAACGAAGTGGACTCAAACAAAAAACAAAACTGAAAGAGTAAATGAAAAATATACAAAAAAACAAAAACAGAAGTAGAACAGCTATCCTGAAGTTACAGTTAAACACAGGCTTTGTTATTAGTTTTATCAACATCATCAAATATCAGTCATTGTCATTGTCATCATAGTCATCAAACATCGTCATCATCAATCATTGTCACCAATTATCAATCATAAACATCATTGTCATCATCAATCATCATCATCAATCATTGTGATCATCTTTATCATTGTCATCCTCATCACCAATTATCAATCACAAACATTATCATCGTCATCAATCATTGTCATCATGATCAGTAACCAGAAACCAAAAACATCCACTAATATAAATGTTTAAAACATTCTGAACTAATAATCGTATCAATACAGTTAAATAATTCTGGTAAAAAGTTGTTTTTTATCTTTCCGTCGTCATCAGATATGATCCATTTGGACGTTGAATGGCTCCATAGTGAAGGTGGAAAAACCATCAGATGACAGCGGTTGGAGACGCTTTACATTCAGTTAATGCGGAAAAAAGTCTCTGTTCCCTCAGTTTTCTCTGTTTTGATATAAGAATTGAATTGAATTTACCCAGAGCTCTTATCAATAAGTAAATGAAATGTAAGAAAGTACCTGATTTTCACTGAAAAATACCAAATGCAGAGGATAATATAAAAATAGCAACAGGTTAAATGCGGAAACAAATTCATGTGGAAGTCGCTGCAAAAACACTTGTAGGTCTTTAAGGGTTATGAATACTGTCAGCATCAGCAGATCTGGATTCTGTTCAAGTGGTGCGAGAAAACAGAAGACTTGCACGTGTCACTGAGTTTTCAGACTGGTTAAATTAGTACCAGGCAGCTGTAGATACTGGTACTGATGGCTTTTCCCATTCTGTCAGATGTGACATATTCTCCATTCTATGGCTCTCCTCTGTGTCTCACCACGGCAGCTGGAAAAGTGGCTTTATTTCTGAGCATGAACAAAATCAGATCTTTTATGTTTTTATGTAGTTTTTCTGACTTGTACTGATAGAACAGACCTGCAAAAGGAAGGTGTGAGTGTCCAGTTTCTCACCCTTTTTCCCTCTAATCCCCTGACTAACCAGCTAATATCTGTATTTTTGGCAGGAAACCACAAGTTGATATCAATATTTGTCCCTTTGGATTTAAATTAGTTGGAAAAATAGATAATTTAGCTGCAGCTGGTAAGATAAAACACTAAAAATCATCAGAGTGAGAAAAGTTAAAGATGTCTGGGTCAAATATTGGCCTGTGTTTAGTTTATTTAACATGAATAATACCAGCTGTATTTCCCAGTTACATCACCAGGTAAAGAGTTACCTCTGATTTTATAATTACTTTCTTCAGGAGGATATAGTAAATGTTCATAAATACATTCATATTATGGGATATCATACATACGTCTCATAAAAATGAGTGGTGTCTCCTTTTCATTAAATTTAACATTTTTTTCCAAATTTCTTTCAGTTGCGCTCTTTTTCCTCCCACTCTCTGACATGCTGCCTCCCGTTCCCTCTCGGAAAACGCAGAGAAGAATCAAAGGGAAGAGGGCTGCTTGAGGGAATTCATTGGTATTTTACTCACCAATTAGGTGATTTGAAATTTAACCCTAACCCTTGTAGAATTTTCAGACACGCAGCATTAAATTCTGGGAAGCATCCAAAACATAAAAGATTGCAGACCTCTTAAATCATACACACCATGTTGAATAATTTACACTATAAGCCCCAAGAATCATATATACCCCCTAACCTAGGATCCAGATCCGGATCCAGATCCAGACCATCTTCAACAAAGACCACCATTAGGGACCATTAGCCTGTTAACATTTCAACTGTGATACAGACTGTGAGTTAAAGGTGTGGACAAACACAAATTACATAAACATACAGTACATTCTAATAAATGAGAAAGGCACGTCAAATAATGTTTTAATAATTTAGAGAGTTTCCACTCAATAATTTCAAGTCTATATGAAAGTACATTTATGTGCTATATTGGATGGATGCTTACTGTAAATTTAATGACCAGTGTGGATTACTGGTTGAACTTTGGCTGTTGCAAGAGGAATATACATGGAGGAATTTGGGATGAATCAGTAATTAGGTTTTGGATTCCGACAGACTGATTATTGCACAGATCCAGCCTGTCAGAGCTAACCTAACCACAGCCTAACCACCGAATACCCTCGTTCCACCACAGCTGTTCCAGCGCCGATGCAGAACGGATGGATCATCTGTTTCAACAGCCAAAGAACCGACTCTTGGCTGGATAAATGGCACCAGTACTTTTATGGTTGTGAACTGAGATGCGTGGGGTTCTGGTTATTGTGACGGACTGGACCGACGTCCATATCTAGCTGCATTTGGAACGTTACCTACTGATACTGACCAAACAACCTACATAGTATTTGACAAATGTGAAAATCTACAGCATGATGAAGATACAATGATGTTTTCTTCACTGGCCAGATTTCACATATGCCACAACTTATCCGCATGCATCCCACAGTTTTTTTTTTTTGGTTTTTTTGCCTTGTTCAATGTGGCCACTATTGTTAAATCGCCCACACACTTTTTGCAGGAAAATCTTTGGTAATTTTCAAAAAGTTACGTAAAGAGGAACATTTATATTGCTATTTATTTAAAAAAAAAAAGTATGTCATGTACTGAAACAATGAATAGTTACTTAATTGTTGCTTTACTGTACAGTTAAATTGTGTTAAAAATGTGTATATCAAATTTGATACTGCAGGTATATAAGATGCTTTGTAAAAATGCCCAGTGTATCAAATGTGATACAAAAACACATCATAAACAAAATGATATGGCTAAATGTTTCGCTTGGATTTTGTTAAAAGGTCGAATTATATTCTCAGTTCCAAGAAATGTGAATTTTGTGGCTAGTTTTTGATGGGTCAGGTTTTTACAAGGGCGTATTAGGGCCACATACAAAAATAAAAACACTTGTCACTACGAGAATAAAGTCGTAAAATATCGAGATAAAACCCATTATTTTATGAGAATAAAGTCGAATACAAAAAGAGTCAGAATTTTAGAAGAATAAACTGGAACCGTAAACTACGTAATCAACGAGGCTTAAGGCTTACAATTTCTAAATTATGACTTTTTATTGCACTATTGCAAATTTATTTTCAAAATATTACGACTTTAATCTCATAAAAGTACGACATTATAAACTATGATTTTTTTTTTAAAAACTCCGACTTTATTCTCATAATATTATGGCCTTATTCTCTAAATATTACGACTTTATTTTCGTAGTGACAAGTGTTTTTATTTTTCCTATGTGGCCCTAATACACCGTCATAGGTTTTACAGGGTTAAACACTGAATAGTTTTATTAGAAGAAGAAAATAAAAGATCATGGACATAAAAGTGAAACAACATATGACAAAATAAATGAGGGGGAGATATAAGGACATGAAAAGATATGAGAGAAATCCAACACAAATAAGTAAAACAACTGGAGAATCTCACAAAATTATACAAAAGCAAAATCTGAAACAAAGGTGAATGATTCACTCCCACAAAGATCTACTTGTCCTGGTAAGGTAAATATTTCTGATGTTCTAATTTAACCACTTTAATGCTTCCTGTGTTTCCTTTCTAGTTGTGCGTCTCTGAATCTACTAATAACTCGCATCAAATCCTACAGCGTTATGAAGAAATGCTGTTCACAGACATCCATCTATCAAAAGGTACTGTATGACTTATCTAATAATATTTTGATATGTAAGGACATTCAGAAAGTTGGACCAGTGATATTGTTGGTTATTAGTGTCCTTTTTCTGCACAATCCTTCATTTTAGATGCCCACAGCTAGGGTTAGTGAGCATACGGTAAATAAATAATGCTAATAATCACAGGTGGGAGTAAGTTACACATGTGCAAACAACAAGAAAGTCTCAGTCAACTCCTAAATCTCTGAGATGAAAATCAAGCAAGACAAGTCCCTGCTGAAAACCAGTCAAAAAGTCCAGACGTCCAAACTTCTGATCTGTTCTCCAAAAATCTAAAATTGTGGCTTCAGTTACATCGGTGGTGACCGGAGCTCTAATACTGGACTGCATTTTTCATCCCTTCTTTCTCTCTCATTTCAGCTGCTGTTATTGACACACATAGCATTAAAAATCACCCAATCATTTGTCAAAAATCAAATATAAATGTAATCTCTGTTTCTGAGAGGGATGACATATCCAGTAGGGATGGGAATCAAGAACCGGTTCTCAAAAAGAACCGGTTCCTAGAAGCTCAATTCCTTGGAATCGTTTGCTGGCCTGCCTAACGATTCTGCTCATCGGTTCTGCCTTCGTTGAAACGCTCCGAAGTTTGTCAATATATCTCACGGGTAAAGATGACACCAGGGCCACTTGGAACACTTACAAAGCTTCCATTTCTTCAAAGGGGGGAAATACCTCCAATGTGCTAAAACATTTGTCCACACAGCATGCAATTCATTTGCAGGAATGTCACATGTTTGATACTCTGCCTGGCGACGCTGAATCTAGTGGCAAAGCAAACACCAGGGCATCATCTGGACCCGGGTCTAGGGTGGGTAACAAATGTCCTGCCCCCTAAAATAAAAGTTTATGAAGGTAGGGAAAAGAAAAATGAGGTGCACAACAGTGGGAGAAATAGCGGAATTAGTAAAGCGTCTTAAGTTTCACTTTCACTTTGTACGGTCGTATGGTGTGGCCCCCTTAACATGCCTGATTGCCACCACCGGCCGGTGTCATCTGTTATTATTATTTGTACATACTGTTATGTTATATTTTCTGTCCAGAGGTGAAAATGTAAAAGACAGTTAATGCACACAAACCCGTTTGTACTTTTTATTCCCTCACCCAATGAGAATCGATAAGAGAATCGATAAGGAATCAGACTGATAAGCAAAATTGATAATGGAACTGGAATCATTAGATTCTTATCAGTTCCCATCCCTAATGTCCAGTCAGGTCTTTCATCACTAGTATCGTCTCCTCTACCCCCTGCTGTTTATTGTTATATTCTATGTTTATAGTTATATTGTTTATAGTTATATTTTATTCTTTGTTTTTTCTATTTTCTGTATTTTTTTTTTCAATGTTCATTTTGCATCGTGGGCCTTAGAGTTTTGTAATGTCAGTTTTCTGTATGCGGTATACATATAGCAAAACTGACAATACAGCTGACTTTGACTAAAGCAAATGTCAAGTTCTAAAGATTGTGACTTAAGTCATGTGGCTCAAGTCCCTAAGTTCTGATAATAATACACATAATACAAAGTCAGTGGAGCCACACCACCGTCCTTCCATTTTCCACACTTGTTTCTGGGCTGAATCTTGGTTCCACTGACTTCGCAGTAGTTACTGATCCCATTACCTTCATGGTTCTCATTCTAGATACTGCACTGTATCGGACTCATTTGGTTTTCAGACACATTCCTCTTTTTATTTCGGTAATCACCCCTGACCTGGTGCAATGATTACATACTGAGTCTCCAAGCTGAGTTCTGCCTCTGTTCCTCTCTTTGTCCTGTAAGTTTGATCATATTTTTCCTTTAATTTCAATCACTGACTAACATTTACCTTAATGGGCTGATGGCTTTGTTTTGTCCACTGTTCTATTCGTCAACAGAGGAGGTAAATGCCATGTATCAGAGTTGTGTTTGCATCGTCCTTTTGAGAGGCTGTTATTAGACTGTTAGAGTGGTGACCATGTGGAGGCTGTTCCAGGTATAATTATGAGAAAACATCTAAGAAGTCAGAGGATCACAATCTCATAATTGCTACCATGTAATTATGGTATTTTGTAATTATGAAAAAAAAAAAATTATTATTATCACATAATATAGAGTAGATGGAAAAAAATCTGTAATTTTTTTACATGAAATATTAATATAAATAGAAAAAATTTGTATTTTTTTGAAAAGTTTGGTTAATATCATCCAGCCCTTGTTTTGATGGGACTGATAACATTGCTGATTTTTCATAAAAATATAAATCTAGTAGGGTTTGTAGGATCTAGGAGTTGTGACATCACCATTTGTCTCTCTTCATTTTATTCGTTTTTTATGTTTCTCTTTTTTTCTTTTTCTTTTTTTTCTTTTTCTTTTTCTTTTTCTTTCTTTCTTTGTCTGTGTGTCTGTCTGTTGTCTTTGGTCCTGTCATTGTGAGTTAATGGTATTGTCCTGTCTTGTAAGTATGTTACTGTATTTTTGTTCTTTAAAAAATCAAAAATAAAATGTAAAAAAAAGAAAAAACAAATAAAAATCTAAATTAGAAGAGCCATCAAACTGAAAAGGATTACATGGGATTAATCAGGTCTTTTTGCTAAATATATTCCAAAAGTAGCACAGTTTTGATAATAAAGTACAACATCCATACTAAACTGTTGAATATTTACTGTTACATGTGAAGTGTTCATTTATATCCATGCCAGGCCAAACAGGATGATGTTTTTCCACTGTGGTTTTTCTCTTTCCTCCTGCTTTCCTGGACAGGACTCTGGTGGAGTATATTTAATGAGTGAGATTATGACCGTTTTTTTTTTTGTTATTCTTTCTCGACTGCTGTGCTTCGCACTGCTTGAATTCTGTCATCAAACGGTACCAGAGACCAAACGTGGCCCAGAGAAGCCAGTCCGTGTCCTGCTTCTGTTCATTTTCATCCCTACATATATAGTCTCACACTGTCTTCTTGTGATAGATACACAGACCCATTGATCCCGGAGCCTGAAATGACAGACTGCCTTTCCTGGAATATGAAGTCTGAACTCCAGTGTGAAACCGATGAATCAGGTCTTTGTGCTGTGCTTTGGTCTTCTGCTCCAGAACCCTGTCAGGCTTAAAGGTCACAAACTCACACGAGAAATAAATTCAGTCCTTTCTCATGAACGAAATGCTGACAAAGGTGCGCAGGCGTTGGCTTTGGACTCGGCACAGAGCCACAGGTTGGTCTTTTCAGACCCTTTACACATCATCCACCGTCATGTGACGTGTGTCTGTTACTTTTAAATATCACATGACTGGTTGTATTTTGTTATGCAGGAACAGCTTTACATCCATCTGTGATTCACCGCCTTGTGTTTTCCATACTATGCTCACTTTTTAGCTCACAGATCAATAGGCCATGAGCTACTGTGAAGGTGCTGTGTCTGGCTTTGGCTTTGTCGTCATCGTCATTAGCACTTTCTTCAAACTTCTGTCAAAATATTATTGGTTGGATTCATATCAAATTTTATATGTAGCTTCCTCGGGACACCGTCTACAAAATTTGTTTACAGTTTTGAGATACTTGGATTTTTGACAAATTTTAGAAAGATTTCAATTTGGCTTTACTTATAATGGTCCATATTTCAATGGTTTATAATACAGTATATAAATGGTTACAGATATCATTATAGTTACTATTGAGCACTGATAGGAAGTCATATATGGACTTCCATGGGTCCATGACCTTTGACCTTGAGTGACCTTTAAGGGTCAAACTTAAGGTGAACAGTGTCGACATTTCAACAATCTTCTTCTCCGAAACTACTGGTCAGATTCATTTCAAATTTTTTTTGGAGCTTCCAGGGGATAATGTTTACAAAGTTTGTTCATAGTTCTGAGAAATTTTGACTTTTGATGTTTTGGACAAATTTGCCTTTACTTCTAATGGTCCATATTTTGATGGTTTATAAAATGGAAATGGTTAGAGATATCAATGTAGTTACTGTTGGGCACTGATAGGAAGTTCTATATGGACTTTCACTGAATTAGTTGAGTTCTCCTCCAGTGAAAGTACCACCCACTTCTATTGGGGGATTGATCTCCTGTATCCAGACCACAGGACTCTAACATAGAGCCTCACAAAACTTCACAAATTCAACTTGTTTTTGATTCTTGACAGAACATGCCAGTGAGATACAGGGCCATTGGTCCTATTTTTTTTAATTGTGAGTTTTGCTTTGCGTGTGATGTGTGTAAATCCTCATTTTCCCACGTCAATGCATGTCATTGTTTATACAGAAATAGTTTTATAAGATTAGATCTTAGATACACTCTTGATGTTATAGCATATTGCAATTAAATATATAACAATGCCAAAAATATAAAGTGATAAATTATGCATACAAGAAAAAGAGTACTCTGTCTCAGTTTGAAGTAAGTTGGACTTTTATTATTTATATTCTGCTGCTTTTTCTATTCTCAAGATGCTTGTTTGACTGACAGAAAGTTGTGCCCTTGCAGCGTTGACACTACCTGCCATCATCATCAAACAGCACTGACAAAAAAGCGGTAATACTTGCCCATCTCTCTTCTTGGCTCGGCTGTCCTTAGAACCCGGTAAAATAACGACAGACTTGAGTGATAGAGGCGATAATTACAGATATATGTAGGGATGCTGCAGTATCTTTTTGACAGACTGACAGGTTGTTGCAAAATCAGAAGTCTGTTTGGGTTTGTGAGTTAGGAGTGAAGGTGACAGCGCCCGAGGCGTCCCCGCTCTGCTTTCTAACCTGGAAAATAGTAATGAAAAGTTTTGTGCATATTTTAATCCTTTATCTTTGGTTAGTATGTTACTTCCAGTTTATGCAAGCAGTAACCCTTCTGGGCCATTATTTTTATTGACTTTAGAACAGCATATTATTACAATCGCCCAACGTCTAATGGCTGAAATCATTAATTAGGGCCCGAGCAGTGGCCATGCAATGGCCGCGAAGGCCCTATTGTAATTGTAATGTTTATTATTATTATTAT
>JAPQRQ010000006.1:8009608-8021198 GCA_037367365.1 Apogon talboti
ATAATAATAATAATAATAATAATGATAATAATAATAATAATAATAATAATAATAATAATAAAATGTTGTGGTGTTGAAAGATACAGTTCAGCTAGTGTCCACTAGATGGAGATATTCTGCTGCTAATAAATGCACTCATTTTCTATATTTGTTTCAATATTAAAATTTTTTGGCCAGAGGAAAAAAAGAAAATTGCATTATAAAAATTCATATATTTTGGGCTACCAATTTATATCTTATTATGAACAAATTACATTTTCTAGGATAAAGTATTAATGTAACAACTATACTTAGCATATAAATCACATTATGGAGAATGCAAATTAAATAGAAAGCAGTGTTATTAAATTTACTTTGACTTATACTGTAGAGAGAATGAAAACAACTTACTTTATTTTTGTGTAATTAATAATATGAGGAATCTAAATGTGTTTCAGATCATGAAGGACAAGGCTTGGACGTGTTGAATTCAGGTGTTTCTTTTCTAATAGAGGTCTGGGCTACAAAGCAATAATAACAAATGTCATATTATAATTTTATGTTGTGATAAAGATCATATTGATTATTAATATTGATGTAGCCATGATGTGTTCCAATATTTTGTCCATATAATTTATAATCACCAATATTTCCTTTTTAAGTTTAATGTTGAAGTGAGACGTGAAGAAAGTAGATGTTGGTTGTGGTAGAAAATTATCATTTAAAGTCAGTGCATGAAAAATATTTTAGAAATTTTGAGGTTTGAAATTATATTCATGGATGAAAAAAAATCAATGCTGAGAGAAATTAAGTAAAAACCATCTCTGAGGCATTTTGGAAGCAAAGATAATTTTAACAAAACTAATCAATGAAATGCAATGACATTTATTTATCATAATATAAAAACTATATTTTGACATTTGTCATTATTGTTGTGTAGCCCAGACCCCTGTTAGAAACGAAACACCTGAATTCAATGTGTCCCAATGCTATTGTCCATATAGTGTATGACTTGGGCAATCATGCTATGAGACTAACAATATGACAATCCAATATTACATTCTGCAAACGTTACAGGGTCATAATAACTGAGGAGGAGGAGGCTTTGGGTGTTGGATTGGCCTGATGCATTCACCATTTGTCTCCAAAATGACATCTGTAAACCTCCATTGCGTGGCGTCTTCAGTCTCTAAATATCTTTTAGCGATTGTCAGTAGCACAATGAACAGTGAATACCTTAATGTGCTCATGTTTATTGGAATGTGTTGCAGCCTGAATGTAATGAATATTTCCAAATGGGATGAAGTTGAGACAAATATGAGACATGTGCTCCAGCTCTACACTGAAATACAAAGCAGTCAGCCGAACAAATGCAAATAATATTGTTTTATTTATTACATACCCTCATTCTTACATATAACCCTGTCATTTTCTTGTTTAGGATGGTATGATAGAATACAAATGTAGTTGACTAACTTATCTTACCGTACACACGGTCCATAAACGTGAAATGATTTTGTTTTCAGAAATGTTCCTCTTTTTATTCCTTTTCCTACACATATCAGTAATCACCTTTTACCAGGTTCAATGATAATATACTGAGTCCCAGTTACACTTTATCTATCAATAATAAATTCTATTGTCACAATCATTTCATGAGAAGAGGCAGAAATTTTTAATTACAACTTTATGTAACTGTGTGATTAGAAAGGAGAGTAATGAAAAGCTGAAACAATGAAGCTCAGACTGAAATTTCGTCCAATTTACCATCTTAGAACCCCAGAACATATAGAGCTCATTAAAGTATGTAGTAAAGATGAATGAATTGTGAAACAGGGATTTATAAATCCAGTATATAAAATTTAGGAACAATTCTGTAGGAGAATTCTCATTTATTCAGTACACAGTATGTAGTAATCTTGTGAAGCTGCTATTAAAACCACAGTAGAGCTACTCTGAGTGTTTCTGATGGCGCTGGTGATCACTGCAGCTCTGCGGACAGCACATTTTTTTTAGTTTGCAAATTGAAGTGTTTAAAAGAAGAAAAATCACGGTACGCACCACTTACATCTGCTCTCCAGCCTCGCTTTTATGCTGAGATTGAACATTTATCAGCCGGTCATCAGCTTCTTTTGTGAGAATATGTTGAAGCATCGAGGTCTGTATTTTTATGTGGGAGGCTGATTGAAGGAGACCAAGAATCACATGGAAGATTACTTGTAGGAAATTACTCTTATTTTGTGATAGAAAGGTTCCCTGTGGAGTCTGTGAGTGAGTGGCTCTGATTTTATAGGAGCACTTCCATGTGACAGTACAGCTTTGAACAATAGGTTGACACCTGCTACTGGGAAAAAGCATCATTATTTTCATGTAATAACCTTTTTCATACAGTAGTGCAGGGGTGTTAAACATAAAGCCCGCCTCCCAAAACTGGCCGGCCAAAGGTTTCGATCTGGCCTGTCAGATGAATTTAGGAAGGCCAACAATTACACTGAAGATGTTAATAGTCAAGGATGTCAAACTTATCTAAGGCCAATTTGATCTCAAGTGGGTCGGACCAGTAAGATCATAGCTTGATAACCTATATATTTGAACAATATTATGCCTGTTACAAAATGTTTTGTGCCTTTGTAGATCCACTGAGATATGTAATGTGTGTATAAATGATAAGTTAAGGCATAATGTTATAATTGCACTTATTCATTTCAGGGTTATTCACTTTTTTGTGAAAGGATAGTTTATTAATGTAAACATTTTCATAATTTCATTGGACTTTTTTCTTACACTAAAATAAAGAGAAAAATTTAGAGCTCTTATTATTTATAGGCTATTATGCTGAATTGGGCTGAATGTGGCCCCTGAACTAAAATGAGTCTGAGGCCCCTGCAGTAGTGGGAAACATGTCCTCCCAAAATAACAATAGATGGATGATCATTCCACTTCAGTCACTCTCCTTCAGAGACTTTTGCAAAGACTTCCTCTAGCTCCATCAAATCTGCTTGCCAACAGACTCTGTGAACAGATTAAGGATATTTTGTATTTGTAGAAAACTGTACAAAATTATTAAAAAAGCTCAATAAATACACAAATATGAGACCCACCGCTAGATTCCAAAACAAGTTTTTATTGGCCAATTTACAGAAAGTGCTGTAGTGACCATTCCAAAGGAAAACAGACCAAAGAGTCCAGAGAAAAATAAAACTAAAAAAAAAACAAAAAAAAACTTTTACACATTATACAAGGTTTCCATGTTAAATTCACCGTCTCCTCTTCTAAAACAAACGTCAGGACAACATTAGGGTTCGGGCCGATGCAAAGTCCACCAAAGGTTCGGAAAGGGGGTGCAAGGAGGGAGGTGACTTCACAAGACCAGGTGTCACAGTAGATGAGGAAAACTCTTAAACAACATATGAGAACTTTACATGAACATAGAGCCACAGTATACACACGTACAGTGAGTTGTGTGACCAGTGAGACTCACCGGGTCAGACGGGGAAACGTTCCACTGTTGTGACTTTAACCGAAGCCTTTGATTTATGTGTGGCAGACTGTGCTATCAGCCACTGCACATGTCTTTCCTCTTCTCTAAGAAAACCTTGTTTTTGTGGATTTCCTGCTATCAAACATTACAGGCCACAGCCAGAGATTAATGCCCTTTCACTTCAAGGTGAAGAAAACCCCAGACTGGGTTTTCTGTCCATGTCACATGCAACACTGCCAAATGCCTGCACTTCTGTCCTCTTCCGTCCCAGAGTTGCTCCATTTTTTGGTGGGCCAAAGTACTGACTGAAGATTTATGCAACATGACTGCATTGCAAGCCTTAAATGTGTTCTGTTAATGTTGGGTTCAATTCAAAGTCAGAAACTACGATGTGATTATTATCTCTGCCGTGATCCAGGTTGAAAAAACTGGAGACGAACATGAGTTTTCGTTTATTTAAGTGTTATAGCCTGTAGCTAAAGATGCAATAAATGTGATTTTGGTGTTGATGGATATGACAGAGTGGTGAATACAGTGCATACTGGCATGTTGATGTTGTCTAGAAGGACAGTCTCATCACCCACTTTTATCTTAGCTCGTATATATCAGTAACGGGGAAAGGCTTTACAGTGGAATCACAAATATAAAGGTTATATATTTAACTGTATTTTAGAGCAGGAGTGTCAAAGTCATTTTCTTTCAGGGGCCACATTCAGGGCAATTTCATCTGAAGGTGGGACAAGTAAAATCACAATATAATAACCTAAAAATAATTCTCCATTTGTTTTGATGCAGTAAAACACCATTACATTCTGAAAATATTTCCATTTACAAACTATCCTTTCACAAAAAAGATATGAATAACCTGAAAAAATAAAATTTTGTAAGAAAAGTAAGTACAACTTTAACAATTATATGCCTCAACCTTTGATTTAAACATGTGTTTTGAACTTAAATAAGAACAATTTCTGCGATATTATGTCCCAGCTTATTGTTCACACAACTTACAGATCCCAGTGGATCTACAAATGCACAAAACATTTAGTAACGGGGAGAATATTGTTAAAATTGCACATCATTTTCATTAGACATTTCAGGTTGTTCATATATTTCCAGGTTATTCACATTTGATTGTGAAATGATAGTTTGTAAATGGAAATATTTTCAAAATGTTCTGTTATTTTTTTCACATTAAACCAAGAACAAAATTTGCATTTGTTATTATGTATAGGTTATTTGATTAGAGTGTGAAGGTGAGAGTGAATGAATAATGGATCCATTGTACGCGCTTTGAGTATGCATTAATAGAAAAGCACTATACTACTCACCTTAACATCAATGCTGCTATGAGCCTCACTTTGTTGTTTACAATACCTTACTTAGTTATCTATTGTATTTTTATCTTTTTTATTTTATTTTATTTCATTTTTATCTATTTCTTTCTATTGTATATTTCTGTATTGTTTTATTGTTGCACTGTGGGCCTTACTGGGCACTGCAATTTCAAACTCCTGTGTATGTCTAGTGCATATGGTTTTTGACAATAAAAACTGACTTTGACTTTGACTTGACTATATAAATCTAATCCATTATTATTATTATTATTATTATTATTATTATTATTATTATTATTATACTTGAGCTCATAATGGTCTGTATGTGGCCCCTGAACTAAAACGAGTTCGACACCCCTGGGCTGGATTGGACCCCTCGGTGGGCTGCATGTTTGACACCCCTGCTTCAGAGATAGTCAAGTATCACTATGAGGGTTTGTTGTGTCATTGATGGAACTGGAATTGAAACTTAAGTACTGTGAAAACTATCACACTTCCCTACACATCTGCAAAGAAGCCATAATAACTAATGCTATGGGACCAGATGTAACTGTCTGTAGATGGATTACACTGGCGCTGTACACCAGGACACGGCAACTGTGGCTTGGATCACATAAGAGCAGTAATGATAGCGTGTACTTCTGTCACTGCTGTGTCATTTACGCGTCTTTTTAACATCTTGCCGGCCCAATATCAGTCACTATGGAGGCAGTGGCACAGTCATCCACAACAAACCCAACAGTCAGCTGGAATGGTCTGAACACTGAGCTAGAAACACACACACACACAGACACACACACACACACACACACAGATGACTGAGGGGGTTGGATCTGTAACGACTCCTGCAGGCTTCAGGGTTCAGGATGTGTACATACATATGAAGTGGTGGCGTGTGTGTTGTGTACAGGTGTAGAGGAGGGGTCTGGATGGAGGAAGCTGCATGGGTGATGGTAAAGGTGGTGGGAGTGGGGGGGGGTCACCTATTATACTCAGTATTTACAAGAAAAGAACGTATAAAAATTTACAAGGAGACTCCTCTGACTTTCCCAAAAACCCTGGAATCCAACACCTCAGCTAGTTCAACAGGACGACTGTGACAGCACACTGATCTAACCAGGACCTTTTTTTTTCTTTAGTTTGTTTTCGAGTACAGTGAAAATATGCTATTTCTGTAAAATCCCCTGGCTTTGCCGTGTAGGCTAGAATAAAGACTGATAACATGAAGTATAC
This sequence comes from Apogon talboti, assembly GCA_037367365.1. Lineage (NCBI taxonomy): Eukaryota > Metazoa > Chordata > Actinopteri > Kurtiformes > Apogonidae > Apogon > Apogon talboti. The sequence goes on from JAPQRQ010000006.1 coordinate 8,015,636, forward strand.
AAACCAAAAATAATCTGTTTATTTACTCACGCAACTCAGTTTTCTTTAATAAAGACAGTTTTGCATTTTATGGGACATCAGAAAACTGTGTGGAGTCTGACACGTCAACTGACAGATTGGTTTTATTCAACTGTATTTTGCTGAAATTGTCGTAACGGGAGAGAAATGTTTCGAGGAAAGACATCTCTCAGGGTGTGACTTGGAGTAAATTCCTGTATGTTCCTGTATGAAGGATGAAAAACTTGACTGATGAGCAGTTTTAGTGTCCTATTATCTCCAGTATAAAACGGTGTGTTCTCTGACAAGGCTAAGGTTCAATCATTGCAGTGTGTTTGTGTGTATTTCATTGTGGCCTTCCACTAGGGGGGGATGTAACCTCATTTAGAGAGCATCAGCATCACATAGTAAAGAAAGTCTTCTTGTTTCAACCGTCTGATTCGAGGTTTCAGTATGGACGTGTTGCAGAGTGTGTTTTGTCGTGTGTGTGAGTGGCCGTGAGTGTGTGTTTCAGTAAGATATTGTTGTTTTGTCCCAGTTTTGACCCCTCTTGCTTGGGCGTTGCATCCTGGGTAGCTGGACGTCCACTTCCTCCTCGCTGTCGTCTGATTCCGCACTTGTAATGTCATCATCCTCTTCCTCGTCGTCGTCTTCGTCCTCTTCTTCGTCGTCCTCCTCCTCTTCCTCCTCGGTGGCCTCCTCCTCTGCTGCCTGAGGCTCCTCCACATTCTGAGGGTGAAATATGACAGGAAATAATCAGGTTGCAGTTGTTTAGAAGTCCCTTTTCAAACCACAAAAACAATAAGTTCTCTAACATCTCATGGGAGACCAGAGCTTGTGCTTATTCCTTCTTCCCTTCGGTCAGACCTCTGTTACAGAGATGGTCCTGTCGCCTGATTGGTGAGTCACCGTCTTGTCCAGCCTCCCTGTACACTAAACAGGTCCAGAGGATGACTTTATCAATTCTTAATAATGACTCCCATCCTCCACGGGGTGAAATTCACTTTCTTTCCTCTGGATGAAGGTTTTTAATCCCAAGGTGCAGGATAAAGCGTTATAAAAACAGCTTTGTTCCTGTCGCTCAATAAGAAGTAGTGACATTGCACTTTATTTTATTTTGTTTTATTTATTTATCCTATTTCTTAGCTCTATTTTTAGTATTTTGACTTTTAAATTGTATGTTCTTATGCTGGTTTTTATCCCAGAGACTGTTTTTATTTCCCTAAGGTTTTTTATTGGGTTTGGTTTTTATTTATTTTGATCTTATTTATTTTATCTGATCTTTTTACTTATCCTTGCTGCTATATTGGTGAACGGCGGAACACTGAGCACCTTTTTGTCTTGACACTTGATCAAGTACCTGCTTGTCAGGTTCAATGTGTGTTTTGTTATGGAATGCCAAATGCAATCATTTTTTCTGCAAAACAAATCTACCCACAGGTATAAATAAAGTAACCTTGAACCTTGAACCTTCTTCTATCTTATTTATCCCCTCCCTTGCTGTTTCTTTTGACTTTTTATCTGTCCCATCTGTCCCTAAGCCTCGTACCTCCATCGGGTTGACCGTGATCGTCAGAGCTGAGTTGTCCCAGCTTTCGTCGCCCTCTTTTGCCGTCTCGTTCAGCTTGACCTCCTGCTGGTGGGTCAGGTGGATGCGGTAGATGCCCAGCACAACCACAACCACCAGGGCGGCGATACACATCACAATCACCACGGTGGCTGCACTCGGGACACCTGTTAGAAAAACAAAATAAGATGGAGAGATGAGAAGAAGCAATTAAATCACAGTTTAATGGAAATTTGATGCGTTTGACAAAAGAGTGTGAGTAAATCAATTAGTTTCTCGCTTTTCTGCCAAACTGTCATTATACTAATGTTTAATTCAATGAAGCAAATACACAGCCTAAGCTTAAGACTGATCTAAGATGCTAATTACATTAGATTTAATTACATTAATCTTATCAAACCGACTGAGCAGAATAATCCAAAATCGTCACTGATTTGTTTTTTGTCTAAACAAAAAGATGTCATGCAGATTTTTAAGACTATTTGACTTAAAGTCTTACGTTAACAAGTGAAGCCAAATTTGCATGTAAATCTATTTTAAACATTTACACATAACATTGATCAGATTCAGATTTTTACATTGAATATCAGGTCCTGATCTCTAAGACCTACTCATTGTTGGACGGTCCCTGAACTCAGGGCAGAAATAAGACTGCAGTCAGTGGACCTTTCATTTAGTCAAGATTTAGATGTATAATCTTCCCTAATGTGGCTGTAGGTGAAGCCTTTAACTGTTATATATGAGAAGTCTTACTTTTTATGGGCCCTCCTCACTGAGATTGCCTTTTCTTATAACCTATTGATTTCTTGATATTCCTTCTCATGTTATTATATAAAGGACCTCTTTAACCTTTAAAGGGGGTCATTTCTTGAGCGGTGTCATCTTTGATTATTGTTCATAGTAAGTTAACATCCACACAATGTTTTACTATTAATTTGACATTATTTGTGTTGAAATCACATGAAGTTTTATGAAGTTTTTACTGTATGTATCTACTGTCATGTTCATATTTTATAATATTACTAAACGCACTGTTTGTTTTAGTGGCTCTAAGGCTATGTGGCTCTGGGGATGGAGTTGTCAGTCAAAATCTACTGAGCAGATTGGCATTAAAATTTTATACAGTTATTCATGGTCTCTAGAGGCTGACTAATGTCTTTTATCTATGACAAGTGGATTATATTAGACATACTGTTCAGTATAATACGATATAGTTACACAGCAACACAAAATACAGCCTTAGTAACTCAAAATGTTTCCAGAATAAAAGTAGTTATCGATGCTACTATAAAAGATTGCAAGGACATAAATATACATTCACTTTTAACATTCCCCCCCAGTGGAAGGTCTATAAATCTAGTATATAAATATATCGTACATAAACCTATGTACAATACTTTAGCTTTGTTGTTGTGTTTTCAAGGTTGTGATGAGCAAACCTATTTATTACTCATTCTCTTTTCAAATACAACAAGAAAATACCAAAAATATGTACACAGCCTACAAACTGAACTAAATGGGTTATATTAACCTTCTAACCTGGTATAAAACATCAGAAAATGAATGCAACAAATCTGATACAAAAGAGTTAAAGACATGTTAAGTGTAAATGGAGGTCACACGAAATACAACCACGTTGGTTTATAGAAGCTGTTTTTCCCTGAAATTGTTTTTTTCCCTGGTGTACATACTTCACATATATCCAGATTGGATCTTAATGCAGAGACTGAGAAATGCATATGTGGTCATTAGAACTTCACTAAACCAACAAAACTAATGTTGGTTTAAGACTTTTGCACAGTACTGTATATTTATGTGTATATACATAATAAAACTTTACCATATATTGTGAAAATATTAATCACCACTTCTGTCATTTGTTTCGCACTTCATGTAGTGTATATGATATTTAGTACATTTTTATCTCTGAAGCAAATAATTTAACTTTAAAATTTAATAAAAAAAAAATAATAATACAGACCTCTAATTATGTATAAATGACAGAAAAGGATAGAAATGATGAGACAATTGTGTTCAACATAATCAAAAGAATTAAACTTGGCATTGGTTAACTTCACTGGCCACTACTCTAAGGAGGCAAAGAAAAGTTCACCTTTATTTTTACGGAACACAAACTCATTCTCTGAATTAAAAGCATAACCATAACTCCAGATTTAAGCGGTACCTTGGTCAAAGGTAAAACATCCAGATGGTCAAAATAACAGTATTAACTGAACATACATGTTTTGGTGGCAGCTCTAACTGCAACAAACCCATGTGAACACAACCAGAACATACAAACAAAAAACAAAAGTACAAACCGCTTTAACTCTTTAGAACCCAAATACGTGTACACAGCAAGAACATAGTAGTTTTGTCTGATCATATAATCACCTGCATCTGTCCTCTGTCAGCAGGATTATACAAAACCTACTGCATTAGTTTTCATGAAACTTGGTGTAAATGTAGGTCATAGACGAACCTCTTCTCTCACCTTTATTTCTAACACAGTCAAAGAAGATGTTCAATTCAGTTACATAGTGGAGGTTTCAGCTGTTTTGAGCACTCTCCCAAATACTTTTCATACAAATACTAGATATGAGTAAAAGTGAAATTATGCAGTAGCTTGTTGTTTCATACACATTTCTTAAAACACATTTAACTTTGCTCTGCTCAGTGCAAAGATTTATCATAAGCCCTATTTAGTAGCAAAACTGCGCCCCACACTGAGGGATTTCTCTTGATCTAAAATGTTTATTTCTACTGCTCTGATCTACTGAAATAACACGGCTGCTGAGCGCCTGCCCTCCTCTTCCAGTCCCCGTTGGGTGTGTGTATGTGTGTTTAACGAGGGCCAGACTCACAGAGGACTCTTCAGATGATCATTTGATTCAGTCTAGTTCCCCAGATTTTCACACTAAACCCACGGCTTTTGATCTTCCTCGCACTGAAGCTTCATGCAGCTCCGTGGAGTCAGGTGGGTACACACACTGACATTTCCCCCTCTGGTTATCCTACTCCACACACACACACACACACACACACACACGGCGTGATAGCATCGTAAACAAACACATGAAGTAGACAGACGTGGTGTTCCTCTAATGTAAGTACAGCTGGACACTCTTTGTACTTATTTGCCTTGGCCCTCCCTCATCTCCAACTCCCCACCACCCTCTGACCTCCTTTTCTCACACTCACACACATACACACACACACACACACTCACACACTCCCTCACATCTCTCTCGGCTGTTAACAGCACTGGCCACTGAACTCTCCAGGACTCTAAGTAGAATCCATTAGAGTTTGATGAATAATTAAATCTTATGTGGTAGATTAAAACCGATGTCTTTCTCTCACCATGTTCTCTGTACTTCAGGTCTCTCGCATGCACTGAGGGAGGGGAATAAGGCTGGCGTGTCGTTGGCGATAGACTGTGTATGCCAGACGCCAGTGTGAGATCGTCGCTCGGATAAACATACGATAAACAAACTAGAAAGTGAAAACTAGCATTCCCTTGGAAATAAGCATGTTTACCCTGGGATGCAAAGCTGAAATGAAAAACGCTTCCTCCGCTGTCTTCCAGGGGTTACTGTGGATATTTGTGTGTGTTTTTTTTAGCCAATAGTATTTTAACCGATAGTATTGTTTAAACTGGCTGTTCACATACAAAATACTGTTGCCCATAAAGTTGGAATCAAATATTTTTACCTCTTCTCAAGAAATGATTATGACAATCTGATTTATTCTTGATAAAGTGTAACTGGGACTCAGTATGTAATCATTATACTTGGTTAAAGGTGATTACTGATGTGTAGAAATAGGGATAAAAAGAGCAGTGTGTCTGAAAACAACATTATTACAACTTTATAATCAACAGTGTATATGGTAAGATAAAAGGAAATTAAAAGAAGATTACGTTTGCTCCTGGAGGATTCTGTTGGGTTTCTGTAAATAGGCTTGAGAGTCTGGTTTTGACCAGCTCTATATGTAAAG
>JAPQRQ010000006.1:8030680-8042150 GCA_037367365.1 Apogon talboti
GTATGTTTACTTTCTTTTCCATGTTAAAAACAGCTGATGTTCTCATTTATTGCCTTTGCATTTTCTATAATAAAAAATATGAAAAAAACAAAAAGAGTGTCCTGGTCAAGCCAGCAGCAGCAGAACTTACAGAAAACAGACTTTTCAGCCATACATCTACACTAAAAACAAACATAAAACACACAAAACTCAGTTCTAAAACCATACATACAACACTTTACTACACTATACTGTCTACAGCCCTTGTTAAGTGCTAACAAAATGCAGCGATAGGTCAACATATGACAGATGACACAGTGGTTGTTTAAAAGCAATTTTCTGTTTTTCCATGGGCTTCAACAGTATATTATCTCCGCTCCCCTCCTCTCCTCCTCTATTCACACCCCAGCAAATACATGTTACTGACTTCACTTCTTCAAATAATTTTGTGCCTTATCTCACAGGTTTTCCCTGGATCATCTCTGGACCTGCTGCTGTGGTCCTGCTTCTCTCCTGCCTTTATTCGTATACAGTCATGGAAAAAATTATTAGACCACCCTTGTTCTCTTCAGTTTCTTGTTCTTTTTAATGCCTGGTACAACTAAAAGTACATTTGTTTGGACAAATATAATGATAACAAAACTAACTTTTAAGAGTTTAATTTAAGAAATAGATATCTGATATCTGTCCATTTTCCATGGTTTTCTTGATAATAACCAAAATCACTTCAGTTCTTACATCAATAGCTATGTCACTGTACTGCCAAAAACAGTGCTTTTAGGCATTCTATGTTTTCTTTCCTGTCTATTTTAGTCACATGATACACACAAGAGTTAGTACTTGATTGCATAACCATTGCTTTTGATGACTGCAGCCATGTGTCTTGGCATGCTCTCCAACAGGGTGGTCTAATAATTTTTTCCACGACTGTAGTTGTGATAGTGTTTTTTATATAGTTATATAGATTGTAGAGGTTCTATTATAGGTATTAACAGCTGCAGTAGTAGTATATCCACTGCTAATACTTGTACTTGGAGTAGTAGTGATAACAGTTATGGATATTTGTTCTAATTATTGGTAATTATACGAACAACAGCTGTTTCTAGTTTTTAACAGTTGTACAGTAGTTCAGTTTGCTGTGCATCCATGTGTCTCCCCCTATTCCCCCCTCCCCAATCTCTCTCTCTCTCTCTCTCTCTCTCTTTTCCTTTAACCCTTTCTTCTTAACCCCAACTGGTCAAGGTAGACGACCATCTTCCAGAGTCTGGGTCTGCTCCAGGTTTCTGCCTGTTAAAAGGAAGTTTTTCCTCACCACTGTCACCAAGTCTTTGCTCCTGGAGGATTCTGTTGGGTTTCTGTAAATTGTCTTAAGAGTCGGGTTTAGACCAGCTCTATATGTAAAGTGTCATGAGATAACTTTTGATATGATGTTGTGCTATATAAATAAAATTTGATTGATTGATTGGTTGATTAATAAAAATATTTGCGACAGATCATTGAAACCCATTACATTTTCCTAGTTTTCACATAATATGTAGCCATATTCAGAGCAGACATGTAACTAACTTTTTGAAAAATGTATGGATGGAATGTATGTATCTAAGAAAAAATATATTTATATATAAATTCACACTCGAGAGGGTTGAGCTTACGCTCTCCACAACATGAACTTTGTGTGACTTATCGTCCTTAAGCTCATTTACATGGCAGAAATATTTAGTAGTAATCAAATGAAGATGCAGCTTTTAACAGTTAAATTATTCAATATTTACTTCATGATTTACTAGACAGAAAAGCAGAATTAAACAAATAAATATTGGATTACATTTTAGCGGATGGTTAGGAGTGCAACTTAAAGATGTATGAAAACATTCTGTTTTTCAATCAGCTGAATATGAAATACTAAGCAAATATTAGTAGTGATGGAGGGGTGTGTTTTTTCTTTTCTTTTCAAGAAGGTTTTCATTGCAGACTAGTAATATAATGTAGCTTAATGTGGATTTCAGTTAAACCTAGAGTAAACTTGCTGAAAATATGCCTTTAATTGTAGAAGTGCAGACAGAAAAGACATCATTAAAACTGGATTTTCTCCCATTGATTAACTGGTTGTTATATTTAGACAGCTTGTGGTGGGATTTTAGGCTAATCACAGTTGCTTATATTTATGTGTGGAGCCCTGTTTTGTGTTAAACGCTGCCTTGAAATATATAAAGAAGTGGAAAATAGCTGACACAAGCAAAAACTCAAAGTACAGTTTGAGTGCCGGACTGTCCTGTGATCGCACAGTCAACACTGAATTTCACAGTGTGGGTGGTTTGCAAATAAACTTGAATTGGACTCCCTGGAACTCGACTGGAAGAGAAAAAGTAGAGGGAAAAATGAAAAAAAAAATACTAAAGCAAAGCAGACTCACGGAAGCAGAACAGGAGATGACCCTGAAAGCAAATGGGTCCAAATACTAAGCATGATGAGTTTAAGGAAGAATTGATGACCTTGGCTCTGAGTAAAGTTATCAGAATAAGCCCTTTAAAGGATACTGTGGTATGAGGAGCAGTTGCTGAACAGACTCAATAAAAAGACAAATGAATGACACGGTGAGTCAAAGCATGGGAGAGGGCGAGGGGGTGATTAACAGGGTCCAACAGAAACTTATTGCACGGCGCGCAAAAGAAATATGTGATTTATCTTGATCCCTTAAGCCTCGAGAGGACACAAAATCTGCTCATTATGGAACTTCATTGCGCCTCCCTCCCCCACACACACTGTCTCTCTCTCTCTCTCTCTCTCTCTCCCCCCCCATGTTTTCCCTCTCTCTTTCTTTTCATTTCTCTGTCTCTGGCTCCCAGCTAATCTCTTCCCCCCAGCTGCAGTCTCTATTTCACCAGCAGAAAGAGCTCCACACACTCCTGAAAGCAATGCCACTTTCTGCTCTTCTTCGTGCGCCGCATTACGCACAATGGAGGGCTAAAACCTCCCTCGCTCTGCTTATCTGTTTCTAATTGGCTGCAAAGCGCCGGGGCCCACGGCCGGGGCCAGGCGCCGCGTCAAAACCGCTCCTGCCTCTGTGGTCAGATCGCTGGACAAGACTAGAGCCGCCAGGATTTAAATGTCATATTCATTTGCTGGCGGTCAAGGCGGTGTGACCTGGAGAAGCGTTCGTCTGGTAGGTGCAGGTCTTACTCAGCAGGAAGGCGTCTGCGGTTGCACATGGACAGATAAGACACTGTATAGCAGCATTGGAGAAACTGATACCTACACCTAAATGGAGAGCGGTGGACTCTGCAGGGCTGTGCGGCAGGAAATTGACTTAACATATTGGCAAGGCCAGCAGAGTCGCATGGAACAAAAGGCTGTAGCTTACACTGCAGATTACTACTTGTGCTCAGCTTTATCTGAGGGTGTAACAGTATAGCTCTATGTGGAAACACACAATAGGATAAGGGAAAGCAAGATACAAACAGCGCATCATCCTAAGTCAAATGGACCCACGTACGCTTTAATCATCTCTACCCCCTACCACGATGGAGCATTATTCAGAGTGAAAGCAAAGGCGTTTTCTCTAGTTCACTGTGTTTGCAGACGTACCAGATGAAAGAAACGCTGGCTGCTGCTGATTTGCAGCTTCATAAGGCATTATGCAGTTTTCAGCTTTGTCTCTGAAGGGCTGTTTTGATTGCAAGACAGGTGGCACTGCATAGGCTGTGGGGCTTCATAAATGACTGAACACATTATCACTGTGAAAAACGGCTGTGAGATATATTCATGTTTTATCATTAGTTAAACTCAGGGTTGAAGTTTGCCTCCACAGCAAAGTTTTTTTTATTTAATGTCTTATGGTCATTACTTATATAATTTTATTCACTTAATTTTGTGTTCTTAAGCTGTAAAATTTCATTTTATTGTATTTTTTATGAAAAAAAACAGCTGTGAGATATATTCATGTTTTATCATTAGTTAGACTAATGTTTATCATTAGTTAAACTCAGGGTTGAAGTTTGCCTCCGCAGCAAAGTTTTTTTTATTTAATGTCTTATGGTCATTACTTATATAATTTTACTCACTTAATTTTGTGTTCTTAAGCTGTAAAATTTCATTTTATTATATTTTTTATGATTTTAATTATTTCAGTCTTGTCACATTCACTCGTTTCTTTTTATGTTGCTATTTATTTATCTATTTTTTTAACCTACTTTTTCCCCTTTATTGCAGTTTACATTGGTTCTGTTTTTATCGACTCCATTCTTGAAGCACCTTCTGCACTTATCTGTATGAAAGCCACTATAGAAATCAGAGTTTGATTGATTGACCTTGGTGAAATGACATCGGTGGATAAGTTTGTGCTTAAAAGGTCTCTTTTATGCAGAATCTCCAAACAAGCTGATGTTCCAGTCAGTACCCCCCACCCCCCACCCCCCGGCAGCCCTACCTGTGTGATGTGGAGTGGGGTCGGCCCTGGTCACTGTGCTGATGATGTGGAGGTCCTGGAACAGAGATATTCCCTCTGGGGCTCTGAAGTCCGAAGCTGGCCAGCTCACCCTCTCCACTCCTGTGATGGTGATCCTGGGCTCGCTTGGCTGCAGCACCATAACCACAGCATCAATGTCTGGGATGGTGATGCAGGTGTCTTCACCAAAACACCTGCACAAAAACAGATGGGAGGGACGGTGTTCAGTCAAAGAGTTTCTATTGGTAGGAGAATAAAGACTGTACACGGGTTAATACAACTATTACTATCACTAAAATTCAAATAGTGCTTCTGTTACCATGGTTTTGGTGGTTTTCGGGTCAGTTAAAATATGGTTCAAAAGTGAACATTGTTATGTAGAAATGTAAAAAGGCCTTTCAATGTGTTGCTTGAAACACACTGTCCTGAACACCCTTGAGCTCCTCTGATCTTGGACTGTAAGCAGGTGTTACTGTTGCTGTGGTGCAGTTCTGTGTGGAGTTTTGTTCTCTCGTGTCCGTGTTGGTTCCCTCAGGGTGCTCCGGATTCCTCCCACCATCCAAAGACGTACACCTTGATAGGTTAACGTCAGTGTAAATCACCCATAGGTGTGAATATGAGAGTGAATGGTTGCTGTTCAGTGTAAATCAGCCCTATGATGAACTACTGACGTGTCCAGGGTGAACTCCACCTTCCTCACTCTACAGCACCCCCATGACTCTCTCAAGAGTTTGGACAAAAGAATGTACACTGATGTCTTGCAATGCTTAGAAACCTTGAAGATTTCTACCACTGTTTTTTTTTTTAGTTTTAACCTCAATGCCTATCATCTGCACACTAAAACCTTCAATGTATAATACCTTTTGGTAGAATCCACATATAAGATTCTATCTTATGTAATAAGGGTTAATGTAATGTTTATGTTCTGGGAATCACACGGTTATAAAATGATTTTCTGACTCATAATAGCATGAAATTAAACATAACCTTCAAGTACAATACACATGTACAGTTCGCACTTTACACAGAGTATCAAGAGTATATGTGTTCATGGTGAATCATTCTATTCCGTGAGGAGTTGGTCCTACATAAAGGCTGTAGCTGAAGTACTGCACCACAGGGTGTTGAAGAAAACATAAGCCCCGGTTTTAAACAACGGACTCAAATGGATAAAACATTTCAATAGCTCTCAAAGGTTCTGCAAAATATCTGTCCATCATCAGAATGCTGAACTGTAGCTGTAGGTAATAAATCTTATCGACACCAAACAGGACTTCTTAGCTGCACCAGAACCCATTGTTAATCATTGCTGGTTAAGTCCAAATCCGTGCCACTGTGTGTGCAGTTATTTACGGGGGTAAAATGCTCTGTTGGTGTTCAGGCCTGCAACAGTGTGCCCGCTGTGTTTTCATACATGCATGTGTGCCTCCCTGACTGCCTGTCAGAGCGTGATAGCATGTGTTTAAATGCACAGGATCTACTGGCAACCTTGAATGGACGGACACATATCGGCTCTCTAGGATTTAAGCTAGCAAGCTGTGAACTCACAACACAGACGCATAGACAGCACATACACACATCTGCCATGTTTAGTGTCAACACATCCAGTACAAATTCACACAAACCAGAGCAGACATCTGACTTAGTGCATCTGATGTATTATTTGATATTCCTGCACACAAGGCACCAAAACCGCAAATTACACATCAATCAAAAGGAAAACAAGACACATTAATGTGAGAGGAGGACACGCGGAGAGAGTGGTGGTGTGAGGTTGTGGTGTTGTGGCAGTAGAAGTGGGAGAGGGAACGGAGGGGGCTGTTATAAGCTGTGAAAGCTGAACAAACAACCAGATTTCCGTTTTTACATTTCACCGAAGGCCTTTCAAGCACACAAACATCTGTCAGTGGGAGGGATATCAATGCTTTCTCTCCCTACTGTAGCTCTGTAACCGGCTGCAGGAGAAAATAATGACAAGCACTGTTAACAAGCATTATAACAAGCATTTCCTGCACTGAAACCTGGGCTGTGAGATTCACTGAAGAAGACTGCACCAAGCATTTTCTCAGCTAGATCCCGCTATGAAAATAAAGCTGTGATGCATAAACCCTTATGCTACAGTGCCATATGCCTCCCTATTTCTGGCTGCATCGTGATTTGTTTAAATTAAAGAAACGGCGTAAAAAAATCATGTAGGTTTGGCTAAATATGTTAGCTGAGCACGACTAGTCATGCATGAAGTCATTTTTCATATATGAAATCCTCACTGACACTGACTTGTACTGAAGTGTCATGTGGGTTGGTAAATTGCACCAATTTGCTTTCCTCACTTTCTGTCTTGACACTGTTTTGGTGCTGTTTGATATTTTAAAAAAAAAGGTGAAAAAAATCCACATTTATTTACAGCCGTGTTTTCAAAATCCCTAAAACTTGCTCTGACATCTTTGTGAAAACCCAACTTGTGGGTCTAATCCTCTGCAGTCCGTTGTTTGAAGCCACAGTTTGAGACAAAAACAGGTTTCGGGGCATCGTGTAATCTCTGCTCTTCTTTCTTGTGCGTGTCTGGTGCGTGTCTTTGGTTGTTTGGGCACTAAGCCATTGTTGTGAGCAGTGGGAGATACAAACTCAGTGATGCAGGGAGATGGCTGCTGTGTGGGCCTGCCGAGCTGCAAAAAAACCTGGAGCCGGTCCAACTTAATTATAAAGAAATATGACAGGGGAGCCTAAAAGGGCTGTTGGAGAGATTTGCACTGGTTACTTTTATTTCTTGATGCCTGCAGTAATTGCAGTTATTAGGTGTCAGCGGAAACAAAATTAATTGCATTTGGTGGAATTAATTAACATCTCTGTTTATTTGTGCAGAGTGACATTGTCCGCTTCTGTCGGAGAGTTCCGTTCCTCCAGCAGATACCGACTGGTACGGTGGGAAGCCATGTTTAAGGCTTTTCAAGTCTTATTAACTCAGTGCAGGAGAATGGTTTCTGCCGGTGTGTGTTCAAGACGGAGCACAACAACCACACACAGATATACTGCTTTAAACAGGAGTTGCACATACACACACACACACACATTAGAAACCATTCAGCAGTTACAGAAAAACATAGCACTATAATTTATTCTGGGGATCTATTGACTGTGATGAGAAAAGAAACTCTCCAGTTCATTCATTTTTATCTAATTCCAACAATGTTTAACTCCTGCCTTCACAACTGCAGCTCCAGTACAATCATTACTAACCTCAAAGAACTCTGAATGAAAAATTGCATTGAATATGTACCTGTGCATTAGGCAGGGCTCACAGTTATGATCAATCTCTTTACTCAATTTTCATCTAGTGCTTGAGTGCAAGGAGCCAAAATACTGTGTAATTTATACAAACCCTCGTAAATGTTTCCCATAAAATCTAATCATTAATTTGCCAACAATACAGACAGTTTTAGTGTCTCTGCACCTGCACTGCCTTTGTACATAATGACTCCCTGTTCGCTAGCAACATTTAACGCTTGTGTCTGTCCCCAAACTCATGCTTTGATTGCCAGATTCTTTGTTAGATCCATCTCATCGTTCTAACCGAATCCATCTCTTGTCTTTGATATTACAGATATGCGTATTTGATGCCATACGTAGATGTATTTTGTATACATAATCATAGATGTCTACTGTGTTCTGAAGCCTTTCATAGAGGTCATTGCTCTGTCAGTAGTTTAGGTTTAACTTTTTACCCTCAAAGACCTAAACAGCCGCCGGCGACAAACGCATACTGATCTAAAATCTGTTTAACTAATAATCCTATCAATACATTTAAACAATTCAGATAAAACTAACTTTTGGTGTTGTAGATGCTTGTTTTTATGTTCAGGTAATGCTATATCGTGCATAAAAAGTCATTTTGTCTTCAGTTTTCTCTGTTTTTATGTTAAAACCTTTGAATTTACTTATTTACCTTTCAATTTTAATTAACATCAACATGGTTAATAAATTAAATATAGGTAAATACCTGATTTTCATTGAAAACTGCAAAACTCAGATAATAATGCTAGAATAAATGGTGAATAATCACTAAGGAAAGGTTTAATGTAGAGAAAAAATCATTAGAATAGTTCTAGGCCTTTGAGGATTAAGATCTGCTGATAACTGTTTCAGATGATGCTGTTTGATACGCAGTATCTAATTTAACCTGAAAAAGCTGAAATCTACAGAAATCACTCACATTCGTGGAGGCTGCTGCATCTCTATTACCATTAGGTTTAACTCAAATTAAATGATGAATTCGGTCTAAAGAAAACTTTATTCAGCTACAATTTTAAAGTTTTTACAGTTACTATACAGCAAAGCTGTACAGTATCTTAACCGTCTGAAACCCAGCAATGCATTTTTGTCCTCTGTAGGGGACAAGGGTTTCACAGCTTTAAAAAAAAAAAAAAAAAAAAGCAACTCCACTGCAAAGGACACACCATAAAAATAATAAAAAAAATATCTGAAAAAAAAGTTGCATCATGCTGTTTCATTTACTAACCATGTAGATTTTCATAAAAGAGTAAATTCAAAGGTTATTACATAAAAATAGAGAAAAGTGAAGAAAAAAAGACCTTTTATGCATAATATATCATTAACTGAAAAAATAAACTGTTGCATCATGTTGTTTCCAATCAAGCTAATTTCCTGGGTCTAAGGAGGTTAACATCATCACAGCTGAGATTTTTATTCACTGTTACTCAACAAACCATTGATTATTACACTGATTGTTTATTCATTCGTATTAAAGCATATAATACCAAACCAAAAGCTCTTGTATTTACACACAATTGGATTAATTACATTGAGCTCAGGGCCTGGGCTGCAGAACAAATACATTTCCTAATTCTGATTATATTTTTGTAAACCCGACACATTACTTATGATCCACCTACACATACTGTTGTGTTCTTGTTGCCTGATTACAGCTCTTCTTAAGAGTGTATGGGTGTGTGGAGACTTACTGACGCCTACTATATTCTGTCCCTGTCACTTATACATCTAGTAATCCCAGTATGGAGCCTCCACCCAAGTTCAAGCCGAAGCTAATCAGCTAAAACACCCATGTTAGACTCGTTTAAAGCTATACACATGCACACTATAAGAGAATGAGACAGGATTTAAAGCCACAGGAATGTTTATGATAAAGATGTAATATCATGAAAGCATGTATGTGTATAATTAATCTTTAAGCACTGATTAAAAACACTTTTGTTATTTCTTTGTGAAAAATATAAAAATATAAACTAATGAGTTGAAATATGACAAGTGAGCCGACAGGGGCTGTTGAAAAAATTAGTGCTTGTTTGCCTAATTATATTCTGCCTGCAGTAATTGCAGTTATTAGGCATCAGCAAAAAAAAAAAAAAACAAAAAAAAACAACTTTAATTGCACGGCGAGAATTAATTTAACATCTCTGTTTTTTTGCGTGGAGCAACATGGTCTGCGGTGCGTGTTTTGTAAACAGTTGCTGACGTGTTCTAGCAGAAGGCGATGTTTGAGGCTCTCAGACTGTGAGTGAGGAAATATTCTGCCCTGAACGTAGGTAAGATAAACAAAGTGGCAGCTAAGTATTACGGAACAGACGACCTGTTTCGCGCCACACATATCCGTGTGTGTACGTGCGAGTGCTGCTTTCGTTTCATATGCACACATAGCACGAACACAGCTATAGCAACTACTAGACCAGTCAGCAGTCTGTGAGAAAAACTTAATTTAAACAGCATTTAGCTATGATGCAAGCCTGGCCACCATTAGCATAATGTATTCCTTGATAATCGGTATGCTTGTAGCTACGATGACTGTGCTTCATCACCGGCAGCACACACACGCACGGCCGCATGCACACACGCACGGCCGCACGCACACACATACACACACACTTAATTCTGTTGTTTGTTGTAGTTCTCTGTCCTGCGGCTGTGCATTGAACTCAACAGGAGGGTGGAGAGTGAACCCCCAGGGCTGTGCTGCAGGGGGCTACATATATTTAAAACAATCATGAATTTTAATGGAAACCCACCGAGGGAGGCTGTTTTACCAGCCAGCCTCTCTCTCTCTCTCTCTCTCTCTCTCTCTCTCTTTCTCTTCATTGCTTCCTCTTGCTTAATCTCCCTTTCTCTCATTCCTCTGGCAAAACCCAAGCAGAATTATTAAAACATGACATGAAAATATAAAAAAAAACCAAAAAACTGGCCCCCGGTGGCAGCAGAGAACAGAAAATGGTGTATTAAAGGAAAAGGCAAGTGACAGCAGAGGAAGAGAAGAAGCAGAAAGAGGAGACGAGGACGAGGAGGAGCTGAGATCAATGTGAGAGGAGGGAATTGTGTATCAGTCAGAGTGTGATATCTGCTATGTTTCCTTAACACTTAACAGACGTGTTGAGATGGGTTAACACTCCTCCTCATATCTTAAAGAGGAGATACAGAGACAATATGAAGGGACTGTGAAGGAAGACAACGCAGGAATTCTGATGGAATAGTGCGCTTGAAGGCAAGAAAAACAATCAAATTAAGGGGAAGAAGTGCTGTACGTACTGGACAGTGGTGGAGATGTGCAGACGTCTGATGCCTGGGGTCGGGAACTGGCGAGAATTTATGTAGGAAACTTTCCTCACAGCGGTGTTCATGTTTTCCAGATCCTCCCCTTCCATTACCAGGATAGACTGCGCTGGGTTGAAGTGGAACTATAGTAAAGACAAAAGGAAGTTGTTAGAGGAGCAGACAAAGTGTAAGAGTGCATGCATATGGAGTTCATACGAGGACACATTTACTGTAAAGCAGCACTGTGTCAGTTCCAACAGAGAGTCTGGTTTTCCCAGCGTGATGTGTGAACCAGTTATGCATACAAGATAAATAGAAAATATAGAAAAATGATAGGTAAGAGTGGGAAAGATGGAGAGGGTAGTGGTCTAGTCTTTGATTGTTAATGAGGCATTGGAAGATTTTAGACAGACAGATGGATAGATAGATAGATAGATAGATAGATAGATAGATAGATAGATAGATAGATAGATAGATAGATAGATAGAT
>JAPQRQ010000006.1:8049740-8065077 GCA_037367365.1 Apogon talboti
GTAAAGTGTCATGAGATAACTACTGTTATGATTTGGCGCTATATAAATAAAATTTGATTTGATTTGATTTGATTTGATTTGTTGGCAGGCTGTATGATGTTGCAGCTGCTTTTTTTTTTTTTTTTTTACTAAAATGATTCAAAATGCATCACTAAGTTTAAACCAATAGTTATCACAAATAGGCCACACAACAGCCGACATTTCTAAACAAAACTTCGCAGTACTTAAACAAAGGAGTACAGTATCTTCTTCTGATTTGCCTATCTGTGCCAGCAGCCTGACTACACGGCACCGGCAGGTCCAGGCACATGTAGCTACGTCACTGCTTCAAAGACCCAAACTATTTTCCGTACCAGGATGTAAATATATTTTTCTCTAGAAAAGGTGGTCATTTTAACATGGGGGTCTATGGGCATTGACTCCTGTTTTGACACTGTCTTCAGTGGACATTCAGTTTACTGCAGGTTTTTATACTTCCACAATGGATTCACTCTCCAGCCCTGGAGGTTGCCATGAGATTATACAAGAAAATCCATCCTTTAAAATGTTCATTTTAAGATTATCTAGTAACTAAAGTAAAGAACCTGAATAAATGTACCTGCTACTATTGAAAAGAAGCCGCTCTCAGCCTCCAAATAGGCCCACTGTTTCCTGTTAATTTCTATACAGTGTGAATACTGACTCAATGAGACTTGAAAGTTGATTGAAGTAGTTAAATGAATTGTCTTTGCACTGTTCAAGGCCACTTTGACTGTATAAGATTTAATGTTTGCAGTGATTCATGACCTAATATAAGTGTGTTTTTGCCATGTGCAGGTTCATTTTACAACTGCTTAACGAAAGGTATAAAGTTAAAAATAAACGATTAAAGGAAGCAGTCGTTAAGGCAAATCAAGAAAACCCACATCGTCTGTGTCATCAGTTGAGTACATAAAAGAGGTGTGTGGTTTCCTGTGGGGTTTGAAGGTGGGGATTTGAGGGTTTAGTGGTCCCCTGCCAGAACTGTACTGAGTGTGTCCTATTTCCTAAAACTGGCTCTGATCAGCAAGGTGGCAGTACTTTGGCACTCCATGGGGCCCTCCATACACTCCTTCTCCCTGTCATTTTCCCTTTCACACCTTCTCCTCTCGTCCAGTATCCTCTTATCTACAGCACTCTGTCGCTGTATTTGCTGCCTCTGTGCCTCTACCTCCCTCTGTTTCTTTTCCCTCCCTGTTATTTTCTTCTGATTGTGCTGTGCCAGCCGTCCACCTGTTAGGCTAAATGCTGTCCTTAATCCTCCTGTGGACTTATGGGAGCCAGATGAGGGTACGGTTGAGAAGAAAATAAAATAGCTCTCAAAAGATAAACTCCACCGGCTCTGAAGAGGTTCTCCACTCCTCTACCCCCCATCTCATCCCACCTTGTCTTCTCAAAAATCCTGGCAAAGATCTCCGCCCTGCACCTCAGCACAAGGTGCTCAATGGAAGGAGCAGCAGGAGAAGAAGATGAAAGATAGAAAAGCAGTACAAAAGACTGAGGGTGGGTGGTTCGAGGGGGTGGTTTAGGTCTACACAAACCCCCATCCATCTTGTCTGTCTTCTATCTTCCACAGTGGAGGGAGATGGATTAGCTGAGCTGCCGATGGGGGCAGAGGTTGTGGAGTTTCAAGGAAAGCAACTGGTGAATTAGCTGTGGTCGTTTAGAGAAATGTTCTTCTTTGTTCCATTTCTAACAATAATGTGTTTCTTTTGTGTGTGAACACAAACACACACAACAGAATTCACTGGATGTGCTGCACGCTCAGTGTGGTCGTGGAGGATGTCAGGACAGCAAATATAAGGCTTTCATTAGCATTTGACTGTCAACTCCACATGAATTTCAGGTGAATTTCAATATCAAGACATTGTTAAAGTTGAAAACGGTAGCCTGTGTCTGGTTAAAGGTGTTTGTTTTGTGTATTACGCACAACCCAGAATACAATATTGTCATGGCATATTCCACAAACACATATAATCTCACCATTTTAAACCAAAAAAGTTCTTCACATCAACATTATTTAAATACATTGCACTATTTTACAACTGCTTTTTTACGGTGTCTCTGAAGACTACAATTGTAGTAAAAGTATGGTTAAGGCTGGGTTTAGACACTGATAACACTTTATTCAAGTTAGAGAAAGATCCGGACCTTCAAAACAAATATATCTGCCAAAGTGTGATAAACAAAATGACTCACAATCAGGCGTAAGACTATATAACTATAACTCTGTTATTTGTTTCAGAGCAGAACGTTGACTTGTATTGGAATATTTTCATTTTGATTTTAATACTTTTCTTTCTTGAACAGTGGTTTCTATTAAACATTAAGAACACTTGATTAGTGTGTTGATAGATGACATCATATGATGATAAATAGTTTTTTTCAGCATCTTTGTGGATCTCTTGCTGAATCCTGTCACATGTTGTATATATGGAGATTCCTGTGTACTGTCCTCCAACACCACCCAGTGAAGACAACTCACCCCTCCCCTTTTGCCACCAAATGGAAAATGTTCTAGATCTGCCCGTGCTCACAATATATACACTGTATGTATTTTAACTAAACCAACTTTTTTTTTCCCCCTAACCATAACAAAAGTGCTTTTATGGCCTAAACCTAAAAAGCTACAGATTTAAAACAGGAAAAACCATTACAATGTCTTCAGTAATATTTAGGCTCTGTGATCTTTCCTGCATCACCTCCTGGCTGTTGCTGTAAAGGCCTAAGAGTAGCAGAGGCTTCAGTCATAAATTATTTTGAGATTACAGTTATCCAGGATTTGTTGAAATACACAATGGCAACATTTTTCATCAGAGTGAGATGTGTAGCCATGGTTTGCAGAAATGTGAGCTGGAAACTTTTTTTGTAGTGATTGGTGAGCATAATACTATTGAAAAACCGGACATGCAGCACAAAAAGTCAAGAATGAATGAAAAAACAACAACTTTCAAGCGTTCAAGTTTCAAACGTTTTTTACAACTCACTGCATCTGTATTCTAATTTTTTTTTTTTTTTTTGCTTTTCATAGAAAATATGTTCTGGGTTTGTGTGTGAGTCAGATGAGCAGTGTGTACTTTTACCTTTATGTTCTTATCCAGACTTTCCAAAGAGTTAATGTCCAGCCCTTCTTTGCAGGCCTGCAGACAGGAAATGACTTTCTGACTCTCAATCTTTCCTGGTCGGATAGTCAGTCCAGATAGGCTGCCTCGGAAGTACTGAGTAAACCGGGGCTTGGTCACCTCCCCACCTGCACAAACACACGGAGAAAAACTGTTAATCGAATGCCTTAATTGAAAGTGTAATTGTAGTTTATTTAAATGAAGTTTTATCTTGTGTGTATTATGTACACTGTAGAACAAGAGACCATCAAACAAACAGGGACCTTGTCCAGTCTTTAATTATGAGTCCTGATGGCCAAATTATAGTGATAATTGACCTAACAGATTCATGTTTAGTGTCTCTGTCGTGTGAGCAGCAGCAGGATGCAGCTGTGACAGTGCAAGCGTCACTGAGCCGTCCCTTTCAGGCTAAATAAAGGTAAAGAGAAAAGTCAACACATTTAAAATATGTCCTCTGAACTCTGTAAAGGCCACAGCAAGCAAGAGGAGTCTCCAAACTACTCATTATCTGAAAGGTTACTACCTCTGGGTATCAAAACTTCACCTTTCCTCTCCTTTCCTTCCTTTCATTTTTGTCTGCATTTTGACTTCCTCTATCCTTCTTTCATGTTATCTAATATTTTAGCTATAGTCCCCCGAAGAACACAGGTACATTACGGAGAGGCCCTTCAGTTTATCATCAAAAGAACAAAACTTGTTCAGCCACCAAATAAAAAAGCTGTACGATAAATAATGGAGAAAGGTATGTACCCAGAAGACATGTTGCTTACCAAGAAAACTGTCAGTCGGTTTTTTTGGGGTTTTTGTGATGCTTTGTGTCCTCAAATACCTGTCCAAGTAGGTTGAAGGTAGTATAATGCAGGTTTAATACATCTTTTTACACTTATTGTACACCTTAGAGAGTGTGAAGAATCAGTCTTTCTTGACCTTTCCACCTGGTTTGAGTAATACTTTAGAATATGCAACAAGAGCAGCTCAGGTGAGTGGTTCAGGTCAAAAGTCCTATTGCACTGTGCAGAGGGACACGGTGCCAGGAAACACTTTGTAAATTGGATGTAGACATTAGCCTGCCTCTAGAGGAGGCTCATTTTAGATGTGGTTCACCCTGCTTTGCCAATTTGTATTAATTAATCCACCTAACCTCTGTAATGGGAGCCACAGTGGGTACACGGTTTTCACAGATGGGTGTCTTGCAGTGACATCGCTGGGCTCCAGAGGACTTACCCTTCATAAGAGACTGCATCATGCCTCAGATCTGTCCAAACATAACATAATGTTCTTCTGTTTTAATGGATTGGATCTCTATAATGCTTTTCAAGGCACCTAAAGCGCTTTACATTAGTGATCCATTTTTCACTCACATTTTCACTCTGGTGGTGGTAAACTATGTTTGCAGGCTGATGCAAGCGTGACTGCCAACCCATGCCACAAAGCCCCTCCCACCACCACCAAACATTCGTACGCATTGATACACCAGTATGAGTGACACTGGAGACAAGGTGGGTGAAGCGTCTTGCCACATGACTAGGACAGAGCGGGATTCAAACCACCAACCCTTCAGTTATTGGACGACCCGCTCTACCTCCTGAATCAAAACTGCACTTTGAGATTCCTTGAATGAAAAGTGCTTTATAAATGCAATTTATTATTATTATTATTCTTATTCTGTGTATGTGGAGGTCTGATAGAAACTACTACGAGCTTCAGATGCTTATGTAACTAAAACTGAAGTGATCTCAGACTCACAAAGCAGACCTCCCCTGTAGCTATAGTTTGTTTACATCAACCTCAATTTAGCTACATGTATTGATTTAGTTTATTTACCAAAACAGAAAACAAGAGTTGGGTTATGAGTTGTATTAATCTATACACATGCTAGATCTTTTTCCACCCCTCATTATCTATAAAGCATACCATACCAAGGCTTTCATATCCAAGGGATCCACACAAGCTGCAAAATAATGAATGCCCTCTTACTTACGGGTCTTACCAACCAGAAAATCCAGTTTAATTTCTATCTCCTCAGCTTCTCCAAACAAAAGTTAATCTTTGAACCAGACATAACAATAACTGGTGTTTGTGTAATTCTTTGTTCCAAACCCCTCGGTTATGCTTCGTTAGACGCCGCTAAGCTCAACCCAGCTACTCCTGAGCCCCTGCTGATGGTGTAGGCACATGCATCAATGCCAAACGTAATGTATCCTGGGTCTGAAAAGCTCAGTCAGTGCAAGTGGAGACACAGCTGACCACTACTGGAAACACTTTATCATGCCCCACTTTCCTGATGTGAATGGATGACAGAAATAGACTGGAGATCACAAACTACAGAGTACTGGACCTTGAGGACTGAATGATCACAATTGACTGACCTGCAGCCACAATGCACATTATGAGCAGCTCAAAAGAACTCCTTATCACCACCGGAGCTGAGTACTGGTTGATGTGAACTGCCCAGGAGGTCACATAAAACCAGCCACCTGCCTGCCTGCCTGCCTCTTCAGTTGAAGAATTGAAGAGACATCTTTCTTGACCGGGCAGGTGGAATTATAAAGGCAGCCCAGAACTAGATTGCTAGAGTGCATCTCTGAACCATTCAAGGTGCAGCGTACATTCATGTCTACCAGATTCATATAATATATTCAGTGGTGACCTTGTAGGAATGTAATAAAAGGTATTATTAGCCAAAAGGTGACATATGATTCCAGTGAGAATCATACAGTACTTGACTTCGAGGCTTTTTTTACAGAGGCATTGAGTAATGATTAGTGTTTTTTGCAGAACATTATAATGTCATTGATGTTGACCCCTGATAAAATTACACCACTTCACCTTTTCATCCATTTGAGCGAAATTTTGTCGTAATCAGTGAAAGAAACATTATTGCGATGAACCTAATTTGTGTAGTCAGTTACCTAGATTATTTTAACTTTGACCTAATTCTAATTTGTTCATCCTTGAGTTAATCCTTAAAGACCTACAACTATATTTATGGTGAATTCCAAGTGTATTTTTCTCTATACCTGACCTTCCCTAAGCAATTTATCACCATGTATTAGTTTATCTTCTGCATTTTCAGTGAAAAACAGGTATGTTCCTGTATTTAATTTACTGATCATGTAGATGTTCATTAAAGCTCAGACTAAATTTATTAAATCAGAGGAAAGAAAACTGAAGCAAAAGTGACTTTTTCAACAAAATACTTCAATAACTGAATGTAAAAACAAGCATCTACAATCACTGTCATTTGTTGAACTACATGGGTTTTATTGTTGAATCAATGTTTCAGAAGATTCCAAGATTTCTTATTTTTATTTATTTATTTTTTTAATTGTCAATTCACCAGATGCACAGGACATACAGAGAATTGAGATGCAGCTTCTCTATCACCTTGTTATTAAAAAAAGAGGTAAAAATAGAACAAGTATAAATAAGAGGTATAAAGAATAAACTGTAATAGAATATAGTGTATACATCAATGGCAGTGGTAGTGCAATGCAGTAATGGTTATGAGGTGAATATTGGATCAGAACAGCAGCAGAGAGTGTTTACTCTGAACATCCAAATGACTCATATCTGATGCTGCTGAACATCTGAGAACCTTCATTTTATCTGTATCATTCACATGTATTGATGGGATTAGTGGATCAAAAGTTATTAAACATCTAAGATCAGGGAATACTTTTGGTCGCCGGCGGCTGTTTAGGTTAAGATGGTTCAGATGTTCCTGAGATATTGCTTTCATAAGTGTAGGACGGACGGAATGACAACCTGATGAAAACAGTTGTTGAAGCTGCTAACATGGAAACATAAAAATTGGGTTTTACTCCTAGTTTTACCTTTCTATTTTCATATCCCGTTCTTTGAACTTCTCATTATGGTTGTATGACACTGTGTGCCTCCTTCTACCTGTTCTCAATGTGAGCTGGAAGCACAATTTTGAACTTCTTGAATTTCTTGAACTTTACAGAATATTTTTTGGAGATGAAAGTTACAAGAAATGCACATTTAACGCTTTCTGATGCTCATCAAACTGGTCTAATCCTCAGCCTGATGATAGGTTCATCATGTTACATCAGGAACGTTCTGATCTATTCAGGCATTAAACTACAATACCCCATTCAGCCAACTTTTGTTTTAGTACAACAATAAGAACAAAGTGTTCCACATTTAATACCATCTCCTGTTTAAGTGCATCCAGACGCCCTGCCAGATTCCTGATACCGAGGGAAAGGAGCTGGTTTTATGGACCCACATGATCACATTTGGATTCACGTAACACGAAGAGTTCCAAATTTATTCCTTCATCTTTCTTTTAAGTATCGCATTCTCCAACTCTCTCCACTCTCTTAAACTCACTCAGTATTTTCCTCCTTTTTTCAACATGTCCACCACGTTGTCCCATCCTGACAGATGTTATCAATTTAGGCTGTGGCCAGAGAAACCATTAAGGGTCCCAGGCAGAGGGTGAAAAAGAGAAGCAGAGGAGAGAGGATTACTGAGAAGCTGCGGCGCAAGAATGATATGGGCGATAAAACCGCTGATCATTCCACTTTACAGGGGCTGGTTTTTACGTGGTGTCAGCTCTCTGTGCAGCCCTCCTGGCTCTCCAGATCTTCACCCTCCTTTTTCTACTCTGCTTTATGTACGTCATTTCCAAAAGTACAACAAATGAGCCCGGAGAAGCACGGGTGGGTGAGCTGGAAACAGGATCATTATTTAAGTGTAAGTGTAAAGAATTGTCTCTCACCTCTGTGGGTTACACTGTGCCTGTAATGATGCGCTTATATTTACTTACAACAGCATATGTGCATTTGCATATCGCTTTAATTTGAGCCTGTCTATAATCACAAACACTTCATTTTGTGTTTTTACGACCATCATGAGGGAAGTCAGCTCAGCAGCTCAGCAGTATGTGATTACTCACTCGAGGATAAATGAGAATGAGGCAAGATGTTTCTCTTTGCTGTGTGACTGACGTGCCCTTCGGAGCATACTCTGTCAGGTCAGAGGGTAAATATAGGCTGACTGTGTGAGAAGTGCACTGCAGGCTCTTCGCTTCAGAGGTGAAGGGAGAAGGCTGGACAGGGGCAATGCTTCTATTAGCGAATGGCAGAGACTGAAAATGTACAAATGTTCACAAAGGAATGGAGAATTCCCTACTTTCTTTTCGCTGCAGTAACAATAACAAGTTATAATCCAACTGTGACCTAAAAGTCAATATACCTCGTGTACTTGAAGTTTTCCTTCCTAGTTATCTGAAGATTATTTTTGCCTCCTCATAGTCTCAGTGGTAGATGTGCAGTGGTGTGTACATGGTAAAAGGACATAGTAGAAAGGATAACAGTATACACAGACTTTACATATGTGACAAACACAGTGAATAGTTACATTTGGGCCTGTATATTATTGTATCTGCGATCACATACTTGCATGTGTGCACAACCATTTGCTTAAATACTGCCTTTAACACTTTCATGCATTGTACTATTGAAGCTTCAGTTAAAACTATAATATTTGCAATAATTACTTCAAAATTACAGGTCAAAAGTACAAAATCTAAATTGCTACATGGATTGTTTGATTAATCCATACATTTTATTTACATTGTCAGATAATTGGTATGTTCATAACCAGTATATTTTAGATGAAGTTTTACTAAATAAACCGGATGTTATCTTGGAGAAAGGCTTTTGGGCACTATACTAAACACTTTTGAAGTTATGTTTAAGCAAACAGTTGAATTGAATATACTATATGTATCTTATTCAAAATAATCCAATTGGGCACATTATTTGTTTAGGAGTAAAAATCCTGCTCAGTTTTAGAATAATGCAAGAAGTATTTAAGAATATTATGATATATATCCACACAGCTCCACTGTTAAAGATACTGATATATTTCACTGATGGTTTGAGTGACATTTTATTTCAGTGCAGTGAACACTGTAGTTTATTTGAAGAAATCCCCCAAACACCATGTTATTGTAGTAAATTCTTACTAGCCCAAACAAATCCATGACTGTCCCCAACTACTATACTATTCACCCCTGTGTCCAGTCTTTCTTAAGTTTCTATTTTCCTTATTCATGTAACTTTTTAACCCTCAACGACCTAAACAGATGCTGGATACCAAAAGCATGCACTGATCTAACATAACCTTTGAACCACTAATCCTAACAATACATTTAAATAATTTAGGTGGAATGCAGTTTTTAATTTTTTTCAGAGGCATCACATGTGTCTTATTTGGACGTTCAGAGACTCTGTAGTGAACATAGAAATACCATCATCTCCTGCAACAGTGATTCACCAGTAAAACAGATGTAGTTTAACAAATGACAGTTGTAGACAGCTGGTTTTATGTTCAGTTAATGACACATTTTGTAGAAAATGATGCTTTCGCTTCAGTTCAGTTTCTTTGTTTTGATATAATAATAATGAATGGTGATGAATCATTTAGGAAAGGTTAAATGAAGAGAAAAAATTATTTGTAAATACATTTACATTTCTAAATCGCCACAAGAAAAGTTCAAGGTCTTTAAGGGTTTAACAATAAAGTTTTATACAGTAATATCACATGGATTATTCTTGCAGTTGTGATTCTGTGAATAATAAATGATGTGCACTTTACAGTCTGCTGCTACTTTACATGTTGTGTAGAGACCATCTTCAGATGTAAAAAGATTTCATAATTACATCCTCTGAGACTCTCTGACTAAGCATATGCTGTGGATCATTGTTATACGTGCATACACACTTGTGTGAAGCAAGTTTTTTTCTGACAGCGGTTTCATCTAAAATATGGTCACAGCGCAGAGGGACGGTTTCTTCGGATGGTATCTGAAATATGATCACTTTAAATTGTATTCATTGGCTGGGGTCAGGACAGAAATCTATTTCTACTCCACAGTGCTGACTGGCCAGTTAAGTGCAATGAACCATGAAATTACAGCATGAGATTTAATTAAATATTGCAAAAATATCACTGTTGCATGCAACTATACTTTTTTTCCAACTGACACTCTTATTTACTCCACCGGCCATTGTCACACTCCATCATTTTGTCCTTTTCAAAACTCTAAAGCCGTTACCTGTCTGTTTCTTTGCTAACACAATCAGGAATACAACAAAACATGAAAAGAACTATACTCCTGGAAATGTGAAAGTTATTTTCAGTAATGTTTTAAGCACACTTCCAGCTAATCTCCCGCAATTTTTCCCTCCCCAATCAACTTTTAAATCTCTGGGCTATGAAAATCCAATCTTCTGTGGATAATGGTTTATGTTACGATTTCAGGAATGGTTTTACAACTCTTTACTGAGGCTTAGCCACCTACTAGAAAAAAGCCGAAATAGTCTCTGAACTCCCTTTTCTATTCCAGTCCCTTTTAATCCTCCTAAAGGCTCTGAGTGTTCAATGAAAGAAAATGGGAGGGAAGGAGGAGGAGCGGGGTCAATGCCTGCAGATGAAAGCGACACAAGATGACCTGTTCCTGCACAAAACGATATCATGACTCTTTATCTGAGGCCAAGCATCACTGAGCAGTCTCATTTGGCCTATCAAATCAACGGTGGACTGCACTGCATGGAAAGAGAGTGCCCTTTCTTCTACCCTTGTGCAATTAGTGGCAGCTATCAGTTTGGAGGACAGTTTAATTGTACATCTTCATTCAGACTGGTTCAATCATTTGTCAAAGCCACACTAAGTGCTCTTCTTAATTACATTGTTCATTCAAGGCCAAAGAACATGTTCCACACTCAAGGACTCCGTCAGTAATAGTACTTTAAAAATATTCTTCATTGTTGTACTGTTGCCGGGGTTTTTACAGTTGGATTTTCCAAGTGCTAAAGAAAGGACACACATCTATACCTAAGCCTGTTTCATCATCATCAAAACCATCATCATTACCACTATCATCAAAATCATCATCATCATCATCATCATCATCATCATGGCTGTGCCCTCTCACCTTGCCAGCAGGCACCAACCGTGAGCTGCACATCAATCTGCGATGGGTGAATAGGCCAGTCATCCGTCACCAGGTAGGGGTCGTATGTCACTCCATCCACATACAGCGTCACCACTGGAAACTCTACGTTGATGACATAGTAATGCCACTCCTTGTCACAGATCTGAGACAGAGGGGAAAGGGCGAGAGATATGAGGAAATGTGTCATAAATCCAAATGTGATCCAAAGGTTTTATTAACCAAGTGACATTTAGACATACGAAAAAAAGTCATACATAGCCTGCATGATAATCATTTCAGAAGTCATGTTGGAGGATGACACTTGAAAAAAGAGGATTTGATAATAATATAAAATAATATAATAATAATAATAATAATACAAAACACCATATGAAAAAATGCAACTATAAAAAGTAAGAAAATGCAAAAATCTAATATTAATAATACTGACACTTTATTGTAAGTCTAAAAATGTAGATATGTATTAAAAAGAAATAGTATCAAATTCTACTAATATTTGCTATTTTGGTGAAAAAATAGAAAAAGAGAAGGTTTACTGTTGTTTTCACCACTGTTGTACAGCTCTAAGGTCAAACAATGAAGTTTGACACTGAAATCACAACGTTTCAGCTTCACAGGAGAAGGTACAAAATTATCATATTATCTATGCAAAAGTTATGCAGTTTGTTTATCCACGGTTTAGACTAAACTGTGACGGTTCTGTTCTTGTTTGGACGATTCCAAACAGATCTTTAATGCAGTTACTGACATAAACCGTACAAAAAACAGAGGCGATTTGTGGATTTACTGTGGATGTTTTCTGTCTAAAAACAGAGCTAAGCTAACAGAGCTATAATGTAAACTATCAGCTGATTCAGCATGTGAAGATTATTAAACAGTGTAATTTCGATTGTCTGAAACTTTGTTTAAAGCACACAATCTGATAATACTATGAGATGGATTTGTGTTAGCTGATGGCGATAGTTTAGAATATTGATCCTACATACAGTATCACCTTTTGAACACTGCGATCTCAGTTAACTATTCATATTACAGCTTTAACTTGTGATATATGGCGATATGACACTTGCATTTCTGTATCATTTCTTCTTCTTCATCCCTTTTTAATGTCTATCTCTCTTAAGAATGCTTGCCTCTTTAGCCCACCTCACTGTGCATTTTAATTGATTGCAAAAGCCCACTCCTGCCTGTCGTTCTGTCAGTCTCTCTGTCAAGCGTTTCTGTCTTTGCCTTTGTTTTTTTTCCCAGCTTCAGGCTTTGTTTTACTTCAGTACTGCCAACACTCATGGGTTGCACCTCTCCCTCTCAGCTGTTGTGATATAACCTGGGACAGCCTTTGAACACTTAGCCTTGGGTAACCTCCCTCTCTAATGAAGAGTGCTTTGCAGCCTGCTTATTAACACTGTGCTAGCACAGCAGATGGTCGCTCTAATCAATCCGGTTCATTTTCACTGATACTGCTACTGAGTTTCTGGATAACATCTGGCCTATTGGTGATCATTTTGCACAGCTGCTCGACACATACGCACAACGTCAATCTGCTGCGCCGGTGCTCTGAATTGGTGGGAAATGGTCTGCTTGTAGTTTTGATGGCCCATCTGATGTGATTGATACTGATAAAATTGCCTTCAATTTGCCTGTTAGGAACATATATTAACACACAAACACTAGGAATCCCTGCACTTTCATTTGCATGCAGCCTCAGTATTAGTTGTCTAGACTTGTTTTGATGTATTCCGGCGATACATTTTGGAATTTAATGTCTTCCTTGCAAAAACACAACACACCTAACTCTCACATTAATAATATTCAAAACTGAGGTGAAGCGCTATTTTTCATCTTGATGCCCTTTCAAGTAATAATCCTACTAAATCAAACTGCTGTGAGAATAACTTTGAAGCTTTATGTATCTATAGACATATACTTGCTTGGCCTGTGTTCTTTAATTTATTATTTGGATTTATTCCCCAATATGGTTCTATCTCATTACTTCAAGTTCCAAGTCTTCAATATTATGTTCATTCATGTGCACACTAATCTTTCTGACATTTACAGTCTGAACATGCAAACAATTCCCTTCCTCTACTATGATTTTTTTTTTCTTCAGTATTTCAAAGAGTTCTCAAGCCCATATGGGATCTGAACGCCTAGTGGGTGACTTCCTCTCGTAGGCATCAAAGGGGGGACGGCACAGAGCTGTTGCTTAAGAGGAGGCTGCCTCTGCCAGGCTGACATGTCAGTTGGAGATGCCTCTCAGGGATAGAAGGAGAGAGAGAGTAACGCACATTTGTCAATATTACTTAGGGAGCAGCAACAGGGCTGGTGATTATAGGGTTACATCGAAGCGGGTGCCTCACGATGTGACATAAAGACCAATATTCTGATGGTTCCTGCTTCATTTAAAATCCCTATATTTACCAAACTCCTAAAATCCTTGCATAGCTGGGAAAGCTTCTTCAAAGAAAGTGAAACATCATGTGTCTCCAATGAAATGCAGATTGAGTTTTTGCAATGTGTTTGCAACCCCCTAATGCTCTGATGGAAATTTTATTGTTGCGTTTAGAAGAACCAAAAATGAAGTCACTGAGTAAACAAGATAAGCCTGTAGAAAAAAAAATAAAAAAAATAAAAAAAATTGCTGCAAAGATGCAAAAATGGCATAATCTCTTTTTTCATTGTATGCAGTCAAAATGAAAGATGGTCTGAAAGGTATTTATGATGTTTTGACATTTTTATCC
Organism: Apogon talboti; assembly: GCA_037367365.1. Taxonomy (NCBI): domain Eukaryota; kingdom Metazoa; phylum Chordata; class Actinopteri; order Kurtiformes; family Apogonidae; genus Apogon; species Apogon talboti. The sequence goes on from JAPQRQ010000006.1 coordinate 8,063,609, forward strand.
CTAAAGGAAATATTTTGTCTCACTTTCTAAAGCTGAGCACAGCTGGAGAGCTTTACAGAGGGAAACTAACATTGAACAGCCACATTTGAAGGTGGCTTACAAAGGGCAGTACAAACCAGCCCTTATTGATGTGTTTCGAGAGAGCTCTGTTTCTTGCAGGAGCACAAAACACAGCTGTCACCTTTTTTTTTTTTTTTTTTTTCTCGGGCACATTTAAAACAAATGTTCACATCACACACAGCTTCTATGGTCTGTATGATTTAAATGTACTGTACAAGGCTCCACAGTGTCACCAAATATCTGTCATTGCTCACATAGGTGTAGGGTTATTTTTTTTTTCCCATCCTGCATTCTGAGAGAACCACTCATCCTTCCTCTCTGAATACAGAAATGAATAAGCCATGTATGAAACCACAACCTGCACTGCACTCTGATACATTAGCAGTTTGTGCGAACATGTAAAAGAACAACAAACAAAAACACAATTCTGATCTTGCACCAACGCCTTTTACTGTGTATTCACCATCTGAAGAAAATATGTACAAAGTCAAATTGATTAACAGGCATCAGGTCCAATGAAGATCAAACCTACATAGAGCCCATCTGCTTGGGTCAGAATTGTTCTAAATGTGTCAGACACCGTCTCCGTCACTGTTCTTATGGGTTGTGAGAGTTTCCTACCATAGGGACCAACAGTAATCACCATTATGTTTGGGTGGAAGTTCTCTTGGTACCTAGATTCCATTACAAGGAAATCTACATTTTGAATGCTTGCAATGTATTAAATCACTTGTGTGATATGTTGGTAATGGCTTTGACCTCCTGACTACCCAGGAAAGTACAAGCTTTGGCTTTTTTACATTACATAATTGCCTTTATTGGAAACAGCACAATGCAACAGTTTTTTCAGATGCATTTCTAAAATTTTGTGGAATGTCCTTTGCAGTGGACTGTTTATTTAATTGTTTTTTTTTTTTTTTTCAATAGAGCTGTGATACTCTTATCCACTACAGAGGACAAGAATGCATTGCTGGTAGTCAGGAGGATATATAGACTTGCGCAAAACTCAAAATCCTGACATGCTGGAGAAATTCTGAGTGCAAAGGGGAATTTGTTTCCCATGTTTTCTTGAATGAAGATATTAGAACAATGCTTGTTTGTGTATTCCAATTTACACATGCCTATTGTTGTTTTGTGTATTGAACGTGTACCTGAAACATCAAATATAGGTCATATAAGTGTCAGTGCTGTACTTGAAGTGTGTCAAGGTCAACATGGACATATTTGGTAAACAGACAAATGTACTAACACCAAATCTACATAATGTAACGAAAGCACGCCAAAAACCCTAAACCCAACACTTAGGTAACTTTACTTGTCACAGGTTTTCCTAGGTTTTCCTGCTGTGGCCCGGCTCCCCTCCTGCCTCTGGCTTCAACCCCCATCTTTCCATCCTCTGTGGTCCTGCT
>JAPQRQ010000006.1:8068645-8116066 GCA_037367365.1 Apogon talboti
TGCGATGAACTGGCAACTTGTCCAGGGTGTACCCCGCCTTCGCCCTTAAGTAGCTGGGATAGGCTCCAAGCGACCCCTGCGACCCTAGTAAGGATTAAGCGGGTTCAGATGATGACTGACTGACTGACAATCACAACAGATCAATTATTAGAAAAGACAGTTTGAATGAAATGACCAATACTGTTGCTTTTCTGGTGCACACAGACTTACTAGATGACTCTCAGGGCAGTGTATGACTCAGTATTTGCTGAATCGCTGATCCGTGCCTGAAACTGCCTTTCCCCATACTTTTTCAGCTGAATAACAGTCCATAACAAAACACCTGACAGGCATATCACACAAACCCAAACATGTGGGAAGGAAGGAAGGAAGGGTTTTGATCTTCTCTGTTTCGCTCTCTGTCCACTGAGCTCTAAGACGCAATCAGACAACACTTAGCTTGAAGTCATTTCCTGTTCATATTCATACATAGAACAGAAAATCTTTTCCAGCTCAAGTTATTCCCACAGATTGTTTCAGCAGTCTGCCTATAATGAGTTATAGTAGAATTAAGTATTAAGATTAGTGAGGTCTAGTAATGTAACTGTATCTTGTGGTCAGACTTTGAATACTGTATATGTGTTTGACTGTATTAAACAGAAAAATACTAATGGATTGATCAACCAAAGTTTGGACTTCAAAAGAGGATGCACTTCCAAATGTCTGCAATAGTGTATTTATTGTTGTAATCATGACAGCAGAGGTCATATAACCTTAACAAAATTCTTATTCTAAACCTAGCAAAGTATTTATTTTTTATCCTAAACAAACCAAACTTTTGCCCTTGTGTTTCTGCAACATAAACACAATGAGTATTCACTATAGTTTAACGTTTTGTATTTCTCCTGTTTTTGGTATGGCCACTAATTTATCAAATCCTCTTATGGGTCATATAGGGTAGAGCTTTCTATTACTGGGGAAAAAAAAAGAATAAGAATAACAGTTAATCTACTTGAAATATCTATGAAGAAATTGTATGTGGTGTTTTCAAAGAAACATGTTGCTTCTTTACATACACCTCTAAACATTTTGACCAGGATTCACAGAAAAAGATCTTCTCTGTCAATGGTTCCTTAAAAAAAAATAAAAATAAAAAATAAATAAATAAATAAGACAGATCAGATTTTTTTGCCATAAAGAAAACTGTGAAATCAATCAAATATATAACCAAGATTTAGGTTGTAAACTAAGCAGTGGAGCTAATTATAGTAATCACTGTAGGGGTTAATCTGACTCTTTGGACTCATTAAAATAAAAATACAAAGCTATAACAAAAGGACCCTATTATACTGCTAGCAGTAGGAGCTGGTCCGGAGGGCACAGTGGCACCGCTGCACTTAGAATTACTCAAATAAACATATTCATTTTAACAAAAATATGTCTGAAATTAAAAAACAAACAAAAAAACCAAACAGATTTACATTATTATGGTATAATACTCATCTTGTGTCCTTGTAGATTATACCAGCATCGATCGAGGTTATTTCAACTGTAATTCGTTCACTTCTGTCAGTGTGTCTTCTATGGTGAACAGGTGACCTGAGGCTGTGCTCTCATTGGTGGATTAATAAATTACCTCAGGGTCCTAATTTTTGCATCTTAGAGTGAGATGCAGATACATTCAGGGTTTGAGAATAAACATGAAGCTGATGATTAACCTGCTCTAAACGTCACAGGTGACAATGTTGTGTCCTGTTGTGCCGTTTATGCCTCTGTTAGAATACTATTTCTGAGTAAAACACCGACTATTCAGAGTATGAGGCCAAATGCCACTGGACTATATGGTTACAGATGGTCTGTGGTGAAGTGATTAGACTGCAGGATTGTAGTTTGGGAGAAAGATATTTGACATGTCGACACACACATTATCAGCTGACTGACACATCAAAAATGTGGCGCTGCACATACATTTATAACTGTTGTGTTCGTCTTCTCTTGCACCTTCCCAACCACCACTGAATGCATGACGAGGTGGCGCAGATGTGTCTGCTTTGTGTCAGCACACAAACAAGAAACAATGACTATAAATATAAGGTTATTCTTAGCCTTACTGTTAAAGTGTGGAGCTGAGCAAAACTAAAAGATGGAGCAGAGAGAGAGGGTGGAGTTAGGGAGCTGAGGGCGGCGGTGGAGGCTGTAGGACCTGATGGAGGGAGAATCCACAACAGAGATTGATGAGCAGTGGAGGCAAGGTGACTTTAAAGAGGGGTGGGGGGGAGGAGCCTGGGAAGGAATGAGAAAGTTACTGTAGAGGCAAAGTGAAAGCAGGGGTGTAAAATGAAGGGGTTTGATTGGGTGGTGCTGGAGGGTAGAGGGCCAAATGAAGCTGGAGGCAGGTGAACACACAATGACAGAGGAAAGCTACAGCCATCTACAGTCTACATGTGTGCTAGCATTTGATTATAAAAAATGTATAACCAAGTAAAAACATGTCAAACATCAAGTATTGCTGTCCAGCCGCTCCATGACTCTGGCAAAGTCTCTCATTAACTGCTGTTAATATGGGCCTGAAAATACTTAGCCTCCAGTATCATTAGTAAAGTGTTGTTTGCTAACACATAATTGCCATAAATCATCGTCAGCTCAGTGTCAACATGGAAACCATTATCATGTCAATTGTTGTAAGCATCCAAAATTGCTTTTCTGAGAGCCTATAATTACAAAAATAGAAGAAACAATTAAAAGAGAGTGATAGCACAGGAAAGGCTTTTTGTCGGATGTGTGTATAGGAAGTCTGTGTATAACAGTTGTACTGTATACTTGTTTGTACATGTGTGTGTATTGGAGATGTACTTGAAGGTGACTATGAATTACCGGCTGCAAAAGTGACTAATTAGAGTAGCAATTATACAGGCGCTCCCAGCAGAGACTGGGAGTCAACAGCCAAATGACCTCTCCACAAGCATATAATGGGCACAGACACACACATACACAACACACACACTAATATAAAAAGGTTTTTTTTAAGCTTCATGGTCATTTTAGTGAGACTGATTACATTGACTTTCTTACCTTGTTGGGTTTATATGGAGCAGAACAGAGAAAAGTAGGCTACTGTATGTTACTGGTGATTTAGGTAGGTGTGTTCAGCAGTTCCAGGTGCACAGTCTCACCTACAGTGGCTGAAGACAGTACTTTTGACGTGGACACCTGTTTTGCAAGGTTGTCTTTAAAAACCAGATGACAAAATCACTTTGCACAGTGATTCACTACTTCTAAGCAGGAGCTGTAAACACAAAGCTACATGGACCAGCTGTTTTAGTTTTGATCTACTTATTTCGCATCATTATCACTACCTGGATCTAAGTCAAAAAAATGTAAGCAATCCTTATCATGGTAAATGACAACAAACGAAACTTAGGGGTGCAGGAGAAGAAGAAAACAGCAGTTATGATATAAAACCCAACCCCCAACATCAATTAACTGCTGTTACATGGTTCTATGTTACGTCTGAAGCCAAGTGTTTGGCTTCATGCTCCTTTAAACTAAAAACCATGTGTTCTGTGTTTCTTCCCCTTCTGTGTTTTACACAAGATCTAAACATTAATACCTGTGACAGTTGGAGCAGGTTAATCATCTGCTTCGTGTTTATTCTGGAGTCAGGAAAGTGTTTGTATCTCACTCAAGGCCACATGGAAACCCAATGAAAATCATCCAATCACATAAAGATAATGATAAAAGAATGACTCTGTGTCCCTGCTCTTATTATGGATGAGTCTTACATAAGTGTCCTGATCTGGTATAGTCTTTGTATGTCCTGTAATGTGATTGTCATTTGAATCACGAAGATGATCCTGTATGTTAAACATCATCCTGTGTGTGAACTGTTATTATTATCATGTGTCTAATTCATGCAGTAAGTGAAGGACACAGCCACCTTTAGATATGAAAGAGTTTTCCTTCTCATAGATGATAAACAATTCTGACTGGATACAGGGTACAGAAACCTGGGTACCTGTTGTGCATTTTCCTTGCTAGCCATCTCAAAAGATCACGTACCATGCTAGCAATTCCATCCGGTAACTTTCATTATAGTTTGTGGTCAAGTATGCGTGAGTACTAAGTCACTGCTCCATCAGTCAGACATGGTCAATGACATGTTGCCTCCTTCACGAGTTGTTCCAGCACCAGTAGTGATGAAAGTTCGCAAGTACTGTCCCATTACCTGGGCTGAAATGAACGGGTTACTGACCGGTGGTCTGTAAAAACCAGGCTAAGATGACACTTTATCAGCCAGTGCTGGGTCACATCTCTAGGACGGTGGCGGAATGCTAAGCTTACGGCTGCACAAACAACAGGCACGAACGTATACTTTCCACTTAGTCTGCTCCCTGACCTTGTTTAATAATAATAATGGATTAGACTTCTATAGCACCCAAAGCGCTTTACACTATTGATCCATTATTCATTCACTCTCCACATTCACACTCTGGTGGTAAACTACGTTTGGCAGGCTGACAGAAGCGTGGCTGCCAATATGCCCCTCCAACCACCACCATACAAACATGTATGTTTTCATACACCCAACATATACACATACTCTATTACCTGGAATCAACAACAGGTACATCACTTAGGGCCGGCAGTGGCTGCGTCCTTTGGTTCTGCCCACGCGCATAATTCACGTAATAAAAAGTCCAGTGTGGTGCATTTATGGTGATTTTTCCTGAATTTGCACCTCTCTTGCTTATAAGTAACATACAAAGCGCAATTAATGTTGTAAGCATGAGCAGCAGAGGTTCACTTTAATCCTCCAATGAAGCCATTTCAGGACAATAGGAGACCGATCATCCCTAAAAAGCTGTGAAATGAACTCCCTCTGACATTTACATTTCAGACATTTTTATTCCAGGACGTTTTTAACTTGTCATGGACTTTTAAGACCGTTTATTCTGTGTTTTACATACATAGAGTGCTTCAAAAAGTTTGTGGAAAAAGAACATAGCTTTGTCAAGGTTTGAATCTCAGTTCTACACAGATGGACTCAAAGGCTGGTACCAACACTTACAGAAATGAATTGACCTAGATGGAGCATATGTTGAAAAATAATACATCATTACTTAAACCATTTTTTCCAACTGTCCTTTTTCCACTGTCTTGTGTGTTATTGTATATTTTTGCTCTCTAACTTTGGAACTGCGGTCTGTGAAAGGTGCTATAGAAATACATTTTACCTACTTAGAGTAATATGCATGCTCATTAGAGTGGTGCCCTGTGACCAGGAAGTGAACGTATTCACACAGAAGTTGAAAAACTGCAGCAGAGAGGACATGCATTAATTCACAATATAACATTCTTCACCAAGTAATTTTAATAGGGGTTTCACCCTTGCGTCCCCTATGGACTATCTGCTACTGTTTTTCAGAATGTGCTGATAGAATAGACCTTGCGCTTTATACAGACATCTGAGCATGCTCAGTGCGCCCCTTGCTGCCTGTGGAATGGGGTGCAAAACACAGAGCAGTGACTGAGACCAACTCACTATAAAAACAGACGGTTTGGGCTTTTTTTTTTTTTTTTAACACCGTTTTCCTTGCTTTTTTTTGTTTTGTTTTTACTGTTGTTTGCAGTGTTGTGATGACATTTTCTTTTTTTTTTTTTACTGTGTTTTTACCAAGTTTTAACCGTGTAACTGTTTTTTGGAGTTCAACCAGGTGCCAAAAACAGCTGGACTGATTTAGAAAAAAAGAGACAAAACAAAAACTACTGAACCAACATTCAAATACTTGTTGTTCAGTGTGTTCCACTTCACAGTTCATGTTCAACATCCTAAATCTCCTATTGATGTACATTCTGAGTGCCTTATTCATTAAAAACCTGTAACACATCAATTCCTCTCTTTCTCTTTTTCTGTTTTTCCACCCTGTTTTGACACCTAAAACACCTAAGGAACACAAGCACATACACACAGCAGCTTTCATGACACTTCTACAGCCGCAAATTCCAAGCTGCTCGTTTCATTAAAATAATGTCTCAGGGGTTAAAGGGTTAAAGACAGAGTTTAGGTTTAAGCGAGGAAAACGTGCACATGTTTATGCATCTACACATTAACTGAAAAAACATCTGTCACAGTGGAAAACCAAAACAGATAGATGAGTTGACTGGCAGAACAACACATCATAATCTATTAAAATCCTCCTTGTTATGCCGCACATTCCCCTTACAGATCAATATCAGTTTGTTAAAACTCCGGGTGAAGACTGAGGGACAAAAGAAATTAAGCGCTAAATTGACTGAGAAAAGAAGATAAAAAAAAGACGATTGACATTTTCAGCTGACTATAAAATGTAACTGAAAATAAAAGATATTGAAATTGTGGTTTGTGCATAATGACGATGTCTGCACTAAAGAACCATTAACTGCTTACCCACTGTGGTGTGCGCCTGCTTTTTAACTACATGCAGCCACTTTGAGTGTGCTCCTCTGACTGCTTTATTATTTCAGAGTCTAGGCCCCATGATTAATCCCTGCATTTTCTTACACATTAACAATATCCATAACGTACACCCACCACAACACTTTTTCCTCAGGAACTATTTGGCGCAGATCACATGGAGGATCTTTGAAGCTTGTTGCTTTGAGGTCGGCACACAAATACAGACACCGGGGTTTCCTTTTTTTACAATCTCAGTTGGATACTCTGAAAATACAGCATGTGGTTCTAATTGGTGTAGATATTTTAGATTTAAGTTGTAAAAGCTTGTATTCAGTCTTTGTGACTTTGAGATGAAGTGGAATGGGTAGTAGATGATATTCTTACCAGACAAGTTAACAGGTATTTCGTTTTATTCTGACTGACTGGTTTGGAATAGGGGGAGAACTAGAGTGCACTGAAGTGTTTAATGCAGTCAAACAGTTACACCACAGGTATGGGAATGTGCAGGAACTATAGCAGAATTGTTTAATCCATAAAGAGCCTGTGCTACTTTTATAGCAGATCCCAAATGATTTTTTCTGTATATTTGACTTTCCTTAAGTGATTTATCACCACTTATTATAATATTATCCTCTGTATTTTGCATTTTTACATGAAAATCTGGCATTTTCTTTTATTCAATCCACTGATCATGTAGATGTTCATTAAAGCTCAGATTAAAGTTAAGGGTTATTATATCAAAAACAGAGAAAACTGAAGAAAAACTGACTTTTTCAGTAAAATATATCATTAATTGACCATAAACCAAGTGTCTCCATCCACTGCCATTGATCCAACTCCTTGGGTTTTTCTGGTGAATCAGTGTTGTAGACGATAAGGGTGTTTCCATGGTAACTACGGAGCCTCTGAACGTCCAAATGGGTCGTATCTGATGACCATGAAAAGATGACGAACTGCATTTTACACCAATTATTTACATGTATTGATAGGATTAGTGGATCAATAGGTAATAAACATTGTACATCAGTTGAGGCTTTTGGTCACTGATGGCTGTTTGGGTTTTTATTGGTTAATGACAGTAAACTAATGATCAGACTGAATTAATTAAATAAAGTAATGTATTCTAAGGTCCAATTAAGGTTCAAATTGCATTTTTTCTAGCGTTGTCAATAGATAAGGTAGAAAATAGATAGAAAATTTTATTTTTTTCTTCACTTTCAAGATCAAAATATTGTTTTTGAAGGTAAAAAACAAAGAATGATGAAGAATAAGTACTGAACAAGTATTCATTCATTTATTTTCTGAGTTGTATGTAACAGATAAGTGACTCCTTTTGCTTCGTTGCATTTTTCTACCTTTTCACACACATTCTGTCTTGTGAACGTCTAATTTACAATAAAACCATCAAGGCCATCACAACTGTCAGCTTGTAGGATAAGTACCTCATAATGGTGAAAAATAGAACAAGACACTTAAGTGAGAGTTTGGTATCATCACTGCTCTTAACTCTATTTGACCTTATACAAACTATTGGTTGTTCATTCAGTTACATGAGGAGCCACCAACCACTGGTCCGTCATGTGACCATAAGACAGAAAAGTTATAAATGTTGCCATCAGCTGCTTATTCTATTGTGCACGATGTTGGAATCACATAAATTGCTCTTAAGTTAATGTATAAGACAATAGATTATTCAGAAACTGTAGTTTGAATGGTGAAAAGAATGGACAAATCTGAAAAAAAAATGTTATGTTTCTCATCTGTCACTGATCTAAAACACAAATAAACACACCTACACGTTCACATAACCTGCACATAACACTGTGTAACACTGATCATAGGTCAACTGGCACAGAAAGTAAACTAGACTTAAATTAATTAATTATATTTAACTTAATCATATTCATTTTGCCAACACGATGAGTACCAGCATTGGTTCTTTGTCATTTCAAATGTTAAACAGTCATGTGGCATTTTAGTGTAAGAATTAGAGACTTTGTGTTTTCAAGAAATTAGTGCCTTTAAGATCATTTCTTCTGTTTTTAAAGTTTACCTTATTTCTGTCAGTGCAGATCTGAAACCTGTTTTACACACTGACAGTTCATTATGATCATTTTACAGTAGGATGGTGGTTTTATTATAAATCTGATGTTCACAAGAGCGAATGTGTGTGTGTGTGTGAAGGTAGAGAGATGAAATCAAAAAATAGGAGTTACTTTTAAACACATTCTTTTATTTTTCATTGATTCTACATTTTTATATTCAAATAAATTATTATAATCTTGGTCTGAAGACAAAAACTGCCATTAATTGCATCATTGTTAGTTAATTATTTTTTATGACTTGAAAGCCATATTTTTAATGGATTAGACAACTATTTTCTATTATTTTTGATTTTGCATGGGCTAAATGCCTTTTTGCCTTCTTCACATCAGGATGTATTTTATCATAAATGAATGCAATGGATGGATGGAACAACAATAATGTAATCTATCAGTGCAATTCACACGTCATAAAAAATCATAAAAATGTAAGAGGAAAAACAGACTTCTGTTTGTGTTCTACTACTAATATTAAAATGATTGGTGCATTGGACCAAAAATACTCATTTTCATTATATACTGTATGTTTATTTATTTTATTCAGTTAGAATGGATGAGATTTTCTTCAGTTAGTTTTGAATGGAGGCAACCTGTAGAAATATGAAAACTTCTACTTGAGTAAATGACATTTGCTACCTTTGAAGTCATCAGCTCAATTAGTAAAAGTATGGATCCTACACTTTAATAACACACTGTTAAAGGAAAATATATGCCTGTAAAAGAGCCGAGGAGCTGGGGTCAGGGCTGTGATTAATAAATCCATCCATTATGGGCTAAAATATTATGCAGTCTGACAGTGTTTTCCTTTTTCATTTTATTTATTAATAAAGAGTAAGAAATCCTTAATATCCACAGTAAGTTTTATTATTGTATTTTATTGGATAACATGAGTGATAGAAGTTAATAAGAGGGAACTTGCAAAGCATTATTATAATACTTACTGTATATGGAGTTTTAAGCTATCTGTACATATTGTACATGTCTATGTATTTCTCTGACAACATGTGAACACAAATATCTGTATCTCCTCGGGTCTTTAAAACAGGGTTGATCCTTTAGTTTGACATCACATTATGTATTTTCTTCTCTGCTTCGTCAACACCACTCAGAGCAACTTAATTAAAATAAGCTCGGCTGCTTTTTTCAGTTGTTTAGGCAATCAAAGCATTTACTTTAGAGGAAAAAAGAGACTGTGAGCATAAAAAAGACCAAAATCATAAACCCAAAGCTCCATGCTATAACGTTTAGTGGGACATAATGGCAGGAATGAAATGTTTTATTCATAAATTACATTTTCACTTGTTTATAATGGCTTTATTTATAACGGTTTTGTTACCCTAGAATGAGCTGTTTAACTACAGATTATGGTGATGCGTGGATTGGCTCCGACGCCATCCAAATCTGCATTTGTAAATCATCTGCATGCCACTCAGCCGAACAAATTATTTTCTCCAGTTTGGAGACCCTCACCCGATCACACCTTTCCATTATTTCTCAGCAAGCATGATGATGTGGCAAAACTATGCAGTGGGCTGGTATTTAATAAATAAACATTTATTCAAAGTAGTTTAGCTTAATTTTTTTTTTTTGTAAAATAAAAATGGCAACAGGTAGAGCTCATCACAATTTACATTCCAGTTCTAACAGCAGTGTGTTGAGCTGTGATTTAGTCTTATACAGAGGCAGCAAAACCACTTTTCTCCATCAAGAACACGGAACATAACACATTTAACAGTTGAAATGATAAAGCCAAACACAGAGCAAAGCAAAAGACGCATAGAGCTAGACGTAGTTCATATTTTAGAGAATGTAATTATTATTTTCCTCATTGATAATGTATTATTTCACCAACCTAACATCACCACTAATCATCATCTTAATTTTCACAACATGGTCCATCTGATTGGCAGATTAACCATGGTGCTCCTCTCTACCTATCCTTTTTACACTACCTCCAAACACCTACTATGTTTTCAGTTTAGACCAGAGATACGACTCATGTAAACTAAAAGCCAAGAACACGGGCTTTAACACAGGCTTTTGTTCTTTTTCCACACTTTCCACTGGGACGATAAGACAAGGGGTATTCAGCTGGTTGCATAATCTACAAATATTAAATATAAAATATTACACTTTGAACCTTTACCTAAAATGCTTTTGTTGCTCTGGTGTCATCATCCGCATCCACCTGGATCATGTCCAATTACATTTCCCAGATGTTAAGGAATGGTATCGTTGTAGGAGGCAGAGGTTAAAGGGATGTGTGTCGTGATGGTAAAACGCTGTTCTGGCCAAATCTCTACCTTGAAAAAATAAAGGTAAAACTAAAGCCTCATTTCCAGAAACATCGAATGTTGTCAATAAAGGTTAAGTGAAAGTTAAAACCGATTTAGGGGCAGATTAGTATTATCTCTGCTCTGAATCCTGGCAGTAGGATATATACAGTCAATACTACAGTATATGTTTTGGTTGCTAAGGAGGTAAAAGTGCTGATTTCCTGTAAGGCCTGAATGCAATATTAATGCGTGTTGGATTAGTTTGTTGCATCAAGCTGGCAGGGCCAGTGAGTCACCGCCTCCTGAAGCCATGCAGACTACTATACAGCAGTATGTGAGGAGGCTATGGTGAAGGGGAAGAGCTGAGTAAGAGAGGCAGAGAAACGGAGTGTGAAACAACAGCAGCTTCACGACGAGACAAAAAAAAAAAGGTCCCACAGGTTTCGACTGTCAGTACAAACCAAGCAGTGGTGAAAGTTGCCACAGACCTTTAGCAGAGCCCTAGAGGGAGACAGACTGGGGAGAAACAATGTGCCATCTTGCCTACTGCCACACAACATCCATCACACGCCTCCCTTTGATTACCTTAACCCTGACAATATGTGCAACCGCCAATACTCCTACGCCAGATCTACCAGCTTTCTCTACCACCTTCGCTTGTTTCTAGACCTCTCTGCCTCTATCTTCTCCTTACTTCATTCCTCTTTTTCATCCTTTTCTGTGTCACACTTCAGGTCAGGGTGGCATGTGGACAATAAATCTCCACTGCAGTTTCTGACATTCACCCTCAATCCAGGAAGTGCTTTGGCCGGCCAGAGGCAATACCAGCATTGCACATAAACTTTCTGTCTTGAAAACTATTTGGGTAGGCAGAAAGTCAAGGTGGAAGCTCTGGGAGTGTTATTTGGCAAGCAAGCGAGAAAACTAAAAGTGAGAGGGACTAAAGAGCAAAGGGTAAAGGGATAGATTTGCTGGAAGAACAGGGAACCTATTTGGTCCAGATTAATATGATGAATTGCACAGAACAGCAGCTTTTACTGAGCTGTTATTTTCTTTTATTTGCCTTTTGTTCTCCCTTTAACTACAAAGTGATGCCAAAGGTCTTCAATATTCTGGATCCTCACAAACTCACTGTTAAGGACATACAGGCAATGGCGAAATGTGTGAAAATGTAGATATTTTCTGTAGAATAATCAACACAGTCACTTCCGCTGCTCAGAGGAGATGCAGGATATTGGTTCCTATAGTGGCGTGTTAGAAAACCTGCATCCTGTCATCAAGGTAAGAGCGTTTATTACTAAATTTCATGGCAGTTTTTCATATCGTTTCAAGGTCTGAAAGTTCCACCACTGCCGTTGAGTTCATCAGGTTTGAAGGTGAGACTTCTGAACCACACTATGGATTAGATAGGCTTTATTGTCTTGATGCTGGGTCATACTTTATCCTAGAGAAAACAGGGGTAGGCAGGCCTTGCATAGCCAAGAACCTTGAGTATTTAATCATGTCTGTGCAGAAAAAAAAAAGAAAAAAGTACGGTCTCAGTTATGTGAAGAAAAGGTAGAATAACACATCTTTGTTAGGATGAAAAAATAGGAACACAACAAAACTACTCAAAATAAAATAAAAAACACACTAATATGAATAGTTTTCTAGAGGTCTATTCATCCCGCTCCTCTAAAAAAAGTCTGTCCACATGACAATGCAAAAACTCTACAAACTGTTTTATTATTTGTATAATGAGAAGTTAAATTCTAACCTGCTGTCCAGGTTGTAAAAGTCTATTCTTTATATTATGTGGATTTTGCACTTCTGTAACACTAATATATCTGTATCCCTAATGTATCCATGCTGACCATGATCTTTTGCAGGTAATACACTGACTTATACACTTGTATGCCCTATATTTGTTGTTTCAGGTGCATGTTCATTACACAGAGCAACAATAGACATGAATGTATTAAGGTGTAATGTGTGTTTTTCTGATTTCTTTTGCCATGTACCTATATACATAGCCAGGTATGTGGGAAAACAGATATGTTCTAATGCGTTTTTTTCCTTCCATCCACATGAAAACAACAGTTTAACAAGGATTTCTGATAACTTCAGCCAAAGTAGACATTTTGGAAGGCTCCATTTTCATGGTTGTGCATGTACAGAGAGGACACAGTAGGATTTTTAGGGTCCTGAACGTCACAGTGTGTGACAAAAAAATGCACCAATGTCATGTGTGTGACTTTTGTTTATTGTAACTCTAACCTTATGATAGATCTACTGTGTATTTATGCAGGTTTGTGTAGAGGATGGAACATGTCTGAAAATGATCTGCTGTGTACTGATGTTATTATTGTAAACAGGTGGGGAAATATGTGTTCTATAAATACTCAGTGAAGTGTTTACATGGCCTCTGTTTTCCCTGTCCACATGCCTACACACAAACTGGAGTTTTAAAAAATCTAGACTCTGGGAAATCCACAAAGGGAAAATATTAGTGCAGCAAAATATCCATATAGTGTGGATTTCATAGATGATTTAAAACTTGACATGAACTGATCAAAAATGGCCTTGAACATGAGAGTTTCTGAGTAACAAATGACTCAACTCAGAAGATGAATGTGAAATGCTTCCTCAGTCCTGCCACGGTCTTCACTGTAGATCAAAACAACCAACACGAGACACCTTAAAAGAAGAGGTCTGATCCCAAATAGAGTGTGATTCCACCTAGGTCCAATGCAAGCATCCAAACCTCATCACTATTTTACAGAAATAGGTGTTCGTCTTAAAAAAGGACCTCCTCCCTACATTCACCTTCTTCCCCCGATCTCAGACACATTCTGCCCAAAAAGCACCGTATACAGTCTCATGCGGTGTGTAGTGATGCAGTTTGTTTTGCTTGGATTATTGTGTATGTGAAAAGAAACCTTACCGAGGGGAAAACGCTCCAAGTTTACAAACTTGTCAACTGACTGGGACCACAGCAAACAAACTAAAGGCATGAAAACGCTCTAAGGGATGACATGGATATGAGTACACCTCTGCCGAATAGCAAAGAAAGAAATAAGCACAAATACATGGTGTAATCTTGTCACATACACACAAATAACTCCAGCACATTGCTCCATAGTTAATACCCTTTATCACACACACACATAAACTTCCACAGTCACAGTCAGTGAGGTAATAAAAGCTATTGCTCCTCCACCTCTGTCATTTAAATCAAGCACGATTTCCACCTATCCGAGACCTATAGTACTTCCCACTCTCATAAAGGGGTGGTAATATTATCCATGGATGTGAAAGAAATAAAAAATGATGGAAAACTGCACAGAACAGGCTTTTGGAAACTATGTTTTTAATAAAGGCTGATTTCATTTGTGAAGCAGACTGTGATAGCAGAGGGTGAACGACGCCTCAGCAGAATATGAAAAGAGAAGATAATGTTGTCTGTGATGCATGAGTGATATCATACCGCAAGGCCAACTGCCTCCTTCTATTACACTTATTAAATTATTTTGCAAGTTATTTTGTCTCCGTACACCCTGCGTGACTGTATCGATCTCGGGCCTGTCCATCATCCTGTGTGTCGATGTGTGTCTCGCTTACCAAATCTAGCCGACGATTGCATCTGAGCGATATCAGCAGTTAAGAAATAAGACTGTTGTTCTATTGTTTACTGTCTGCTTCTTTCTTTCCAATATATAATATACTGGCACAGGGCGCTCCCAGTGGGGATCTCTGTCTGTCATTTCTTTCCTTTGCTGACTCCATCTTTCTTCTGTTCAACAATTTTTGTCTTTCGATCCTATGCCCTGAGGTGGTTTTTTTAGTTGATTTACCTTCTCTATCCCTCTTCAGTTTCTCTGCTACCTTTGTCCTCGCTTTCTACCCTTTCATCTTTCAGTGCTTATTGATTTCCGCCGTCAATACGATCCTCCACATGAATACAAACAAGGCCATTTGCATGACTATCAATCAATATTAAAAAAAAAAAAAAAAGAGAAAAAAATCCAGGGACGATTCCTCCCTGTTGTTGATGATGTGAATGTGATCTGTGTGAGCAGCTGCAGGAAACAGGCCGCAACGACAACTGTATTCTGGGGGATTTTGGCACAGAGGAAGAGTATGCTCCACTTGGTGCGATTTTACAGGTGGAGTGGCATGGATGATCACGTATAAAGACCAGTGTATGTCCCTTCATCTCTCCTGAGATGAAGCTGGACAGCAGTCACAGCATTTGTGAGTAAAGCTGCAAGATCGTAGCCCTGAGCATAGTGAACAGTGAGATGCTAGTCCTCCCCTGGAGCTAGATGGCAGCCCTAAACACACAGGAAAAAAAAAAAAACATTTTCAGCAGCTTAATGCTTCAGACTAATGGTAAACTGTGTGTGTTTATGTGGAAGGACAGTGAGCCTCAGGTAGACAGACGAGGGTTGAGGCAGGTCTCGATATGGCATGTACTTCAAACAGACATTCAGGACGAATCACCAAAACCTTGTGTATGTCTATGTGCGTGCATCGTGCTCTGTGGAGCCAGCCGGTGCAGTGTAGCTCTAAATTTAGAGGGCTCTTTAGTCAGAGTCATCTATCATTCAACACAACCCCTCCCATGAGGAAGTGAAATTCAGAGTGAAGGTAAAATAGCAACACAGATAAGGGACGGAGAGAGACGCCTTTTGCTCTCTCATCTGTTAACGCCGGCCACATATTTAAATCAGAACAGAATTCTGACTTTAATTTATTATAATAGTGTAAAAAAGATGAGAAGACGATGATCTTTGGTGATAATTACCCTTTTCTGCTGTTTCAGTTATTATGAATTACCTGCTAAATGGCAAAAATCAGAGAATATGTGCCTCCTATTACACTCATCTGTGTGTCTAGTTCGTGGATCCCAATTTCACCGCCCTCATTTGCACATTAATTTGGTGAAAAATTGGAGACAGCTGTGTGTGCTATTATTTCAGCCTGTGGTGATGCTTTGTGTTCCTCATCGCAGGTTTTTTGGGCCTGAGAGACACCAATAGTGTGGGTTTTGAGTGTGTACGCAATATATTGTCTTGTCTAACCTCCCCCCCTTGCTCCGAGTGAAACAGATGTTGTGCGGACCATTGCAGTTGCTCACAAAACCGCTCTTTTTTTTCCGACTTTATGATATAAACACCTTAATTTCATAAACTCATCAGGTAGTGTGGTCCCTCAACATCCTGTAGTTTACTAACAAGGAGTTTCTGATGACAGCAGTCAACAACAGGCAATTTGGAAATGCCAGATGTTCGGTGCTCAAATTGTGCTCAGGAGATGTTTGTTTTGACAATAAGCACAGAGCAGTTAGGAGGGAACTGTGGCTGAACAACACACCAAAAAGTTGGCCAAAAAGTGCTGTTTTGCATCTTTTAATGCCATGAGTGAGAATTCATTCAGGCAGAGTTATAGAGCAAGCACTGTTCTGAAGTTCTGTTGTGATCTTTTATTCCCACCCATGAAAGAGCATGCACAGATAGTTAAGACAAAAGTGTTTCAGGGGGAGTCATATGCTATTATTTGGCTTTCCTAATGTTGTGATAAGATCTTTAAAAACCAATTAAATATTAAAATTAATAAAATTAAAAATACCATTTGGAAAATGTAATTTTTTTTTTTGGGGGGGGTCTCAAATTGTTGCAGTTGCAGTGTGAGACTGATGTCCTACACTAATGTGGATATTTTGCAGAACAGATATTTTTCTCCATGTTTGGACATTTCGTCTGCATGGAAATAGTGTTTAAGCTTCCAAAACTACATTTTTAAAAACATTTCCACATTTTTTGTGTGTATCCATGTGGACTGGGTTAATGGAGAGATTGGAAAATGACAGCATTACATCCCAACTGGTGAATGTCTGGTTCTTCTTTATATAATGAACCTGGATCTGAAACATCAAATCAAAGGGGTAGAAGTCAGTGTGTGACCTGCAGTAAATCGAGGTCAGCACATACACCTGAACCAGGGTTATGGCGAAATCCACATAGATCATTTTCATACCTAATAGTCCTGTTTATTTAGTACATTTAGGGTTTCGACATTCAGCTGGTCTGAGTTTTCTTTCATGTTGCACTTGAATAATGTATTCCCCTCCTTGCTTGTGGTGGCACTACAATGAACAAGGAACTTTGCTCATCTATTGGTTAATGAAGAGCAACTTCCATTTCCATTGCTTGCATTTACCCATAATGCCCTGTGTTGTAGTTCGTTTTCTGTATTTGGGTCAACTGAGGCGGACTGAGACCTTCGTTTGTACGTGGACCAGTTCCCTTCTTTGATCCACATCAGAGTTCATTTGCATATCCATACCTCCCCAGACGAATTGGACTTTACAAGCAAATGAACTGCAGTCCGATTAAGCAGGGATTGTGTGAATGCATCCATAATGTAAATAACTCACTTCTACACTTTCATAACTTAACTTGTTGCTGCTAAACTTCATGACAAATTAAATCCCCTGCATCTCCTACAGCCAGTATTATCCGCAGTGTCTGTACTTTAAAGTCCAATAGAAACAATGGTATGTCCCAGCATTTGTACCAGTTTGTTATTATTTTTTCAATGTTGTATGGACATAAATATTTTGTAAAACAAAAGTCATCTAGAAAGAATAATTAAAAAAAAAAAAACAGGAAGAAAATATCCACTTCTGAAATACTGTATTTGTGTCAGTGTGGATTGGACACGTATGCGTGGAATACGCTTAACATATATGATAGTGGTTTTATTGACATGCTGCTCATCCATGTGATTCTAGCTTTTATACACTGAGACGTGGAGTTGGGATGAAAAACTTAGGAGTGTAGTTGAGACATATTGATGATTCCAGTCAGCCTTCAGAGACATCAGTGAATCAGTCATTGGTCCTAACAAAAAGAAATACTGATAAAGAAATATTGAATATTGACTGATTTTCTGGAAGGCCTAATTCCCACACTGAGGCCGAATTAGAGGTGCAAAGTATTAAACTTCAGTATTTCTCTTATTTTGGTTCAAGTTTCTACTTCATCCATGTGAGACAGCCGTATGTCCAGCACTATATGAGTGTCACCATTACATTTGATGTTTTCACGTTTCTGTCTAATGGTTAAATCTGAAAAAGTCCCTTTAAGTATTTCTGTCTGTTAACATTTGGAGAAACTTAATTGTTTTCCATGGGGTATGTGATGTAATAATGTGCATTAAAAGTGGGCTCTGCATGTACATACCATTTACATCTCAATTATCCAGGTTGTTTTTTACTCATTCTTCTTGCAGCTGGAGGACTTGAGGTGACCTCTCATTGATTTTCTCCATTTCCAGTCCCTGTGCTGTGTCAGATGAGGATGTGATGCAGGCTTTTTTCTATCTGTGCTATATGCGCTTCCATTTGTCAAATTGCGAAACTTCCTGAAAAAATGGATGCTGCGAAGCACACTAAAAGCTAATGTGCTGCAACCTCAAAATGTACCTTTTTTTAAATAAGATTCTCCTGTATGTGCATCCAGTGGCACAGTCCATCCATCCATCCATTTTCTGAACCCGCTTAATCCTCACTGGGGTCGCGGGGGTCACTTGGAGCCTATCCCAGCTACTTAAGGGCAAAGGCGGGGTACACCCTGGACAAGTTGCCAGTTCATCGCAGGGCTGACACAGAGACAAACAACACTCTCACATTCACACCTATGGGCCATTTTAGATTAACCAATTAACCTATCAGTGCATGTTTTTGGATGGGGGGAGGAAGCCGGAGTACCCGGACAGAACCCACGCAGACACGGGGAGAACATGCAAATTCCACACAGAAAGGTCCCACTGACTGGTGTTGGGATCGAACCCAGGACCTTCTTGCTTGTGTGAGGCATTAAACTTAAATTGAAAACGTGGGTTTCAAGTGTTAGAAATACCAAGGAAATGTTTTCCAAACTGAAGTACACTCTTCTTCTGCCAACCAGCTACAATTACCGGCTTCAGATGATAAGTTTTATTTCTGTTTGTCAAAAGAATAATAAAACCTAACTTGCGGTTAAAACAGAGCAGAGGAAAAGACTGAATTTTCTGGACACTTCGATATGCAAAAGACTTTTTTTTTTACTACTATTTTTTTTACTTCTTGGTTCATTCAGAAAACACATTCAAGATTGGCTAGTCTCTTTCTTTGAGACGCTTCAATAAGAGACTGTATTTAAGGAACATGAAAATGTGCACAAAAGACATGTTCAATACAAGCTCAATACAAAGCCCCTCAATGAAGTCAATAAAAAACTAAGGCCATCTCTTTCAACAATACACAGCGCAGATAGTAAAGCTTCAAAAATACTAAATCATGCCCAGCACAATAAGCCCGTGCACAAAGACTGAGACAACTCTGTGCCTGCTATTAACAGATAGTGTACGAGTTTTTTTCAGCAGGTAAAACTAATATCTGCAACCACCATCTTCCCATATTCTAGTCATTATGTCGCTGCTCACAATGCCTGATTGGATTGTATGAGAAATTAATTGGACTTCTGTGATAAATCAATGAAGGAAGAGGAGGGGATTCTTCCATGCAAGGGCTTTTTGGGTTGGAGATATTCAGAAGTTCATTTGGTTTAAAAGACATTAGTAGAGGAGGAGGAAGTGGCGAGAGGCGAGGCGAGATAGCGACTTAATGAAAGTTTCCTTTTATGCCCCAGGGTTTCAGAGACAACTATTAACAAGAGGGAGGGCGATGAGAAAGGGGTAAAAAAAATGAGGAGATTCACAAGTACCCAGGAAACTTTACAGTTTAACAGCTATTGTGCAGCTTGTTACAAAGATGTATGTGGCGGGAGCAGAGTTGGTAAAAACTTTTATCACCAAGAGGTAAGAAATGAAAAAATTCAGATCAATTTAGACAAGACGACAGAATTAAAATCTGAAACCACAGGAAAAGTCAAATGCAAACTAATCTAAAATGTTACTATCTAAAAATAAATGTATTAAATGAAGCGCTGGAGGAAACCATCTACATGGGGTGTGTAATGTATGGAAGTCGTCTTGCATTTCTGACATAGTGGAGTAAATACAGGTAGAACGGCTTCACAGAGGCACACACCAATGACCCTTTTAATTGCTTTCAATATTATGAGCATTAATGAAAGACATACAGTACTGTGCAAAAGTCTAAAGCTGCCTTTAACTCTTGTTGTATTTGCAGGGTTGAAGTGAGCATGCACATTTATTTCTCATTTTCTTTTCTTCAGATACAAGAAAATGCAGGAAATATGTGGACAGCCTTAAAAAACAGAACTAAATGGGTTCTAAAGGTTAAAGTCACTATTTAGTTCAACCCTTGACTCCATGAAAAGAATCAGCACAAACAAAAACATCTGACGTGTTGAATGAAACCTGTTATAAAACATCAGAAAATTAATGCAATAAATCTCATATCGTCTGAATAAAAGGATGAAAGACATGTTAAGTGCAAAGGAAGGTCACATTAAATACGACCAGTTAGGTTTATAGAAGCTTCTTATAAAATGTAGTTTTTACTGCTCTACATACGTCACACAACCAGATCGGATCTTACAGTAATACAGGGAAATACAGAGAAAGGTATATGTGTGGTCATTACAGCTGCACTAAACCAACAAACCTAATGTTGGAATAGGAGTTTTGCACAGTTTTGTATATCAATGAGAACAGAGGACACAGAAGTTTTCATTAATTCTGAGCCATTGTAATCATAGCGAAATCACTTCAGCTCTGGTGATGTTGAAGCTGCAGAGACATCTTCAGCGGGTGTGAACGTGTTGTCACCTCTGTGACTTTTGGGTGTGTTTTTACAGTCTATATACTTCAACAGTTTTACAACAAACAGCAGCTT
Source organism: Apogon talboti (assembly GCA_037367365.1). Lineage (NCBI taxonomy): Eukaryota > Metazoa > Chordata > Actinopteri > Kurtiformes > Apogonidae > Apogon > Apogon talboti. Next base: position 8,089,286 of record JAPQRQ010000006.1, read on the forward strand.
TCAGGCAGATTCAGACAAAATCAGAAAATGATTGTCTCTCACCATTAACTACAAAGCAATTTTTTCCCCAGATAAAATCTTGTGGGACACAAGTGGAATGGGCAGGACTTTGGCTTTCTATTGTCAAGGAGATACAGTATTTAATTTTATTTTATCAACACCTGCTTTCATTCAATTCACGTGAAACTGTTGATGTAAACTGACTGTAATGGAGCTGTGGCAGATATGGTGGATACTGTAAGGGGAATGCATGTGGAATGTAACATAAATAACTTAACCTGACAACAAAAGGCATTCATGGCGTCTGTCCATTGGAAGTTATTTTACACGGTGGTGCTAATAACTTAATATAGATAAAAATATGTGCACAGATACAATTTAGAAACCTTGTTCTTGTGACTCCAACATCTTGGTATACAAGTCTGTGTTCTCCTATTGCAATTATAATATATTGTCCTTCCACTCAATCAGTGGTTTTTGTGTGTTCATTCAAAATGAATGTTTGCAGACGTTACCATCTACAGAAGGAACGGTCCTCTTCCATGGATTCCAGCATGAACTCTAGAGATGGTGTTCGTCTTTGTCACTTCATCTGCAACCTCACTGCTAACATGTCAGTAAATCCCACACTCTGGTTCATTAAAGATGCTCTTGGCAGGATGTCAGCCAGACTGCTTTAAAACATTAAAACTGGAGCAGGGGGCGGTTCTTCCACTGTTCCTTCAATCAGTAAATAAGTGAAAGAAAGGCTCTTTAAGTAATGACGCTCACCTTTGTAATGGAAAACCCAGGGATTTTGCAAGGTGTAGTATCTTTACTAAGCGTGGGATCTAAAAAAGTACTGTTTTAAAAGATGAAAAGAGAATAGAAACCCAGAGGATATGTCAGACAAGAAAATAGTGACTCTACAGGAGCATAAGTCTAAATTCCTCCCGACAACGCCTCACACACAATGTGCAGTCAGGACGCTGATGTATGACTTCTTCCATGCTGTCCCCCAATCAAGAACAGTGATCTGTCTGATCAAATTAGTCCTGTGTGCTGCTTCTGGATGGCATGGCTCAGCTGTGAGACTTTCCCCCATATCAGATGTCCCCGCTGGGTGAGCATAGGGTCTTGAGAGTCGAGGTGACCTGTCTGACTTTAAGACAGCATCCTTGATCAACAGACAGCTGCTATGGACACGCACACACACATGCACACACGCCTGTGAACTTGCTCTGTTTGCCTGTTTTGTTCAAGCATTCATCACTTTGAAGTTTTCTGACACATGACATATGATGAGGACAAACTCTACTTTTTTTTTTTTTTTTTACCCAAAATGAAAATCACTGCCACACCTAAATGGAGCTTTAGTTAAAAATTGAATGAGAAACTTTAAAATTATTAAAAACTGCGTATTTTAAGTCACGATTCATTGAATCCATGTGTTGAATTTTTTAGTATTTTTCTACAACATTCCTAGTCTTGCCCTACTTTAGCCAGCATTTCTCTGCCAAAAAAACCCCTCTTGAAAATGTGTTTGCAATCATTTCCAATTCTGATCCTGTGTCACGTAAGTAGGTGTTTTATCTCTGGATATATTTGATTCCTCGGAAAAACATGTCATGCAATGGAATGGCAGGGTATGGAAAGAAAAAAATGCTCTAGCTGTAATGAAATGCCGAGTGGCTTCATATCCATGGCAAATATGTGTTGAGAAGTTGCTAAATTTACATATAAACTGGAGCGATGCGAGCTCACCATGACTGAGGCTGTGTGTAAAGGTGTTTTTGAGCCTGATGTGAAACCAAGTGGCGAGGTCCTGTGGACAGCTGCTGTGAAATAACCTTAGGCCACGATCTGCAAACTGAGCCCCAAATTTTACAGGGACTCTTCTATTACTGGTGCACAAACACAGACCTGCAGGGATTAAGTTAGAAAACAAATCCCACTGGATTTTAATATAGGTTTAATCCGAGCAGCTTTATAAGACACCGGTACATAACCTACTTTCTAAATCCACAAAGGTGAGCTGAGCTTTTATACTGAGGTCACATTTCACAAGTTCACCTGTCCGTGGAACGTGTCCTAAAAGCAGCGACGTACCTGCTCCAGTTTCCAGTGGAACTCTGCTGGTCTGAACGTGTCCACAAGGGTGAAGTCTCTCCTCAGCAAAAACACCAGGCGGCAATTATGGACATACAGTGAGTAGTGATGACGGTTCATCTCTGTAAGAGAGAAATAGGGGGTTGACACCAGGGACCAGTTGACTGTCAGATAAATCCAGTCTGGCATCTAGCTTTATGAAAACATACAGCCTGAGACACTACATCGAAGGAGGACAGCTTTCTGACAACTTTTCATACGAGAAGTTCCACAGTAAAATCATGCCTGTTGGCAAAGCAGCAATGTTGTTACTATATTTGTTAAGCTGCATTATTAAAGAAATCTATAGTTTGTATTGTGTTAAAGTGACATTTTCTCCAAATGTACCCCCGAACGATCATGACCAACTTTTGTATGCCTAAAGCACCGACAAAAGGCCACAGTAACTAAACACAGATATAATATTAAAAAGTTACGAGTTGTATAGACTGTGATTATAACTTTAATTCAACCAGTGCTGATTCAACATGCTGGGAGAATATTTGTCTGTGCATTTAAGTATATTTACACATATTTAAAGATGAATGAGGTTATGTAAATCTCAGACTCTTTCTGTGCTCCACTTAGTGGTTTCTTGCTGTAGTGTAAGCTTTAATCAGTGCATTCTCATGCAGTCCGCTGTAGTTGTAAATAATGACTATTACTAGGGGTTCCATAAAGAGCTCCCTCTTACATGTGACTGCCAGATTTTCAGTGAAATGATGACCCTGATTCTTGTCACCAAAGTTCCAGATTAGAGACCTGGACACTGATAGATCCATTTGGATGACTTATGATGAATGGTGTATTGTATATGGTTTAACATTTCAACTTTCAATTACATGGTCATGGATCATGCATTGACTGGGTCATCAATTCAGGTCCTGCTTTAGATTTTAAGTTGATGCACAGTGGTCCCTTGTTTATCGCGGGGGTTATGTTCTAAAAATAACCCGCAATAGGTGAAATCCGTAAATGAGTCAGCTTTATTTTTTACAATTATTACATATGTTTTAAGGCTGTAAGTCCAACTTTTTGTGTAATGGTTAGCATCTTCGTCTGCCTTTTGGGTGCGACCGCAGGTGCCTTTGTCGGTGCAGAATGTTTCATCGACATTGTGGGTTTTGTTGGGGAGAAAACTTGCAAACATACAGCACTTCAGAGTCACACTGCTAGTGATCGAACATTTATGTAAATTTGGCAAGCTGAACGCATTCTGTACTGTACAGGAGACACGGCACGGAGGAGACTGATTGAAAATGGTCTACAGTCCCTTAGCCAATCAGGATGCAGAACACAAACGCTGTAAAAAAAAAAAAAAAAGCATGCAAAATTGCACTAAAAAAAATCTGCGAAACAGCAAGGCCGCGAAAGGTGAACCGCGTTATAGTGAGGGACAACTGTACTGCGAATGGCAAACCCAATTTCAGTCATGAAAAGACTGTAATATTATACAAATGACTATTTTGTTCAGGGATCAGTTAATTTAAAGACTCCACTTTAAAGGCACAGTATGGAGGATGTCCCTAAAAATGTTCCATATAATCATTTATGACCTGGGTGGGACGGTGGTGCAGTAGCACTGTCACCTCACAGCAAGAAGGTTTTGGCTTCAAATTCCATCACCAGAGACCTTTCTGTGTGGAGTTTGTGTGGGTTTTCTCCTGGTACTCCAGTTTCCTCCCACCATCTAAAGACAGGCACTAACTTTAGGTCAAGCTAAAATTACCCACAGATGTGTATGTGAGAGTGATTGGCTGTTCTTCTCTATCTGTTGACCCTGCGTTGAACTGGTGACATGTCCAGGGTGTACCCCGCCTTCACCCATAGGTAGCTGGGATAGGCTCCAGCAGCCCCGCGACCTTCTCGACAATAAAGCGGTTCAGAAGATGACTGACATTTATGACCTTCTAGATATGTGTAGTGGTATATTTATCTGCAGAAACCCCTCCTGGTGCCTATGTCTCCCTTCTTTCCAACCTTTAGACAGTCATTAAATGTCGACAAACATGGCTGACAAACAAAAATGCAGTCTTTGCAAAGCTCATTCTATAGTGAGTGACTATAGGGTGTGACTTTCACCTGCTTGTTAACCCTGAAGGAGAGGATAAGTATAAATATCAGTGCTGAACTGGCCTGTTTTCTGTTTGACAGATGCTGGCGATGAGCTTAGTTACCCAAAATCATGGGGTTTTCCATTACAACAAATGTGATGTTTCAACAGTTTTACATTATTATACACCATGTCCAGAGTCAATCTCCTATCAGCCAAAAAGTGTAAGCAACGGACATTGTTACAGAGCATATTTTTATTTTTAGTTAGAAGTGTCACATCCACCTGTATGAAACACCTGCTCTGTGGTTTGGCAGCCAGTTGAAGCAGGTTTACTGCATGAACAACAGAAAAAAGCTTATCTGAAGACACTTACAAAGACACTCACATGAGCACTTGCTGTCGCCAAATTAACAAATTAGCTGAGGTTTTTTTTTTTTTTGCAGATTTTTGTTCTCTTGTGTTCACCATATGTCTACAAACTTATCTCAGTTAAATTGCTGGCATTGTTAGTATATCCTCGTCTGCTGATTTGTATAACACTAATGACCTGACGATATAATACACACACAATACATTCATCCACTGCTTTTAAAATACATAATCCAATGGGCATTACATTAAATCAGTGCATCCGTCCCTGTGGATAATACTCACCAGTCTTATCAGAGTTACAGAGCAGGGTTTCCTTCTCAGCTCTGAGTCCAGGACTCGGCCCGTGTTTCATCCATGTTGCTATAGTGAACTGGTCTGTCAGATTCTGCGGTACCACCCAGTCTGGAATTTTAGCGGCCTGACGCCCATCGAACCTGAAGATCAAGTCACTGTCTCTCCCGCTGTCAGTCACCAGGGAAGCTGTCCAGTTTGTGGCAGCGCTGGGGGCAGGCAGAAGGTCAGTGCTGCCTGAGGAGGCCCCTGGGGTCATCACCGTGGGCACAAATAAGAGGTACGGTAGAACATGTGTCAATAACAATCATGGCAGATATGCAGTGTATATTGGCCTAACCTTGGCTATGATTACTTATGAGTATGGCAGATGGCAAGGCTTAATATGTAATCAATGGGCCGAGATGGATAGAGGATGTGGGTATTGATTCATGGCAAATGAAACTGACTTTCAAAAAGAAGGAGATGTGAGTCACCGCTCACAAATTTAGCGCATAGCTCGCCAATAAAACACACCTCTAAGGAAACAGAGAGAACATATTGACCGAGTACTATGGTAACACAAGCAGAGAACACACACCAAAATGCCTTGTTGAAAAGAACAGCATGTTAAGTGAATTTCATTTGTGTGATCCCTATACTATCTCATAAACAAACCATTTATTTCATCACTGAACTGACTCTTCCTATAGCCTTTTTCTGTTTAGTATATAAAAAAAACCAAAACTCCATCATTCCTTTGACACAGAAGCTTGATGTTGAAGATGTTTTGTTTTGTTTTTTCCAAGCTGTCACCTTGACTAACATTATTTTTGCCACGTCTCTCACCTTGCTCCCCAATGTATTTGACATGCCCTTACTGATCTATCTTTGCCAGTCAGTTTGACAGAGAAAAATGCATTTCATGCTTTAAACCGCATTTATAAATAGTCTGTAACAGCTTACGGATGGTAATAAATCAAAGTAATACTGGAACCATGCTGTTCAGAGAAAAAAAATGGGCAATGTCAGATTTCACCACGTCTCCCTTGTCCTGTCATACAATTGCTACATGCATATGATCCTTTCTACCAATACTACAGCATTAGCACATTAATTGATGTTTTTTTCTTGTCTGTAAAGCTGTGTTTTTTCCCACCTCGTACTCACGACAGTGTCGACGCTGACTCCACTAATTAGATTCCCTCAGTAAATAAATACGCATCGACTTCTCCAGCACCCCGCTGCAGCCTTCTCTTTGCCCGATGTCTTTGTACATTATCTCAAATTGATTGTGCTTTAAAAAAGCAATTACAATTTATTCTGTTCGCTATCAGATAACGATTATGAGGTGCCTGAAAAGGAGTCTTTAGTGGTAAACCATGCATGGACCGTGAGCCAGGGGAGGCAGGGAGGGGACGTTATGCATTCAGATGAGATGGAATGGGACTTGTGAAGACCGTTAGTCAAAGATGATGACTCCAGCCCCCCTGCTGGTAGTGCAGCGTGGGTGGGGGGTGGGGTGCGGGTAGACTCGGTTACTTTGTCGGCGCTCTGGGCACCGACACGGCGGCTCGACTACTCATCAGTCACTGAGACGGAAGTGTGGCTGCATCTGGGGCGGCTAATGCCCTCTCTCTGTCATATCATTAGTGCCACAGCTTTAAGTTGCCATTCTGGTGCCCTCATTTAGCACAGGGGTTTACCAGGGACACAAGCAGAGATAAGACGGCAACATGGACTGGGAGCTTTCAGAAGTTGGTGTAAAAAGGGCACAGACAGGTGCCTAGGGCCTTCTTTCACCCTAATAGTCGGAGCCCGGATTATTCTGAAGCTTTTAGCAACAGCTTACTTCTAATTCACAACATTAACTTTTCATTTGCATTCAAGTCAGAAGTCATCTTTGATCAGTGATATGCTGTATATTCTACACATTCGCCATAGCCACAGGTCCCACTGTCATGTGATGTGCTACTACACGCAAGAAAGACCAACTTAATCTAAGCTCCTTGTCATTCAGGTCACAGAAACACAATTATGGTGTTCAGAACATTGCACAAATGGCTTTTTTCAGACAGCAGAACCAACCACAGAGTTTCTGAAGAGATTTCTCCGAGTAGGTCTCACGGTCACAGCCCTTCCCGATGTGGCTGGTCTGCAGCTCCACCGTGGTCCTCACTGACGACAGCGGACCGCCACAGGTCTCCAGATGCATCTTGGGAAACAGCTGCTTACTACCTGTTCCTGGTTCATAGTCCACTCGTTTATTCCAACCTGGGGGAACAGCGAGAAGCAGTGACAACGTTAAGATACCTGCAGAGTCTGAACCCAGGGGCGGAAACACCAACCGACTGCAGATTATTACCTGAAATCATATCTGACTTTCAGAGGCCTACTGGTTGTTTGTTATTGTGTGTTTTTCACCTCATTTTGCGCATTTAGGCTGCCATCAAAACAAGACTCCATTTCCAATATTTCACTGACATTGATGTTTCTGGCATCACAACTCAATATCCTCCTGGCAGAATGTGGCTGGCTAATGAAATTGCTGCATTGTTGTTGGAGTGCAGTGCAGTAGGCTACCTGCATTAACGGCAGCAGTCATTACACTGTCACTGTCTGTCCTGTCAGCTGTGAATTGTGTTTTCTGTCCAGACAGGCTATTATTTTGTGCTGTGGTGATGGTTTTGCTTTTCACTTCATGATTTTTTTTCCCTGGCTTTGTGGTATGTATTTGTCTTTCTCTGTGCAAAGATAAAATGAGAACGTACGATAAAATTATGAATCCAATTTAATGGTTAAATGAGTTCTGTTTGCTGTGTGCCAATCTCCCTCATTACCTTAGTTCAAACAGTGTACTGGGCATGCCCATAAATGTCAGAATATTCCAACATTTGCTCAGTCAGCCTGTCAGTCCAGTTCTTGTGTCATTCTGCTGAAATTTTGCATCATCAGTGAATGAAACTTTTTCTTTAACAGAAAACTACACCACCTCAGAATCGGTGCCCAATTTCTAACTTTCCATAAGTGCTGGTAACACAATCAGCTTAAGTTCCATCCATCTGCATGTCGCGGTAGACTTGCTGGCTTTGAGCTGGAGGCATAAATGTGATGTTGAGCTGACTGGAGAAGAAAAAGAAGAAAAAGAGCTCTTTGTTGCACACCAGTCTGTTAAATCTGCCATGTTTGTGTCCCTGCGCATTCTGCTCAAATGCACACACACGCTGCATCTTTTTTGTAGTTGATTTACCTCCTCCAGACTGCGATTGTTGTGGGATGCTGCAGCACTGTTACTATGGGATTGTCAGTAACTGTGATGAGAATAGGTTCAAACAATGGTGTGAGCTAAACATGCAGTTATGAAAAAAGGATAGAAACATAAAAGCTTCGACTGCATTGTCTCTGCACTATATCTTCCTCACACATACACATTTCTTTTGTAAGCAGCTGCTATAGAAACTATAAGAAACTTACATCTTTCCACACGTTGATTTCACTTTAGTGTATCACCCACTTCTCTAGTGTGTGATCATTTTGGACCAACTGTTCAAAGATCAGAAGATATGGTCTTAGATTTATGACGTGCTTACATGTTTGTCAGGCTAAAGGCAGTGACTCCACTGAGTAAAGGAGACCAGTGGAATCTCTCTATGTGGTGGCAAAGTCAATATGTGACCTTGATGAAATTCTTGGTCACTCTTACAGCAAATTTTCAAGTGCTTCTCAAATCAGCCTTCCTCTTAGTGGCTAATAATGCAAAGCAGGTTGTTTTGTGTTAGAAGGACATTTTCCTCTTATTATCTACTGTTAAGCAATGCATCGTCTTGTGAAACCAAATCTGTTTTCCTGGACTCTCAAATGTAGAGTGGAGGCTGCACGAAGCTTTATATTTGTCCTCATGACACATTCTGGTAAAAACATAAATCATCCTCAAAAGTGAAACAATACTGTTAAACATGTATAGTTTTATGCTAAAGCTTATTTTTTTTCTACACTTTGATTTGCAACTGCCATGCTGAGTAAAAACACTGATACTACATCTCTGAGATTCAGTACAGAGAGTGAGTATTGGTGGTAATAACACTCCATTGACATCTAGAAGTCAAATGACCTGTGGAGAACGTGGTTTTAAGACTACCCAGCTGGCTCTATATCCAGAGGGAGAGAGCAGGACAGGGCTGGTTAAGGATGCATGGGAAGGAGCAAGGGAATCTGGAGGGATAAATGGGAGGTAATGGATTGAGGACACAGTGTGCATGTAGAGATGTGAGACAGGGCTGGGCTGAGTTTGGAAGTGGGTGATTAACGTTCATGGATTTAACAGCATTGGACAAACATGACAGATACAGTAAGAAGAAGAAGAGATTAAAGCCCTATTTGCACTGGCCTAGGACAGACTATTATCTATGGACTTCCAGTAATTTGTAATAATTGCAGAGGTCGTCAGTGATCTAATCCTCTGCGAATCAACCACATTTGTAATTTTTAAAGGGAAATTACCTACGCTGTCTCTGTGATATGCAACATTTTTTTTCAATTCAGCCTATTTCCTAGTTGAGATCTATGAAGGCGGCAGTGGCAAATTAGAAATAACATTTTTTAAAGGTGACTGTAAATTCAGGAGGCTTATGTCGTGACATAGCCTGGATATTCACTGAAAGAACTAACTGAAATTCTTCAGAAAAGTAGAAAACTCTTGAAAAGATGAAGACGTGTGTGGCAGCAACAGTAAAGAGCACTGCAGTTTCTTAATAGTGAACCTTGACAGATCCAGGGGACGTTACAAAATCACAAAATTTGACTAAAGAAAAGACTTTGCTGTGAAAATTCTGCATGATGTCTATGTCTCATACGTCTCTGGGTTTTTGTTTTGTTTTGGTTTTTTTTGTCCTGTCTCTGTCTGTTTTGTTTTTTTTGGTGTGCGTCTGGGTGTCTGTCTGTTGTCTCTGGCTCTGTTGTTGTGGGTCGGTGAGGTCGTCTTGCTTTGTAAGTATGTAGCTGTATTGTTGTCCTATGAGAAATCAAAAATAAAATATTACATATATATAAAAAAAGAAAATTCTGCATGAAACACCATGCCTGTGTGTTTAATCTCACGTGGTGAATGACTGTAGACTGTTTGTCTGTTGGGGTAGTCACCAGCATCTGGTCACTTCTAAAAGGCATATGGATAAAAAGAGGTAGGCTGCCTGCCAGAGCACATTGCATATCTTTAATGTATTCATACTCCCACTGGGAAGTTTTTATTGGTGTTGGCTCATGAAAAATGTGGCTACACAGATCATATTCTTTTTAAAGGTTGATTAATGAAAGTTTAATGATAAAATATTCATACAGTAATAATCAACAAAATATTCAGTAGTTAACCATGACAGCCAGCAATGAAAATCATTATGTGCAACTATTTTATGTTACACTGTTTTGTTGGTCAACTTTCTGTTTACATAACTCATGAAAATGAAAATTTCACCGTTATTTCTACTGGGCATGCCTCTCTACTTCAAACTATTATCCAGTTTGTTTGTGTGCAATGCACAGAACTGACCTTAAAAAGGCAGGAGGCCATGGTGCACTCCTTGATATACCTCTCTCTTTACGCACCATCTCCCAGAAGCACCCCTCAATTCATCAGTTTATTTAAACCGCAAGAATTTCCCAGCTCTCCCTCTGACATGTCAATGCTGTTTGTGCACTACATCGCTGCTGCAGGCTCTTTAAGCTCCGTCCATCAACCCAGCATCCACCTGCATCCATCAATTCCAATACCTACATGTAAACATATCTGTGGGGAGTGATGAGCTCAGATCCCAGACACCAACTCTAAATATATTATTCTGTTGTAATAAAACATTTAAAAGATGACATGTCGGACTGAACTGTGTTAAAAATCCAACTGAGATATACTGAATATGCCTGAAAGTGAATAAAATTAGCATATCTCTGGTCTTAAAGCTACAGTCCTACATAGTTTTTAGCATCACTGGGCAAAAATTCCATTATTATCTTTCTGCATAATTAAAGTGGTCTAAAAGGATGTGAGACCGCTGCATCTACTCTTTGGTCTGTGCTTTAGGCTGTAGAAAATGTACTGTTTGACCCCACAGCTTTGTCTAATCACAGTACTTTCACACATGTAGGGGGGGTTGAATATTTGACTGACAGCTGTAATGACCAATCGCTGATAGTTTCTGGCACGCGACATGGAAGTAGATGGAAGTGATTCTACTGATTCTGTTTGTTCATGTCTGAACAAAGAAGCAGTAGAAAGTAGCCCCATATTTCTGTAACAACATGAAACAACATCAATTCATTTATTTTTAGTCTTGTGATTTGTACCAAGAGGAGAGAGCTGTAAAAGCATGGTGAGTATTTTCACAGTCTGGTCTTTTTTCTTACTTATTTCAATCTCTGCTATTTTAATGGAAGGCAGCTACATAGGGTATTAATTGAAATTCAGAATATCCAAATGGATTAAGCTTGTATCAGATTTGGATGTGGTAGTATAAATTTGCAGGCAAAAGTAGTCAGTGCCTTTTTACATTTTATCTACAGTGTATGGAAATATTACCTTGAAACTGTAATAACAAACCGTAGCTTTGCCTTAGAAACCCCTTTTATATGTCAAATATGCAATAAAGATTGATGAAAAATTATATGTCTTCAGTCCTTCCCCACTGTTTCTGTTGAACTGTAGAGTGAATGCCTCCCTCATACAATGGATATGATTCCACACAGTACTTTGCAAATGTCTAAGGCCCCCTTTAGGTTTGTTGTTTTTGTAGGGTTGTAATGAATATACATATTTATTTCTTCTCTTTTCTTTGAGCACAGTTTAAAAGACCCACAGAAACTGATTAGTGTTACCCTGACCCCATGACAAGAAGCAGCACAAGAAACATCTAAAGTGTTGAATGAAACCTGGTAAAAAACATCAGGAAATTAATGCGATAAATCTCACATTGTCTCAATAAAATGGTTTAAGATATATTAGGTGCAAAGGGAGGTCACACTAAATACTATGTCTTTGGTTTGTAGAAGCAGTTTTTTCCCTTACTGTTATACATACTTCACATATATCCAGATTTTATCTTAATACACTGAGAAATGCATGTGTGTGGTCATTAAAACTATAATAAACAAGCAAATCTAACATTGGCTTAAGACTTTTGCCCAGTGCTGTACATCAAAAGACCCCTTCTTTATTTTTCACAGTCACTTAACAAGGTTGAAACTCGTCCTGCCTCCTTTACATCATTACTGACACAGGTTTAGTGTAAAATGAAGTCAGTTCAACACCACAGCGACCCTGCTGTGACAGAAGCCTCTGATGAATGTAAACACTAGGATGTACAGTTCACAGGCCTCAAATAACAATGAGAATTGGACTCACACTAAGAAAAGCAAATGAGTTACATGGAGTGTGGGGGTAGCACGCCATAAAACAAATTGCAAAACCAAGTAAGATCGCAGATGGTCTTTTATACCAAAACTCATATTTCTTTTAGTAACACAACTCCCCTGTGTGGTAAAACATGAGGTGTGGGAAAGCATTGAAATATAAAACAGTTACAGTTCAGATAAGCTCTGTACAAATGGCCTCATATTACTGATAAACATTTGACAGCAGGGTTTATCTTTAACAATGGGAACCACTGCAACAATGAAATAAAGAAAACAATGGTTCTTTGCAAAAAAAAAAAAATCCATTGGACTGCACTGAGGTGTGTCTAGAAGGACAGAATAAATATATACATATATCTTTAATATGTGTTGTGCTCTGGCTTCAATGTTTTGATTTCTGGACTGTAAGAATCAATGGTGAACCTCTGTCACAATCTGTCATGTTATCCATGCAATTTTAAAGCAAGGATGTTGTTTTATTTCAGCTGGTTACACATAAATTTAGAAGCAAATGCAATACAAAAATCCCAAGTCTTTTGTGACAGACTATATCCTCTAAAGCTTCTATCATGTATGACGCGGTAGATGCTGTTATTATTCACGGCCGCCGCTGAGGCAGTTTTATTGTGTTCCTGCTAAAAAAATTAGACTTACTAAAGAGTCTCAGGACACTAGCTAGCACTGTTACTGTCCCAAACAAATACACTGACAAGATGACTACATTCAAGGCGAAGAGATGCACACATATTCACAAAAGTACTTACTAGAGTATTCACAGACAGAATCACACACTTACTTGCACTAAAGCCCAGCTGTCTTAAAAAGTAGTGTGGGTTTAATAGGAAACTATTTGGTCTCTAGTGAGCTGTGTGCGCTTGCCTGCAGTTCACTGAACAGAACTCACACAGTGGGCCCCAGAGTATTTCTCTTTGTGAATATGAGAGGAAGATGAGAGGCAGAGGAAGCAGACTTGAAAACAGCCACGTGGAGCAGGTTTGCCGTCGTACGAACCCTTCATAAAAGTATACTTGCATGTGTCTGTGTGCATGTGTGTGTCTGTACCTGAGAGTGAGGAGATTCCTTATGTTGTGTTATGGGCTAAATATATTATTGTTAAAGGTGTTTAGAGCATGACGATGATAAATGGTCTTGAGTGCTTTCTACACTATAGACACAGTGTATAACACACATATTGCAGTTTACCTCTGAGAAGTGATTATCTCAGCACTTATACCTAATGTCATTATACTGGAGGAGGGAGCATATTTATGACCAGTTTGTTGCGATTTATATAGTGACCATTAGTGTGATCTGACTTGATTCTTTTTGATGTATTTATACTGCGCTTTAGAAGCTAAGAGATTGCATTTGTAACTCATTTATCTCGCTGACTGTTTTATGATGACTATTCAATCAGCTAAAAGGAAACAACATTTTAACATTCAAGCGGTTATGGATGCCAGGAATTCATCAAAGAGTGGCGTTTGTTGCATTTGCATTTTATTCTTAATAAAAAGATTCAATATGCAAAATAGAATAGAATACAATAGAATAGAATAGAACAGAATAGAATAGGTCTTATTGTCACCGTTACAAGAACAATGAAAATCAGTTTAGAAGCAGATTCTTAAGCACAAAAAGAAAAAGTGTATATAAAACATTCGCTCAAACATATTTCAAATGTATACTGTAAAACTAAATACTTACAATATACAAAACTACAAAGAAATACTAAAATAATATAGACAAAAATATACAAAAGTCCAACTCTGTACCAAAGATAGAAGAAATATATATACAACATATAAAAAATATATACAAGATAAAATATTCCCATTGTATGATTGGTTGCTAACATAACTTAAAAAATCAACACCTTTTCCAATCTGTCACATTTGCTCCCTCTCCACTCCTCTACGATGTCAACAGAGTACAACACTATCTATTGCTGGTTTAAAATGTAGTGCACAGATGCCAACAGACCAGCTCCCAGCATGTTGCAGAGTCTGATATAAACTCCAAGTAAGTACATGAACATGTATAGTGCACATTTAAACATGTTCCAGAATAAAAGGTTAGATCAACCAAAAATAAAATGTCTGTGAAAACTTGAAACTGCAAATAACTTCTTCCACAGCAGAGGTTTTACTTGTTATAATGGTTTATTAGTACATCCTTACAGAACCTCTGCAATGTTTACAACCCCCATTTGCACAGCCTATATTTTCACATTTCCTACCAGAATGCAATACTTAACAACAGATAAGGATGTAGTATTCACTCACATATGCTACCTCATATACACACCACAGTGTGAGGCTGGCGACGTACAAGCTAAGCTAAGTTTGCCCCATTTTTCCTCAAAGGAAGACCGTGAAAAGCAGAAAGTGAGAGATAGTGAGGTAGGGAAGATGGATAGAGGTGCTTAAGAAAATGATGCATCATCACACTTTCATGCTGTTTCCAGTCTCTGGAGGGTGTGGAACAGTGTGAGTGAGTGTGTGTCATCAGTAAGCTCTTGCATGCGTTTCAATGTGTATGTAGATGTGCGAACTTTTAGGCTGATGGTTAGGTGAATGTGGTGCGTGTGCGTACATGTGCGTATGTAAAAACGCAGACACTATGTTTAAGTAGTCAGGGGGGTCATCATTACTCGTCCCAACCATCAGTGGGAGAGCCAATTTCCATTTAAAAGAGCACTCTGCTCCTCTTCTCCTTCCTTCCTTTCACTTCCCTTTCCTCTCCTCTCCACCTGTGTCGTCCATCCCTCCACTTCAGAGTCCCATCTTTATGATTTCTCCTCTCTGTTTCCCCACAATGCCCTGAAAGCATTCATTTTAATGCTTTCATGCATGCTCTTTGTGAAACATACCGGAGACTTTACTCAAGAGAGCTCTTGTTTCGTTGGAGAGAAAGGTTTGCAACAGAAAGAGGAAAGTGCTTGGAAAGCCAGCGGCAGAGAAAAAAAAGACAAAAAGTTTAAAGACACTGGGTAAGGGAGAGGATTTCCTTCCTGAATGTTCCATGATAAAAGTATGTGTTACGCATTTTGTAGAAGAGGTTCTTAGACTAAATGGTGTTATATCAATCTGAATATATTTTAGTGGAAAGTGTAATTAAAGTTGTGTAAATGTTATAACGGTTAAAAAAGTTCAGAAACCAAATCATTCCCACATTCATACCATACACTATTTTTGATACTAAAGTGAAGTAAGTGAGTAAGTGAAGTGAGTAAAGAGCATGCATCTACATGAGGCTAAATTGCATAAACTTAAAGGGAGGTGAAACGTGCATGCTGCAATATCGACATAACACAATGTAAATAACAAGTCACTGATTGCAAAAATGTAATCTATTTGATGAATTGTCAACGTCATGTCCAAGTTTAGGCATGACTGCTACCCACTGGAGCATAGTGTAGATCATATCATTTACTGTTATGAAAATTGAGAAGACATCACAAAAAACTCAGAAAGCATTCGGGAGATGCAAAATGTTAAATGTTAGTGTTTTACAAGAAGAATAAAGGAATTTCTGTCGGGTGGATCCTCTTTCCCTCAAACCATTATAGTTTATACATGTTAGAAAACATTTTCTCTTCTTAAATTGGGCTTGATAATGTCAATGTGATAAGTATAATGTTGTGATCTTTCACCAGAGATAGAAATTACAGATCTGCTTTGTACAGCACCTGAGGGTTCAGAATCATATTGCTACAATATAAAGCCTCATGAAGCTTCTAATAGGTTCATTTCTAATAAAATTACACCGTTTCCCATTTTGCTGGGGGAAACATCCTAAAAGTCCCCAATTTCTTTGCCTGGTATTACTATAATTTTGTTGTCCCCTTTGAGGACTGAGTAAAAATGATTTTTGTTCCCGGGTATTTAAAGAGGACAAACTAAAACATTTGAGTCTGGAGAGTCGTATCAGCATTGATTGTGAGGGTTGCACCTCTCTGTCTGATCCGTTCTTAAATCCTCCTCATGATGGCTAAAGACTAACTGTCCTCTATCTCCTCATGGGGGATCCAGAGGGGATTCATGCGGCGCTGGGATATAAACTGTAATCCCTTCAACATGTCTGCCCTAGGGTCCACTCACCCCACAGGGAGGTTTTCCACACATGCATTTTGCCCTTTCGGCTCGATTCAAAGCCTCTGTTCAGAGGTGAAGCCTGGACATACGGGTGTGCTCAGTTGTAGACTGCCACTGGAACTGTCTGCCTTAACGTTTGCATGATTACACCGCTGCTCCTTCCTGTCCTTCTTGTAATTCACTGCAGCATTGCAGGTGAACAAGACCCAGAGATTCTCCAAGTCCCTCCCTTGGGCAAAACCTATGTCCCTGAGGCAAAGAAGTCCAACTTTAATCTCCACCCCTTACTCCTCTGACATAGTACCTCTCACTTTCACTTACTCCCCGCTGTTTCACCGCTTTCTTCTTAGACCCAGACCCTCTTCCTGTCTCTCTTTATCTTAGAGGAATTTTATACTACAGTGTCACTGAAAATACAACTCCAGTCTTAACTCGAATAGACAGGACTGATGGGATGTGATGAGTGCAATCATTCTTACAAAGGTGTGGGGGCATCATTATGTGTCATCATGTGTTAGTATCTTTGCCTGTGTGTTTTATGCATATGTAAATTATTATGTGTGCATCAGGCAGCAGGCATCTGTTCCCATGCATTTATTTGTGGATCTGTGTGATTACTGAGCAGTTGAAATTATTATTTTTCCACCAGCGTATCTTCTATCTCCCCAGCTGTGCACATACAGCACTGGAAAAAATGAAGAGACCACTGCAGTTTCTCAGTTTCTCTGATTTTACTATTTATAGGTATGTGTTTGAGTAAAATTAACATCTATGTTTTATTCTATAAACTACTGACAACATTTCTCCCAAATTCCAAATGAAAATACGGTCATTTAGAGCAGTTATTTGCAAAAATTGACAAATGGTCAAACTCACAAAACAGATGCAGTGTTTTCAGACCTCAAATAATGCAAGTGAAACAAATTCATATTCATTTTTAAACAACACAATACAAATGTTTTAACTTAGGAAGAGTTCAGAAATCAATATTTGATGGAATAACCCTGATTTTTAATCACAGCTGTCATGCATCTGGTCATGCTCTCCACCAGTCTGTCACATTGCTGTTGGGTGAGTTTATGCCACTCCTGGTGCAAAAATTCAAGCAGCTCAGCTTTGGTTGATGCTTATGACCATCCATCTTCCTCTTGATCACATGTAGAGATGCTGATTTTAGAAAGAGTTGCAGTGCTCTCTTAATTTTTTCCAGAGCTCTATACTACTACATATAGGTTATTTTTATCCAACCCTTGACACAATAAGTGTCCCTTCCCATCATTTTACTTCTGCCAGGACTCAATCTCTCCTCAGGGAGATTGTCGGGGAAGAGGGTGTAGAGGATTCATGTACATTGATACGTCTTGACCCTCTTGCAATGTGTGTGCATGTTGTGTTATAATGCAATGCAGTTAAAAGTGCATTCAAACATAGAAACTGGAGAAAAGGGGCAAGTAAGACAAGTGTGATAAGACAAGAAAAAAAGACAGGATGAAGAGAAAAGTAACAATAGCAACAGATATGTGCAAAAAAAGAAAAGAAAAGGGAAAAACACATAGGAAATAGAGGCATCACACAGAAAAAATGAGAAATGAAACAATGTAGGTAATAAGGGGAAACAGGCTAATACCGGAGAGGGGAGGAAAAGTGCTAGAGCAGCAGCCAGACATCCCGAGTCTGAGATTACAGAGGAAGCAGGAGGTGAGAGGAAATGGAAGAGGGAAGTGCCCAGCCATTTATTTTTCTCCTTCCCCTCTTTAATTCACCCTCTTCCTACTCTGATCTGAGATCAGAACTCCTGGTTGCCACACACAGATACAGACACACTTGAATTGCAAACTGAAGAGCTGAGTACAAAATGCATCTGCCATTTCCAAAACCTCAGAGTCTGTGTTGATCTCAGATGGGGTACCTGAACAACACTTCCAACTATCCAACACATTTTCAGCAGCCTTGTACTGAACCAAAGTCTCGAACATGTTTTGTAAAAGGTAGTGGAGAGAGGAAAAGAAAGGCCAGAAATGTTGTTGTTATGACAGTTTTGTTTTACAAAGCCTTGGCTGGTTCTGTCTTATTTTTAATAAGCTTTTTTGTACCTCTTTAGTGGCATCTTCATGTCATTACAATTTCAATTTTACTATATTAACACAAAGTAAACACCAACCCAAGACCATCTAGTTCTATGTGAGACAAATGTACCATCTTATCCTTGGCTACCAAGTCGATGAGAGCCGTTTTATGGCATTAACGCTGTAGGCAGGAGCAGCAGCAGCCCAGCACTGAGGGTCAATACCAGTGGTGGCTCGTCAATAGGATCACCCCCCCACCTGACTCACATGAAGAAGAAGACGATAGGAATCACATAAAATTATTTTACAAAATCATGAATATCTAAATAAACAACTACCTTGTTTAGCCCATAGGCTAACTTCTATTCTTTTTTTAATGCTATGCGATCTACCTGTTAATTGGTCAAGCTAAAATTGCCCATAGGTGTGAATGTGAGAGTAATTGGTTATTCGTTTCTATATGTCGGCCCTGCGATGAACTGGACCCCGCCTTCACCCATAGGTAGCTGAGATAGGCTCTGTGACCCTAGTGAGGATAAAGATGAATGATTGAATGAATAGTAGTGCATGTGCTTTGGCATATCCTATTGGTGATATGTGGTTATAATGCATCTGAAGACTGACTTGCACCCCACCAAAAAAAATTTCACCTGCTGCCACTGGTCAATACTCAAATCACAATTAAGACACAGTGATATTATGATGCGTCAGGTGTGATAATGTATCATTCTGTCATGTGTAGTCTGTCTTAGTGGGTAGAAACCTATGCCAAATCTAGGACAGGTCACAACATCCTGACAGAAAGTCTAGTATGTATGACTTCTTCATGACGGGTCCAGTCACTTCTCTGAAACTGACCAATAGGAGTACAGTGTGTTCTTCAGGACACAATAAAAAAGGGACAAATATTTTAACTGCACTTCTCTTTGAAGGATGTCCTCTTTTTGTGACTCAAGAACAGTGGCATTACAGTCTTTGTTTTTCTTAGACTTTTTCCAATACAGGAAAGTATCAATGATGAAGTGAAGCATCAATATAAGGTCTCTGTCAGTATCCCATCCCAACATGTAAACTGTGTCATTCTAACTCAAATTCACATAGAGTATCCTGTATTTCTATATTGTACTGTTTATTTTACAGTACTAGTGCCTCCTCCTAAGCTACTGCCACACTGTGAAAAACAACATTATTTGAGGAAGAAACAAGTAGTCTGTCATGTCAGTCAGCAATGACATGTTTATGCTTCAACACTCACCTAATCTGACACACACAGGCCAATGTACCTGACAAAATAATATGCAGTGCTGTGTCCTTATTCTACAACCAATCCGAAGAGTGAAATGTATGATATAGGCTAACTGGGGCCTGTTGGTAAAATACAGTTTTACTAAATCCTGTCAGAACACATCTTTTTTTTTTTTTAATAAAGGAAGCTGATTCCTCAGGAAATGCAATTTGCCTTCTCTATCATGGTGCACTCATGCTTTGCCACAGACCCCTCCCTCAGACTGATCTGATTGTCTTCACCTGAGTCAGATCTCCATTAGGAACCTATTTAAGCGGCTCCTCTATCATTTCCACTTCTGCTGCTACTTCACCTGGACTCTGACTTCACTATTCACAGCCATAACCCAGACATTCACTCCATCCTACCTTGTTGTGGACTCTGCTTTTTCATCTACCCTCAGGTTTTTGTTTGCACCCATGGTCATGATTTAATAGAACACCTTTACTCCCTTCAGCGCCGTGTGTTTGAGTCCGGTCATTCACTCTGTTCTGACATAATCAAAGTTGTCATGAAGCACAACGTTAATGAATCTTGTTTTCTGTATTTTTGTGGGAAACATCTTTTTAAGTCCCCTTATCATTTTAAAGAGTCCATCCAGTGAATGTATTTTAGGCAAATATAGAAATGCTTCTATTTGATTAACTGAAAATAGTTTCTGTCCTTGTTACAAAAATCATTTTTCCAGAAGACTAGTATTGATGTGTGGTGCATGAATTTTTAATGGCCAGTCACATCTTCTCTACTGCACATTTCACATAAATTAATTTTTCATCTACTTCTCCTACTCTACAAATGTGCTTTCAGGATCTTCAACATAGTTTACATCAATGAATTTCCATTCATTCTGACTTTCAGGAAAAGTAACATGGTACAGAATACATAGAGCGGTAGCAGTAGAATATTTTAAACATAATCTAATCCTGACAAAAAGTAGAGGCACTGTTATAATTTCCTGATAGTTTAGAAACTTGAACTGCAGTTGAAGATTTATACTAATCACTTTAACTGACAATGCCCATGTGGTCAGCTTTAACATGGGGCTGTTGTGCACACACGAGCAGCTCAGGGCCTGACTCAAAACACAAAGGATGGGCATGAATATTCAGATCGCTTTCTTCAACAGCATGACTATCTTTCATTCTGGGTGTGTGCTCATCTGTGTGTGTCAGTATGCCAACAGTCACGCTGCTGTGTGTGTGATTGTGTGTGACTACGCCACCTGCCGTGGTGGACATACCACACATGACAAAAACGCTTCTTGTCTTGAATTTAGAATGATGCTTAAAGGCAAATGGAGTTTTTTTGCCGACAGGCTGTGGTTAAAGCCGACACAGCATGGCTTTTTCTAAAACAGGAAAACAGAAATTTTTCCAAGGCTGATTGTTTTCTCTAACTGGTGGCCTTAGGCTTGGAGACTGTAAGATTGACTGAATAAAGCTTTCTTTCAAACTGTCAAACTGCACTACACCACATATAACTGATAACCATCCTATTGAATGGACAGAAGAGGCTTTGCAGCAGCCTTTCACACTTATCTTCCCTTCTGTCCGCTCAATCCATTATTAGTTTTTATTGTCTGTGCACATGTGTATGTGTTTTTCAGTGGACATAGAGAAGGAGGCAGATTAACAGACCAGATAGGAGATGGACTGTAATGGACTGAAAAGTTGGAAATTGTTGTTTTTGAAACTTTGTGAGATTAAATTTTTTACTTTGTGACCGTTCCCAAAACAGGGTTTATTTCTAATATTTATATAAATGATACCACCCTGACACTGATAAAATATTTATACAGGTGATGTATGACAAACTACAGTGTGCTTGACATTAAAAATATAGAGCAGCTATCAGGAGCAGCCCATAGCTGTCTTAAAAGTCGGCATTTTTGCTTGGACATTTATTTTTTATTTTTGAGCAATTAATAATGACCAAAGATGTTATCCAAGTTCTAAGATCATGCACTGCAAGCTACAAAATGTAAATTTTGCACATTTTGCCGGTAAAAACAGCTGAACTTACAACTTCTTGTTTTTAAGCCATTCCATGACATAGAATCGTATTCTTAAAATTGTTCTAGTACGACTCCACATCATGACATTTGTATGATCACCATCAGGGATACTGCCACTAATCAGAGGTGTTCAGAGCACCCGTCCTTCAATCACAGTCAGTCAAACCTCATTTATTTTGCAACATTGGATTCATAGGAAGGCAACGATTCTGCCTCATAACATCACAGTAAAACCAAAAACACTCACTGTTGAATTGTACTTTTGTCAGGGAAAACTGATACATTTTAGAGCACTTAGGGCCTCAGTTCCCCATGGGAAAAAATGAACAAGAAAAAGGTGTGCAAATAGTCTAAATCTAGCATACACATAGATGGATATTGGTTATTGGGGGCCTTTCTCGGATGGTAAAACTCAAACTAACCCCTTTAGAGCCTCATATGGCTCAGTATAGGTGTGATTCCCTTTCACACAGCTGTCCCTGAACTACTCCTGCATCACATCCACTCACAAATGGATCACAGTTACACTTTAATAAAGGCTAATAAATGATCATAATAATATTAATTATATGGTAGTGTTTTCTTTATTGGTAGTTTAAATAACTTCATTATACATGACATTTGCTTTAATTACCAGCTTTTACCTACTTTAAAAGACATAGTATGTAGAGACAGCAAGGTCTAAAATAAAGACATTTTAAAGTTATTTAAGCCACTAGTAGAAAGTTCACATGTAGCATGTAAAAATGGTCATAAACAGGCTCACTCTCACTTCTCCCATTAGAATGTATGGGAAAGGTTCCTAAAGGGCAGGACACTTGTGAAACTCACATGACAGAAACAAGAAATCACTCCTTAGCACAATGTCCCGTTTCTGAACTGCGTGTTATGACTATCCGCTTACAACAGTTATGAAATTTGTTCATTGTTAATATTATGGTAAACCATTTGTGTGTCCTCTAGAATTTAGCAAAATCCTCTTTAAGAAGTGTAGTAACTGGAATAGAAAATTGAAAAAGTGTGATACTGGGGAATTCTACACATCCAAGCAGGGTGTTGAGTGTGTGCGTGTAGACAGTCAGTAAAGGAGTTTCCACTCACTAAGTGAGGACATGTGATTGGTCACGAGAGACACACAGCTGAGCCCTGATGTCCAAAGTCAGCGACCATAGCTAATTTGAACAGACAGATTACTGGTTTTTACCAGAAGACAGCACATCTTTTGTGTGGTGTGGGTGTATGTGAACCTTCCATCCGCAACCTGCCCTTAATAAAACCACTACGAGCCCTATTAAATATATCCTGTTCTAAGGACATGGCATTTACTTCTCCCTCTCCATCCTACTGCTAAACAATGCTCATACGGTTGCCTGGCCTTTCATCAGTGGAGGATGAATCCCTGTTCATCATCTTGCAATAATTGTGTACTGGAAATCCTAATTTGAAAAATGTACACACACTAAAATATTGCAAATGGGCTTCAAAGACAGGATAATCACTGAGAGCCTACAGAGGGAGTTAATGTCCCTCTGTACACTCACGACAACCCTGCTACTGCGTATTCATGTGCCTGCATGTAGTGTGCACATACACAAACTACACACTCATCCACAGTGTTACAATGCTCATCTGACAATGTACTGTATAGGAAATCTGTCCGCATTTGTCTTATGCACCATATAAAGAACATTTCTGTATGTGTGATGCACATGTGTCTTTCAGTATGAAGCATGTTCTCTTGTGTCAACAGTATGTACATGCTTTTAAGGTAACTCAGTGGAGTTTGTGATTCTCCTTGCCATTTGCCTTGTTTTGCCACAGGAACTTTGCTCTTTGTTCCTCTGGCAATAAGGGCACAATATACACAGCATGCTGCCAAGTGCTGCCACAGTGACTTTGTACTTTTTGCTTCTATCCATTTTGAAATTGGGAACAAGTGGCACATGCTGTACTCTTCTATTGTGATTGTTTGACTTTGTGACTTTTAATCCCTCTCAGTCTTGAACTCAGTCAAAGTTGTTATGACACCGTGGGGATGTCAGCGTGTACATGCCAACACCATCCTAGGTGTTGGTCTAATCAGGCAGAACTGAAACCATCTGTTTGGATTTCACGTGGGTGTGTGAGGATAAACTGTATTTGTGTTAAGAGTTTCAAGAAGATTCATTAATCTTTCATTTTTAAGATGCAAATTGAATGGATTAGGCTTTTTCTGCCTTGGTTTCAGAACCTGACCTTGATCAGAAACAAGTAAAGTAACAAGTGTTTCCACTCATTTTGAGAAAACACGCACTATAAGATTGAACATGAGCCAAACAACTTAACAGTTTTTTGCAGGGTTCAGTGGCTGCCACTGTGCAGCTGCCAGGCTCCACATTTCCCGCTGTTTATCACTAGCCAAATAACATTTCATCCTGTGTGACAAAAAATGGCTCAATGCCAAACGCTTGTTAATGACAGAACAACATAGATTGAGTGCAGTAACATGTGTTTTGTATTTATATCACATGTGCTGTTGCCCTCTTTGACAAGTATAAACTGCATGTAGAGTTATGTCAAGCACCGTTTGTGTTGTTGTTATAGTAGCACTCAGCACAGACACTTGTCTTTGCATTACTCTGGGCCTTGTTAAGGCTGCCATGACTGCTTTCTGATGTGCTAAGAGCCGTGTTGGCTGTGTCATGGTGCTCTTACTAAAGTGCTGTTGATCGCACCAGCTAAACTTGACAGGCCAATTCCTCAGGGAAGAGACGGAGAGAGAGGAGGAGGGGCAGGAGAAGAAAAGAGGAAAAAAAAGGAGAGGCAAAGACACACATAGATGCGCACTTCACAGTTCGTGGACGCACACAAATGTAACCACGTGCAAATGTTCACATCTGCGCATACAACTCTTCCACCAAATAAAGCACTTCTTCTGTAAGTAATCACACACAAACACAAACAACTGCATCTATTCCTCTCTAGTGGAAGACCATGTTTGATTCACACCTCGTCGCTGGTCTTGGGGGCAGCTAGAAGGTTTTAGAGTCAGCTTGTGCAGCTTGTGACTGAGGGGTCGCCGGTTCGATTCCCGGGACTGGCAGAAAGTTGCCCTTGATGTGCCCTTGAGCAAGGAACTTAACCCCCCCATTTGATATGGCTTGATATAGCAAGCCCACTGCTCCTAGTCTGTGGTATGTTCCTGCATGTTCTAGTGATGGGTTAAATGCAGAAGGTAATTTCGGTGTGTGGTGCATTTCTACGTGTGTGATCTATATACTGACAAATAAAGTGCATATACATACACACACACACACGTCGTACATGATGAAGGCCTACCTTGCCAGCCTGGTTTGCAGACAGGTTT
Source organism: Apogon talboti (assembly GCA_037367365.1). NCBI lineage: Eukaryota > Metazoa > Chordata > Actinopteri > Kurtiformes > Apogonidae > Apogon > Apogon talboti. The sequence goes on from JAPQRQ010000006.1 coordinate 8,114,320, forward strand.
GATGTCAATGTGGACCGGGACACTGTGCAGTGCTCTCTTCTGGCCACAGTCCCAGGCCGTCACCTGGATCTCATACTGCTGCTGTCGGTCAAAGCTCAGCTTCTCTGTGTTGCGGATGTTACCTGATGGAGAGCAAGAGTCACATTCAACCCAAATAGCTTTTTGCAAAAAACACATTAGGTGCTGTAAAGTAATTTTTCAGTTCCCTATTGTGTGTCATAATGAAAAAAGTTTGCTATTTTGCATAGCATACTTAAGACTTTTTGGAGATTTGAAGAAGTAAAAATTATCAAACTTGTTGTCAGTAAATAAAATTCTATGCTATTATCTGGTTGGATGTAGAGGTGAAGAAGTTGACTTGTAGAGGTGAATCTAGTTTTATCATAACAAAGAATTCCATCAGGGTTTTAGTGTTTTGATTTTCTATCTCAGTCTCCGGTTTTCAATACACACACTTCCTGTGCAGCGGGAATTTCCATTAGTGAAATCACCAAACACCTTCACAGCAAATTTAGACAATGTGAGCTGGAATGAGAGGAGTTGTATGTGCACATATTACGTAGCGGTAGTCATTGTAAAACCTAGTCTCCGCTTGAATAAAAAACAAAAAACTTTCTTCCCGTACACACAGATAATGTCCATAGGAGTAAGTGAAGTGTTTCAGAAAGTTATTATAAAATATATAATGGACCATGTCATAAATACCACAAACCTAAATGTGGGCAATGTAACTGAAAACAGTCTAGAGTTATGGAGTCATCAGAGACTGCCTTTATGAACTCATAAAATGACTGTGTGAGCTTTAACAGCTAAATGAGCTTCACTTTATTGTAGTTATAATCGAGAAGCAACAGATATGTTTCAGTATTCCATATTCCCTGCCTCTCTGGCTGCTCTCAACATGACTGCACCTCTGAATGTATTCTTCACGGTGCGGTGCTTCCCTGTGATGTCTTGAAAAAGTACGAATCTACTGTTTACGGACTTATGTGACTTTAAAGTTTAGTGTAATGTTAATATAAAGTGTGAAAGTTATCAATGCACCTTTAACTGCCTTTGGTAAAGTGAGGTGGTAAATTTAGACCTCAAATGTCTACCGTTATTACCTGGACTTTGTGGCATTCTGGCCTTAAGACTAAGAAACAATGTATGTGTATTGGTGTTGCTGTGTGTGATTTCTTGAAGAAGTAATGGGTATTTAATTAAAAACTTTAAGCATCATTGTAAATCACTGTCAAATTAACTGTGATACCTTAATATAATCACTGTAACAAATGAGATCTTGGTTGAGATGACAGGTAGCCTCTATCTCACGCAAGTACCTTGATTAGTGCCAGTGTTTCACAGAATTAACACCACGTTTCCATTAAACCCCTGTTGCTTCCTCATGCAAAGATGATGTGGATACTTTCTGCCTTTACACCCTTGGTGTTACTTTTAAGATGGTAATGATTATGTCTTAAAAACATTAAATAAGGCAAAATATAGCAACTGAAATATGGCATTATATAAATCTTATTTATGTCATGGTGATGATTTTTCAGCACTTGTTTTCAAAGCTATTATATAAAAAGCACAGGTCAAATAATGGCTGGATTGATCCATTTAGGTGTGCAGCAGTAGTAGCTGCAATACTAGAGACATAACTGGAAATCCTTAATGTATGCAATTCATTCATTCATTCATCATCTGAACCTGCTTAATCCTCACTAGGGTCGCAGGGGTCGCTTGGAGCCTATCCCAGCTA